>OZ010795.1:68906683-69511058 GCA_963932465.1 Maratus speciosus | reverse complement strand
GAAAGTTTTTAGCTACTGAAACCCTCTGGTGGTAGTGGCACAGACATAAAATATAGCTTATGATTGAGCAGGTTCTATCACCAACAATTTGTCATCATTATTTTTTTAATCGGTTTGGTATTTGATAAGATTACATAAAAATTGTTATTTACAACGCTTTTCGCTCACTTCATCTTTTTAAATTTGAAATTTTCTTTCGACAGTCCTTAGAAAGCAGTTGCATCTTGTAAGTAAATACCATGCCATTCTTCAAAGTATTAGATCCTTCAGTTATGCAGAAAACGCAAATTAGAACATGTTTTGCTTTTGCAGCCCTCAGGTGGTAGTGACAGCAACATAAAATATAACCTATGTTATAGCAGTGACTGTCACCATTGATTTCAAACCATTACTTTTGAAACAGCTTTGAAATTTCCTGAGATTGAGTAGAAATCGCAATTTAGAATGTTTTTAGAACGCTTTTCGCGTATTTTCACATCCTTTTTAAATTTCCAATTTTTTCGAAACTGTTCTTAAAGATCATTTATATGTAATACATATGTGCCTTGCCTAATTTTAAGTTGCTAGCCCCTACCGATCACAAAAATCGAAATTTGGAACGCTTATTTGCTCCTGCAACGTCTAGGTGATAGTGATACCGACTTAAAATAGCGTCTATGTTAGAACAGATGCTGTCAGCATCAATTTCTTAACATTACTTTTGAAATCAGTTTGATTCTTCCTGAGATATTGGTGACAAATCGGCATTTAGAACGTTTTTAGAACGCTTTTCGCTCATTTTGCTCCTGCATCTCCTCTGGATTAGTGGAAACATATATAAAATATAGCCTATCTTGGAGCAAGGTCTGTCACCATAATTTTAACGCTATTATGTTTGAAATCGGTTCATTATTTCCTGAGATTGCATAGAAATCGCAATTTAGAACGTTTTTTACAACGCTTTTTGCGCATTTTGACCACTTTTAAATTTCGACTTTTTTAGGAAATGTCCTTAGAGATCATTTATATTTTATAACTAACTACCATTCTAAATTTCACGATTCAAGGCCCTTCCGTTACGCAAAAACAGCAAAAACAGCAGAACGTTTTTCTCCTGCAGCCCCTTTGGGGTAGTGGCACCGACATAAAACATAGCCTATGTTGGAGCAGGGATTTTCACCATCATTTTAACGCCATTATTTTTCAAATCGGTTTGGTATTTCCTGAGATTGTGTAGAAACTACCATTTAGAACGTTTTTTAGAACGCTTTTCGCGCATTTTCACCCCTTTTAAATTTAGAATTGTTTAAGAACTGTTCTTAGAAATCCTTTATATCTAATAAGTAGCTGATACTTCAAATTTCATATTTCTAGGCCCATCAGTAACACATAAATCGCATTTTTAGAACGTTTTTTGCTCCTACACCCCCTTTGGGGTAGTGTCACCGACATAAAACATAGCCTATATTGGAGCACACGTTGTCACTATCATTTTGACACCAATATTTTTTAAATCGGTTTGGTATTTCCTCAGATTATGTAGAAACTACCATTTAGAACGTTTTTTAGAACGCTTTTTGTGCATTTTCACCCCTTTTAAATTTCGAATTGTTTAAGAACTGTTCTTAGACACCATTTATATCTTATAAGAAACTAATATTCCAAATTTCATATTTCTAGGTCCTTCAGTAACGCAAAAATCGCAGTTTTAGAACGTTTTTTGCTCCTGCACCCCCTTTGGGGTAGTGGCACCGACATAAGATATAGCCTATGTTCTAAGTTGGGCAAACACCATCATTTTGATACCATTACTTTTGAAATCGGTTTGGTATTTCCTGAGATTATGTAGAAACTACTATTTAGAACGTTTTTTAGAACGCTTTTTGTGCATTTTCACCCCTTTTAAATTTCGAATTTTTTAAGAACTGTTCTTAGACACCATTTATATCTTATAAGAAACTAATATTCCAAATTTCATATTTCTAGGTCCTTCAGTAACGCAAAAATCGCAGTTTTAGAACGTTTTTTGCTCCTGCACACCCTTTGGGGTAGTGGCACCGACATAAGATATAGCCTATGTTCTAAGTTGGGCAAACACCATCATTTTGATACCATTACATTTGGAATCGGTTCGGTAGTTCCTGAGCTTATCTCCGACAAATAAACAATTTTTACCTCTTTATAATAGGAGTATGATATGACTAGCAAATCCCGCGGATTTGCTCGCGTAATATTTGAAATATGCCAAGTGATATTTATATGTCTAATTTTTATTAAAAGTTACTAACTAAATTTTTATTTTATTAAAAGGTAATATTTTATTTTATTAAAAGGTTTTTTTTATTAAAAGGTAATTATTCCTTTTAGGAATAATTCAAAGTTACTATTTAAAGCACAGTTTGATTAAATATCATCATTACACTGCCATAGGCAGAAATGAGAATTAAATTAATAAAATGAATTAAAACTAAATAAATGATAATTTAGAAAATATTTTGAAATTTTTATGCTCAATTAATACACTCATTTCAGTATTCATTTGAAGTTTTGAATTTTTTAGAAACCACCATCTTCTTGCATCTTAAAATTAACCATCATATCACATTCCAAAGTCCTACCACCTCTCTCAACATAAAGGGCTATGTTGAAACAGGAACTGTCACCATTAATTTGCCAACATTAATTTTTAAATCGGTTTGTTGTTTCCAAATATTCCACAGAAACGTAATGTAAAAAGCTTTTAAAGCCCTTTTTTAGAATGTTCGTTGCTCCTGTGAAACCCAGGGGCTAGAATCACCTGCATAAAATATAGCCTGTGTAGGATCAGAGACTGTTACCATTGATTCGCAACTATTACTTTTATAATCGGTTTATATTCCCTGAAATTGCATAGAATCGTAATTTAGAATTTTTTAGAATGCTTTTCGCACCTCCCCTTCAATTCACCCCTTTTTAATTCGAATTTATTTTCGACAGTCCTTCGAGGGCATTTATATTTTATAAGTAACTACCGTGCCATATTTAAAATTTCTAGCCTTTTCAGTATCACAGGAATCGCAATTTAGAAAGTTTTTAGCTACTGAAACCCTCTGGTGGTAGTGGCACAGACATAAAATATAGCTTATGATTGAGCAGGTTCTATCACCAACAATTTGTCATCATTATTTTTTTAATCGGTTTGGTATTTGATAAGATTACATAAAAATTGTTATTTACAACGCTTTTCGCTCACTTCATCTTTTTAAATTTGAAATTTTCTTTCGACAGTCCTTAGAAAGCAGTTGCATCTTGTAAGTAAGTACCATGCCATTCTTCAAAGTATTAGATCCTTCAGTTATGCAGAAAACGCAAATTAGAACATGTTTTGCTTTTGCAGCCCTCAGGTGGTAGTGACAGCAACATAAAATATAACCTATGTTATAGCAGTGACTGTCACCATTGATTTCAAACCATTACTTTTGAAACAGCTTTGAAATTTCCTGAGATTGAGTAGAAATCGCAATTTAGAATGTTTTTAGAACGCTTTTCGCGCATTTTCACATCCTTTTTAAATTTCCAATTTTTTCGAAACTGTTCTTAAAGATCATTTATATGTAATACATATGTGCCTTGCCTAATTTTAAGTTGCTAGCCCCTACCGATCACAAAAATCGAAATTTGGAACGCTTTTTTGCTCCTGCAACGTCTAGGTGATAGTGATACCGACTTAAAATAGCGTCTATGTTAGAACAGATGCTGTCAGCATCAATTTCTTAACATTACTTTTGAAATCAGTTTGATTCTTCCTGAGATATTGGTGACAAATCGGCATTTAGAACGTTTTTAGAACGCTTTTCGCTCATTTTGCTCCTGCATCTCCTCTGGATTAGTGGAAACATATATAAAATATAGCCTATCTTGGAGCAAGGTCTGTCACCATAATTTTAACGCTATTATGTTTGAAATCGGTTCATTATTTCCTGAGATTGCATAGAAATCGCAATTTAGAACGTTTTTTACAACGCTTTTTGCGCATTTTGACCACTTTTAAATTTCGACTTTTTTAGGAAATGTCCTTAGAGATCATTTATATTTTATAACTAACTACCATTCTAAATTTCACGATTCAAGGCCCTTCCGTTACGCAAAAACCGCAAAAACAGCAGAACGTTTTTCTCCTGCAGCCCCTTTGGGGTAGTGGCACCGACATAAAACATAGCCTATGTTGGAGCAGGGATTTTCACCATCATTTTAACGCCATTATTTTTCAAATCGGTTTGGTATTTCCTGAGATTGTGTAGAAACTACCATTTAGAACGTTTTTTAGAACGCTTTTCGCGCATTTTCACCCCTTTTAAATTTAGAATTGTTTAAGAACTGTTCTTAGAAATCCTTTATATCTAATAAGTAGCTGATACTTCAAATTTCATATTTCTAGGCCCATCAGTAACACATAAATCGCATTTTTATAACGTTTTTTGCTCCTACACCCCCTTTGGGGTAGTGTCACCGACATAAAACATAGCCTATATTGGAGCACACGTTGTCACTATCATTTTGACACCAATATTTTTTAAATCGGTTTGGTATTTCCTCAGATTATGTAGAAACTACCATTTAGAACGTTTTTTAGAACGCTTTTTGTGCATTTTCACCCCTTTTAAATTTCGAATTGTTTAAGAACTGTTCTTAGACACCATTTATATCTTATAAGAAACTAATATTCCAAATTTCATATTTCTAGGTCCTTCAGTAACGCAAAAATCGCAGTTTTAGAACGTTTTTTGCTCCTGCACCCCCTTTGGGGTAGTGGCACCGACATAAGATATAGCCTATGTTCTAAGTTGGGCAAACACCATCATTTTGATACCATTACTTTTGAAATCGGTTTGGTATTTCCTGAGATTATGTAGAAACTACTATTTAGAACGTTTTTTAGAACGCTTTTTGTGCATTTTCACCCCTTTTAAATTTCGAATTTTTTAAGAACTGTTCTTAGACACCATTTATATCTTATAAGAAACTAATATTCCAAATTTCATATTTCTAGGTCCTTCAGTAACGCAAAAATCGCAGTTTTAGAACGTTTTTTGCTCCTGCACACCCTTTGGGGTAGTGGCACCGACATAAGATATAGCCTATGTTCTAAGTTGGGCAAACACCATCATTTTGATACCATTACATTTGGAATCGGTTCGGTAGTTCCTGAGCTTATCTCCGACAAATAAACAATTTTTACCTCTTTATAATAGGAGTATGATATGACTAGCAAATCCCGCGGCTTTGCTCGCGTAATATTTGAAATATGCCAAGTGATATTTATATGTCTAATTTTTATTAAAAGTTACTAACTAAATTTTTATTTTATTAAAAGGTAATATTTTATTTTATTAAAAGGTTTTTTTTATTAAAAGGTAATTATTCCTTTTAGGAATAATTCAAAGTTACTATTTAAAGCACAGTTTGATTAAATATCATCATTACACTGCCATAGGCAGAAATGAGAATTAAATTAATAAAATGAATTAAAACTAAATAAATGATAATTTAGAAAATATTTTGAAATTTTTATGCTCAATTAATACACTCATTTCAGTATTCATTTGAAGTTTTGAATTTTTTAGAAACCACCATCTTCTTGCATCTTAAAATTAACCATCATATCACATTCCAAAGTCCTACCACCTCTCTCAACATAAAGGGCTATGTTGAAACAGGAACTGTCACCATTAATTTGCCAACATTAATTTTTAAATCGGTTTGTTGTTTCCAAATATTCCACAGAAACGTAATGTAAAAAGCTTTTAAAGCCCTTTTTTAGAATGTTCGTTGCTCCTGTGAAACCCAGGGGCTAGAATCACCTGCATAAAATATAGCCTGTGTAGGATCAGAGACTGTTACCATTGATTCGCAACTATTACTTTTATAATCGGTTTATATTCCCTGAAATTGCATAGAATCGTAATTTAGAATTTTTTAGAATGCTTTTCGCACCTCCCCTTCGCTTCACCCCCTTTTAATTCGAATTTATTTTCGACGTTCGTTCGAGGGCATTCATATTTTATAAGTAGCTACCATGTCATATTTGAAGTTTCTAGTCTTTTCAGTATCACAGAAATCGCAATTTAGAAAGTTTTTAGCTCCTGGAACCCTCTGGTGGTAGTGGAACAGACATGATATATAGCTTATGTTTGAGCAGGTTCTATTACCAAAATTTTTCATCATTATTTTTTTAATCGGTTTGGTAATTTATAAGTTTGCTTAAGAATTGTAATTTATAACGCTTTTCACTCATTTCATTTTTTTAAATTTGGAATTTTCTTTCGGCAGTTCTTAGAAAGCAGTTGCATCTTGTAATTAAATACCATGCCATACTTCAAAGTGTTAGACCCCTCAGTTGTGCAAAAAACGCAAATTAGAACATGTTTTGCTTTTGCAACCCTCAGATGGTAGTGACAGCCACATAAAATATAACCTATGTTATAGCAGGTACTGTCACCATTGATTTGCAACCATTACTTTTGAAATAGCTTTGGTATTTCCTTAGATTGAGTAGAAATCGCAATTTAGAAAGTTTTTAGGACGCTTTTCGCGCATTTCACACCTTTTTAAAATTCAAATTTTTTCGAAACTGTTCTTTAAGATAATTTATATCTAATAAATATGTACCTTGCCTAATTTTAAGTTGCTAGCCCCTACCGATCACAAAAATCGAAATTTAGAACGCTTTTTTTCTCCTGAAACGTCTAGGTATTAGTGATACCAACATAAAATAGCGTCTATGTTAGAGCAGGGGCTGTCAGCATCTATCTCCTACCATTATGTTTGAAATCAGATTCATTCTTCCTGAGATATTGCCGACAAATCGGCATTTAGAACGTTTTTAGAACGCTTTTCGCGCATTTTGCTCCTGCATCTCCTCTGGGGTAGTGGAAACAGATATAAAATATAGCCTATCTTGGAGCAAGATCTGTCACCATCATTTTTACAGCATTATATTCGAAATCGGTTCAGTACTTAATGAGATTGCACAGAAATCGAAATTTAGAAAGTTTTTTACAACGCCTTTTTTGCGCATTTTGACCCTCTTTTAAATTTTGAATTGTTTAAGAACTGTTCTTAGAAATCCTTTATATCTAATAAGTAGCTAATATTTCAAATTTCATACTTCTAGGCCCTTCGGTAACACATAAATCGCATTTTTAGAAAGTTTTTTTGCTCCTGCACACCATTTAGGTTCGTGAAACCGATATAAAAAATAGCCTATCTTGGAGAAAGCGTTGTCACCATCATTTGGACGACAATATTTTTTAAATCGGTTTGGTATTTCCTAAGATTGTGTAGAAACTACCATTTAGAACGTTTTTTAGAACGCTTTCAGTGCATTTTCACCCCTTTCAAATTTCGAATTGTTTAAGAACTGTTCTTAGACATCATTGATATCTTATAACTAACTACTATTCCAAATTTGACGATTCTAGGCCCTTCCGTAACGCAAAAGCCACAATTTAGAAAGTTTTTCTCCTGCACCCCCTTTGGGGTAGTAGCACCGACATAAAACATCGCCTATGTTGGAGCAAGGGTTGTCACCATCATTTTGATGCCATTATTTTTTAGATCGGTTTGGTATTTCCTGAGTTTGTATAGAACCCACCTTTAGAACGTTTTTTAGAACGCTGTTCGCGCATTTTCGCTCATTTTAAATTTCGAATTGTTTAAGAACTGTTCTTAGAAATCCTTTATATCTAATATGTAACTAATATTTCAAATTTCATATTTCTAGGCCATTCGGTAACGCAAAAATTGCATTTTTAGAACGTTTTTTGCTCCTGCACCAACTTTCGGGTAGTGGCACCGACATAAAACATAGCCTATGTTGGAGCAAGGGTTGTCACCGTCGTTTTGACACCCTTATTTTGACACCGTTATTTTTTAAATCGGTTTGGTATTTCCTGAGATTGTGTAGAAACCAGCATTTAGAACGTTTTTTAGAACGATTTTCGCGCATTTTCACCTCTTTCAAATTTCGAATTGTTTAAGAACTGTTCTTAGAAATTCTTTATATCTACAAAATAGCTAATATTTCAAATTTCGTATTTCTAGGCCCTTCAGTAACACATAAATCGCATTTTTAGAACGTTTTTTGCTCCTGCACCCCCTTTGGGGTAGTGACACCGACATAAAACATAGCCTATCTTAGAGCAAGCGTTGTCACCATCATTTTGACACCAATATTTTTTAAATCGGTTTGGTACTTCCTGAGATTGTGTAGAAACTACCATTTAGAACGTTTTTTAGAACGCTTTTTGTGCATTTTCACCCCTTTTAAATTTCGAATTGTTTAAGAACTGTTCTTAGACATCATTTATATCTTATGAGTAACTAATATTCAAAATTTCATATTTCTAGGCCCTTCAGTAACGCTAAAATCGCATTTTTAGAAAGTTTTTTGCTCCTACACCCCCTTTGGGGTAGTGACACCGACATAAAACATAGCCTATCTTGGAGCAAGCGTTGTCACCATCATTTCAACACCAATATTTTTTAAATCGGTTTGGTGTTTCCTGAGATTGTGTAGAAACTACCATTTAGAACGTTTTTTAGAACTCTTTTTGTGCATTTTCACCCCTTTTAAATTTTGAATTGTTTAAGAACTGTTCTTAGACATCATTTATATCTTATAAGTAACTAATATTCAAAATTTTATATTTCTAGGCCCTTCAGTAACGCTAAAATCGCATTTTTAGAACGTTTTTTGCTCCTACACCCCCTTTGGGGTAGTGACACCGACATAAAACATAGCCTATCTTGGAGCAAGCGTTGTCACCATCTTTTTGACACCAATATTTTTTAAATAGGTTTGGTATTTCCTGAGATTGTGTAGAAACTACCATTTAGAACGTTTTTTAGAACGCTTTTTGTGCATTTTCACCCCGTTTAAATTTCGATTTGTTTAAGAACTGTTCTTAGACATAATTTATATCTTATAAGTAACTAATATTCCAAATTTCATATTTCTAGGCCCTTCAGTAACGCAAAAATCGCATTTTTAGAACGTTTTTTGCTCCTGCACCCCCTTGGGTGTAGTGGCACCGACATAAGATATAGCCTATGTTCTAAGTTGGACTAACACCATCATTTTGATACCATTACTTTTGGAATCGGTTCGGTAGTTCCAGAGCTTACCTCCGACAAATAAACAATTTTTTCCTCTTTATAATAGGAGTATAGATGACTAGCAAATCCCGCGGCTTTGCTCGCGTAATATTTGAAATATGCCAAAGTGATATTTATATGTCTAATTTTTATTAAAAGGTACTAACTAAATTTTTATTTTATTAAAAGGTAATATTTTAGTTTATTAAAAGGTACTTATTACTTTTAGGAATAATTAAAACAATTACTATTTAAAACACAATTTGATTAAGCATCATCGTTAGACTGCATAAAGCAGAAATGAGACTTAAATTAATAAAACGTAATAAAACTAAATAAATAATAATTTAGAAAATATTTTGAAACTTTTATGCTCAGTTAATACGCTCATTTCAGTATTCATTTGAAGTTTTGAATTTTCTAGAAACCATCTTAAAATTAACCATCATATCACATTCCAAAGTTCTACCACCTCTCTCAACATAAAGGGCTGTGTTGAAATAGAAACTGTCACCATTAATTTGCCAACATTAATTTTGAAATTGGTTTGTTATTTCCTAATATTACACAGAAACGTAATTTAGAAAGCTTTTAAAGGCCTTTTTTAGAGCGTTTGTTGTTCCTGTGAACCCCAGGTGGTAGAATCATCGGCATAAAATATAGCCTGTGTAGGATCAGAGACTGCTACCATTGATTCGCAGCTATTACTTTTATATTTGGTTTATATTCCCTGAAATTCCGTAGAAATCGTAATTTAGGACTTTTTTGAATGCTTTTCGCACATCCCCTTCACTTCACCCCTTTTTAATTCGAATTTATTTTCGACAGTCCTTCGAGGGCATTTATATTTTATAAGTAACTACCGTGCCATATTTAAAATTTCTAGCCTTTTCAGTATCACAGTAATCGCAATTTAGAAAGTTTTTAGCTACGGAAACCCTCTGGTGGTAGTGGTACAGACATAAAATATAGCTTATGATTGAGCAGGTTCTATCACCAACAATTTGTCATCATTATTTTTTTAATCGGTTTGGTATTTGATAAGATTACATAAAAATTGTTATTTACAACGCTTTTCGCTCACTTCATCTTTTTAAATTTGAAATTTTCTTTCGACAGTCCTTAGAAAGCAGTTGCATCTTGTAAGTAAATACCATGCCATTCTTCAAAGTATTAGATCCTTCAGTTATGCAGAAAACGCAAATTAGAACATGTTTTGCTTTTGCAGCCCTCAGGTGGTAGTGACAGCAACATAAAATATAACCTATGTTATAGCAGTGACTGTCACCATTGATTTCAAACCATTACTTTTGAAACAGCTTTGAAATTTCCTGAGATTGAGTAGAAATCGCAATTTAGAATGTTTTTAGAACGCTTTTCGCGCATTTTCACATCCTTTTTAAATTTCCAATTTTTTCGAAACTGTTCTTAAAGATCATTTATATGTAATACATATGTACCTTGCCTAATTTTAAGTTGCTAGCCCCTACCGATCACAAAAATCGAAATTTGGAACGCTTTTTTGCTCCTGCAACGTCTAGGTGATAGTGATACCGACTTAAAATAGCGTCTATGTTAGAACAGATGCTGTCAGCATCAATTTCTTAACATTACTTTTGAAATCAGTTTGATTCTTCCTGAGATATTGGTGACAAATCGGCATTTAGAACGTTTTTAGAACTCTTTTCGCTCATTTTGCTCCTGCATCTCCTCTGGATTAGTGGAAACATATATAAAATATAGCCTATCTTGGAGCAAGGTCTGTCACCATAATTTTAACGCCATTATGTTTGAAATCGGTTCATTATTTCCTGAGATTGCATAGAAATCGCAATTTAGAACGTTTTTTACAACGCTTTTTGCGCATTTTGACCACTTTTAAATTTCGATTTTTTTAGGAAATGTCCTTAGAGATCATTTATATTTTATAACTAACTACCATTCTAAATTTCACGATTCAAGGCCCTTCCGTTACGCAAAACAGCAAAAACAGCAGAACGTTTTTCTCCTGCAGCCCCTTTGGGGTAGTGGCACCGACATAAAACATAGCCTATGTTGGAGCAGGGATTTTCACCATCATTTTAACGCCATTATTTTTCAAATCGGTTTGGTATTTCCTGAGTTTGTATAGAAACCACCTTTAGAACGTTTTTTAGAACGCTGTTCGCGCATTTTCGCTCATTTTAAATTTCGAATTGTTTAAGAACTGTTCTTAGAAATCCTTTATATCTAATATGTAACTAATATTTCAAATTTCATATTTCTAGGCCATTCGGTAACGCAAAAATTGCATTTTTAGAACGTTTTTTGCTCCTGCACCAACTTTCGGGTAGTGGCACCGACATAAAACATAGCCTATGTTGGAGCAAGGGTTGTCACCGTCGTTTTGACACCCTTATTTTGACACCGTTATTTTTTAAATCGGTTTGGTATTTCCTGAGATTGTGTAGAAACCAGCATTTAGAACGTTTTTTAGAACGATTTTCGCGCATTTTCACCTCTTTCAAATTTCGAATTGTTTAAGAACTGTTCTTAGAAATTCTTTATATCTAAAAAATAGCTAATATTTCAAATTTCGTATTTCTAGGCCCTTCAGTAACACATAAATCGCATTTTTAGAACGTTTTTTGCTCCTGCACCCCCTTTGGGGTAGTGACACCGACATAAAACATAGCCTATCTTAGAGCAAGCGTTGTCACCATCATTTTGACACCAATATTTTTTAAATCGGTTTGGTACTTCCTGAGATTGTGTAGAAACTACCATTTAGAACGTTTTTTAGAACGCTTTTTGTGCATTTTCACCCCTTTTAAATTTCGAATTGTTTAAGAACTGTTCTTAGACATCATTTATATCTTATGAGTAACTAATATTCAAAATTTCATATTTCTAGGCCCTTCAGTAACGCTAAAATCGCATTTTTAGAAAGTTTTTTGCTCCTACACCCCCTTTGGGGTAGTGACACCGACATAAAACATAGCCTATCTTGGAGCAAGCGTTGTCACCATCATTTCAACACCAATATTTTTTAAATCGGTTTGGTGTTTCCTGAGATTGTGTAGAAACTACCATTTAGAACGTTTTTTAGAACTCTTTTTGTGCATTTTCACCCCTTTTAAATTTTGAATTGTTTAAGAACTGTTCTTAGACATCATTTATATCTTATAAGTAACTAATATTCAAAATTTTATATTTCTAGGCCCTTCAGTAACGCTAAAATCGCATTTTTAGAAGGTTTTTTGCTCCTACACCCCCTTTGGGGTAGTGACTCCGACATAAAACATAGCCTATCTTGGAGCAAGCGTTGTCACCATCATTTTGACACCAATATTTTTTAAATAGGTTTGGTATTTCCTGAGATTGTGTAGAAACTACCATTTAGAACGTTTTTTAGAACGCTTTTTGTGCATTTTCACCCCGTTTAAATTTCGATTTGTTTAAGAACTGTTCTTAGACATAATTTATATCTTATAAGTAACTAATATTCCAAATTTCATATTTCTAGGCCCTTCAGTAACGCAAAAATCGCATTTTTAGAACGTTTTTTGCTCCTGCACCCCCTTGGGTGTAGTGGCACCGACATAAGATATAGCCTATGTTCTAAGTTGGACTAACACCATCATTTTGATACCATTACTTTTGGAATCGGTTCGGTAGTTCCAGAGCTTACCTCCGACAAATAAACAATTTTTTCCTCTTTATAATAGGAGTATAGATGACTAGCAAATCCCGCGGCTTTGCTCGCGTAATATTTGAAATATGCCAAAGTGATATTTATATGTCTAATTTTTATTAAAAGGTACTAACTAAATTTTTATTTTATTAAAAGGTAATATTTTAGTTTATTAAAAGGTACTTATTACTTTTAGGAATAATTAAAACAATTACTATTTAAAACACAATTTGATTAAGCATCATCGTTAGACTGCATAAAGCAGAAATGAGACTTAAATTAATAAAACGTAATAAAACTAAATAAATAATAATTTAGAAAATATTTTGAAACTTTTATGCTCAGTTAATACGCTCATTTCAGTATTCATTTGAAGTTTTGAATTTTCTAGAACCCATCTTAAAATTAACCATCATGTCAAATTCCAAGTTCTACCACCTCTCTCAACATAAAGGGCTGTGTTGAAATAGAAACTGTCACCATTAATTTGCCAACATTAATTTTGAAATTGGTTTGTTATTTCCTAATATTACACAGAAACGTAATTTAGAAAGCTTTTAAAGGCCTTTTTTAGAGCGTTTGTTGTTCCTGTGAACCCCAGGTGGTAGAATCATCGGCATAAAATATAGCCTGTGTAGGATCAGAGACTGCTACCATTGATTCGCAGCTATTACTTTTATATTTGGTTTATATTCCCTGAAATTCCGTAGAAATCGTAATTTAGGACTTTTTTGAATGCTTTTCGCACATCCCCTTCACTTCACCCCTTTTTAATTCGAATTTATTTTCGACAGTCCTTCGAGGGCATTTATATTTTATAAGTAACTACCGTGCCATATTTAAAATTTCTAGCCTTTTCAGTATCACAGTAATCGCAATTTAGAAAGTTTTTAGCTACGGAAACCCTCTGGTGGTAGTGGTACAGACATAAAATATAGCTTATGATTGAGCAGGTTCTATCACCAACAATTTGTCATCATTATTTTTTTAATCGGTTTGGTATTTGATAAGATTACATAAAAATTGTTATTTACAACGCTTTTCGCTCACTTCATCTTTTTAAATTTGAAATTTTCTTTCGACAGTCCTTAGAAAGCAGTTGCATCTTGTAAGTAAATACCATGCCATTCTTCAAAGTATTAGATCCTTCAGTTATGCAGAAAACGCAAATTAGAACATGTTTTGCTTTTGCAGCCTTTGCTTTTGCAGGTGGTAGTGACAGCAACATAAAATATAACATATGTTATAGCAGTGACTGTCACCATTGATTTCAAACCATTACTTTTGAAACAGCTTTGAAATTTCCTGAGATTGAGTAGAAATCGCAATTTAGAATGTTTTTAGAACGCTTTTCGCGCATTTTCACATCCTTTTTAAATTTCCAATTTTTTCGAAACTGTTCTAAAAGATCATTTATATGTAATACATATGTACCTTGCCTAATTTTAAGTTGCTAGCCCCTACCGATCACAAAAATCGAAATTTGGAACGCTTTTTTGCTCCTGCAACGTCTAGGTGATAGTGATACCGACTTAAAATAGCGTCTATGTTAGAACAGATGCTGTCAGCATCAATTTCTTAACATTACTTTTGAAATCAGTTTGATTCTTCCTGAGGTATTGGTGACAAATCGGCATTTAGAACGTTTTTAGAACGCTTTTCGCTCATTTTGCTCCTGCATCTCCTCTGGATTAGTGGAAACATATATAAAATATAGCCTATCTTGGAGCAAGGTCTTTCACCATAATTTTAACGCCATTATGTTTGAAATCGGTTCATTATTTCCTGAGATTGCATAGAAATCGCAATTTAGAACGTTTTTTACAACGCTTTTTGCGCATTTTGACCACTTTTAAATTTCGATTTTTTTAGGAAATGTCCTTAGAGATCATTTATATTTTATAACTAACTACCATTCTAAATTTCACGATTCAAGGCCCTTCCGTTACGCAAAACAGCAAAAACAGCAGAACGTTTTTCTCCTGCAGCCCCTTTGGGGTAGTGGCACCGACATAAAACATAGCCTATGTTGGAGCAGGGATTTTCACCATCATTTTAACGCCATTATTTTTCAAATCGGTTTGGTATTTCCTGAGATTGTGTAGAAACTACCATTTAGAACGTTTTTTAGAACGCTTTTCGCGCATTTTCACCCCTTTTAAATTTAGAATTGTTTAAGAACTGTTCTTAGAAATCCTTTATATCTAATAAGTAGCTGATACTTCAAATTTCATATTTCTAGGCCCATCAGTAACACATAAATCGCATTTTTAGAACGTTTTTTGCTCCTACACCCCCTTTGAGTAGTGTCACCGACATAAAACATAGCCTATATTGGAGCAAACGTTGTCACTATCATTTTGACACCAATATTTTTTAAATCGGTTTGGTATTTCCTCAGATTATGTAGAAACTACCATTTAGAACGTTTTTTAGAACGCTTTTTGTGCATTTTCACCCCTTTTAAATTTCGAATTGTTTAAGAACTGTTCTTAGACACCATTTATATCTTATAAGTAACTAATATTCCAAATTTCATATTTCTAGGCCCTTCAGTAACGCAAAAATCGCATTTTTAGAACGTTTTTGCTCCTGCACCCCCTTTGGGGTAGTGGCAACGACATAAAATATAGCCTATGTTCTAAGTTGTACTACCACCATCATTTTGATACCATTACTTTTGAAATCGGTTTGGTATTTCCTGAGATTATGTAGAAACTACTATTTAGAACGTTTTTTAGAACGCTTTTTGTGCATTTTCACCCCTTTTAAATTTCGAATTTTTTAAGAACTGTTCTTAGACACCATTTATATCTTATAAGAAACTAATATTCCAAATTTCATATTTCTAGGTCCTTCAGTAACGCAAAAATCGCAGTTTTAGAACGTTTTTTGCTCCTGCACCCCCTTTGGGGTAGTGGCACCGACATAAGATATAGCCTATGTTCTAAGTTGGGCAAACACCATCATTTTGATACCATTACATTTGGAATCGGTTCGGTAGTTCCTGAGCTTATCTCCGACAAATAAACAATTTTTACCTCTTTATAATAGGAGTATGATGATGACTAGCAAACCCCGCGGCTTTGCTCGCGTAATATTTGAAATATGCCAAGTGATATTTATATGTCTAATTTTTATTAAAAGGTACTAACTAAATTTTTATTTTATTAAAAAGTAATATTTTATTTTATTAAAAGATTTTTTATTAAAAGGTACTTATTACTTTTAGGAATAATTCAAAAATTACTATTTAAAACATAGTTTGATTAAACATCATTATTACACTGCTTTAGGCAGAAATGAGACTTAAATTAATAAAATGAAGTAAAACTAAATAAATGATAATTTAAAAAAATATTTTGAAACTTTTATGCTCAATTAATACGCTCATTTCAGTATTCATTTGAAGTTTTGAATTTTTTAGAAACCATCGTCTTACATCTTAAAATTAACCATCATATCACATTCCAAAGTCCTACCACCTCTCTCAACATAAAGGGCTATGTTGAAACAGGAACTGTCACCATTAATTTGCCAACATTAATTTTTAAATCGGTTTGTTATTTCCTAATATTCCACAGAAACGTAATTTAAAAAGCTTTTAAAGCCCTTTTTTAGAACGTTTCTTGTTCCTGTGAACCCCAGGTGGTAGAATCACCGGCATAAAATATAGCCTGTGTAGGATAAGAGACTGTTACCATTGATTCGCAACTATTACTTTTATAATCGGTTTATATTCCCTGAAATTGCATAGAATCGTAATTTAGAACTTTTTTAGAATGCTTTTCGCACCTCCCCTTCGCTTCACCCCTTTTTAATTCGAATTTATTTTCCACGTTCCTTCGAGGGCATTTATATTTTATAAGTAACTACCATGTCATATTTAAAGTTTCTAGCCTTTTCAGTATCACAGAAATCGCAATTTAGAAAGTTTTTAGCTCCTGCAACCCTCTGGTGGTAGTGGAACAGACATAAAATATAGCTTAAGTTTGAGCAGATTCTATCACCAAATTTGTCATCATTATTTTTTTAATCGGTTTGGTAATTTATAAGTTTGCTTAAAAATTGTAATTTATAACGCTTTTCACTCACTTCATTTTTTGAATTTGGAATTTTCTTCCGACTGTTCTTAGAAAGCAGTTGCATCTTGTAAGTAAATACCATGCCATACTTCAAAGTGTTAGACCCCTCAGTTGTGCAAAAACGCAAATTAGAACATGTTTTGCTTTTGCAACCCTCAGCCTCAGATGGTAGTGACAGCAACATAAAATATAACCTATGTTATAGCAGGGACTGTCACCATATATTTGCAACCATTACTTTTGAAATAGCTTTGGTATTTCCTTAGATTGAGTAGAAATCGCAATTTAGAACGTTTTGAGGACGCTTTTCGCGCATTTTCACCCCTTTTTAAATTTCCAATTTTTTCGAAACTGTTCTTAAAGATCATTTATATCTAATAAATATGTACCTTGCCTAATTTGAAGTTGCTAGCCCCTACCGATCACAAAAATCGAAATTTAGAACGCTTTTTTTTGCTCCTGCAACGTCTTGGTGATAGTGATAACGACATAAAATAGTGTCTATGTTAGAGCAGAGGCTGTCAGCATCAATTTCTTACTATTACGTTTGAAATCAGATTCATTCTTCGTGAGATATTGCCGACAAATCGGCATGTAGAACGTTTTTAGAACGCTTTTCGCGCATTTTGCTCCTGCATCTCCTCTGGGGTAGTGGAAACAGAAATAAAATATAACCTATCTTGGAGCAAGATCTGTCACCATCATTTTTACACCATTATATTTGAAATCGGTTCAGTACTTCTTGAGATTGCATAGAAATCGCAATTTAGAAAGTTTTTTACAACGCTTTTTGCGCATTTTGACCCCCTTTTAAATTTCGATTTTTTTACGAAATGTCCTTAGAGATCATTGATATCTTATAACTAACTACCATTCCAAATTTCACGATTCTAGGCCCTTCCGTAACGCAAAAGCCGCAATTTAGAACGTTTTTTTCCTGCACCCCCCTTTGGGGTAGTGGCACCGACATAAAACATCGCCTATGTTGTAGCAAAGGTTGTCACCATCATTTTGCGCCATTATTTCTTAGATCGGTTTGGTATTTCCTGAGATTGTGTAGAAACCACCATTTAGAACGTTTTTTAGAACGATTTTCGCGCATTTTCACCCCTTTCAAATTTCGAATTGTTTAAGAACTGTTCTTAGAAATCCTTTATATCTAATAAGTAACTAATATTTCAAATTTCATATTTCTAGGCCCTTCAGTAACACATAAATCGCATTTTAGAACGTGTTTTGCTCCTGCACCCCCTTTGGGGTAGTGACACCGACATAAAACATAGCCTATCTTGGAGCAAGCGTTGTCACCATCATTAAGACACCAATATTTTTAAAATCGGTTTGGTATTTCCTGAGAT
The DNA here is from genome assembly GCA_963932465.1 of Maratus speciosus. Classification (NCBI taxonomy): domain Eukaryota; kingdom Metazoa; phylum Arthropoda; class Arachnida; order Araneae; family Salticidae; genus Maratus; species Maratus speciosus. Next base: position 69,492,828 of record OZ010795.1, on the reverse strand, counting down.
TGTGTAGAAACTACCATTTAGAACGTTTTTTAGAACGCTTTTTGGGCATTTTCACCCCTTTTAAATTTCGAATTGTTTAAGAACTGTTCTTAGACATCATGTATATCTTATAAGTAACTAATATTTCAAATTTCATATTTCTATGCCCTTCAGTAACGCTAAAATCGCATTTTTAGAACGTGTTTTGCTCCTAAACCCCCTTTTGGGTAGTGGCACCGACATAAGATATAGCCTATGTTCTAAGTTGGACTCACACCATCATTTTGATACCATTACTTTTGGAATCGGTTCGGTAGTTACAGAGCTTACTTCCGACAAATAAACAATTTTTTCCTCTTTATAATAGGAGTATAGATTAAGTATTGATTACGAATAATAATAATAAAATCGTTGAATGTCACCGGCAAACATATACTTTATAATAAAGGGACTTTCAGTCCTTAAGAATGAAATTATATATATATATTTAAATACGAAATTTGCAAAGTATTTTATAAAATTAGTGACATTTTACCAGGGTAAATCTTTATCTTCTATTATAAGTATTGGATGTGGGCTACTTTTTACAATTAACATACGCTTTCTACTATAAGGAATGGTATTATATTATAAAAAAATATTGTAATTTTTTATTGAAAGCACTTCGTATATCATATATATATATAAACGCTATCGTGAATTCAGTCCGAAATGAGCTTAACTGTGCATGATTAAACTTAAATCTAAAACCGTTTCAAGTTTAGAGTAAGGTAGGACGAGATTCGGTTAGCCGAGTGGTCTAGGGCATCATTTTATAGATGTGAATATCAGTAGAGAACGCAATTTCGACCGACGAGCCCATCATATTGGTTTCTGTGAGAATTTTGTCAATAGCTCATTTTAATAATTTTATTTCAGAAGGATAAACTATATTCTGGATTACATTTAACGGAATTATTCCAATTTGTAAATAAATCACATAAGTTGTAATTTTAAAACTGGGCGAAAAATGTCCAGTACAGCATTCGAACGAGGAATCTCTTGGCTGAAGCTGCCAATGCACTGCCAACTGAGTTATCGCGAAGGAATCCTACGGACCTAATTCATACAAGTAACCTAATTGATCCTAGCATCTGGTCTGATATATTGTTCGAATCCTAGCCGGGACATTTTTCGTTTATTTGGAAAATTAAATGTCATAAGAAGTTATGTTATTTTTATTTATTATTATTGTTGTTCAAATGCTTTATAATTAAATAAAATTTAACACTAAAAAAATTTTTAACAATAATTTTATATTCAAAACCTTTAAGTTAAAATATTTTCCATGTAGTTATCTATCTCATAAATTGAACTGATCGCTATACATTGTGAGCATTGTCAAGAATATATGTATATATATATATATATATATATATATATATATGTGTGTGTGTGTGTGTGTGTGTGTATACAAAGAAAAGTATGTCATTCTTTCCCATAAAAATAAAGGAAAAGAAAACATAACGACATAAAAATATTCTTATATGAACTATAAAATAAATTACGAAGATATTCATTGTTAATAAGCAAATAATGTATGAAAATGTAAACTAAAATTCACTAATTAACATATATATATATATATATATATATACAGGGTGCAATATGTTATCTGTCGCCGACCTTTAATTTCTCAACCGTTGGCCGTAGGCATATAGTTCCAATTACAAAAACGTTTCAAATGAGGTAAATATTCATGTTGTGGCATTATTTAAACTAAAAAATCAATTTTATAAAAATTACGAAACCTAACTTTTTATACGGTCCCACAGTCCCTATAGTTATATTTAATAAAAGTTTACACATATCATAACAGATATAACACAAAAAGTTTGACATCTGTACTGCAAAAATTGACTAAGTTATTAAATTTCAAAATTTGAGATTATTTTGTATTTCATTGAGGGATCAGTTAAAAGATGAATTGAAGTAATTCGAGATCAAAGTCAGGGTGCAATGTCCTTTTTACGGCGAAACCACCTTTAGCCGGTATCACCAAAGAGCGTTATTTAATCTAAAAACTTTTATGGGTCGAAAAACATTCAAACGTCAAAGTAGGCAGAATCGACAACCGGAAAATAAAACACTTACTAAGGACTAGATAAATGGCAGCAAAATTGCACTCTGATTTTGATCTCGATTTACTTTAATTCGTCATTTAACTGTTCCCTCAATGAAAGACAAAATCATGTGCAAAAATCTCATGCTTTGAAATTTAATAACTGTGTCAATTTTTGTAGTACAGATGTCAAACTTTTTGTGTTATATGTGTTATGATATGTGTAAACTTTCACTAAATATACCTATAGGGACTGATGGACCGTATAAAAAGTTAGATTTTGTAATTTTTATAAAATTGATTTTTTACTTTAAATAATGCCACAACATAAATATTTAGCTCATTTGAAACGTTTTTGTGATTGGAACTATATGTCTATGACCAACGGTTGAGAAATTAAAGGTCGGCGATAGATAATATATTGCACCCTGTATATATATATATATATATATTAAAAATTGTTATCTGCTATCATCGAGTTTTAAGTTTAGTGTTTTAAAATGAGACAGATAAATGTAAATTTACTGAAAATTTTTAACTGGCGTGTGGTTAAAAAAATATAAAAATGCTAAATATAGTTATTTTTTCAAAAAAAAAAATTGGCTCTGTAGTAAGAAAAAATAAATTCTCTACCCGATATTTTTAGTGAAACTTCTGATAACGAATAAACATAATTCGTTATAAATTAGAAACTTGAAATTATTCCACTTAATTGAGTAGGATAGACTAACAGCACTATTGCTTTTTATATATCTATGGAAATCACTTACACAATATAGCAATTCATCAAGATTTGAGTACTTAATTTATTTAAAAGCAACTACTTAAAAAATCAAGTATTTTTCTAATAAAACGTTCAAGTTGTTTACCTTCAAATCCTGACGCGTTCGATCTAGTAAATTTGTGTTACACGTGAGAAGTATTTCAAAATACAATAAATCCCTTTATATTTTCTGAGAATTTCAAGTACCAGACGTTATGAGAGAACACTTTTTTTCTTTAATGTGAAGACTAAAATATTATGCAATATTTGAAAAATAAATAGGCTTAATACTCACTGAAAAATTACAAAATCACTGCATATATTACAGAATTTAAGAACATTCTTTAAAAATGCATTCAAACATTTCCGCACATTCCGCTCTCTAAATATAACATTTTTTACAGTTTGTTCAAAACAATTTAGTGTAATTTCTTTAATCATAATAATCGGGACATTTTAATGATTGGCTTTTAAAATAAGTATTTTCTCAACTACGCATTTTAATTGCGATCTTCCACATTATGCTTCAAGGGTTATTAAAATTGTAGGTACGACAATGTTTAATTATCTACATTATCTGAATGCAACACGCATTGAAAAATATTTCAGCGGGAATATATTTTTTTATGATATTCTTGCATACTACTAAAATATATCCGCTGAATTATAAGTAGTACGCATATATTGAGAACCATATTTAAAACATCAAACAAAATTAAAATATATTCACTAATATACTTAACGGCGTTTTTATATTTTATCATAAAACATATTTTACATTAGCTGTAAGTATAGAGTTATAAAATTTAAAAAAAAAAAGAAATCTAACAAATTACAACAACCATTTGGAAAATCATTTTTTCAAAGACTAAAATTTAAGACATAAAAAATCACACGGAGTAGATCATACATTACGTACGCCATGAATTAAACATTAACATTCCTAGACCCATCATGAAGAAATTTTAAAAGAAATTTCAGTTTTACAATTTTCGGTACTGTAAATTTTTTAACTTCTAGCGAGCTGGTCATACATTACATACGCCATGGATAAAACATTAATATTCCTGGACCAATTTTAAATGAAATTTCATTTTTAAACTTCTAAGCATCCCACAATATTACTTTTTTTATCGACGTATATATAAAAAAAAATGTATTTTTATTTGCAACATGTTTAAAAGCTGTATCTCAATTTCGTTCTGAGCTATTAATTTTTTTTGTGGTTTTTAATACTTTTGTATCATAATGACAAGAGAAGTATCCATCACTGTTGAAAGTAAATGGAAAATAAAGATTACTGTATAGACCAATCAGAAAACGAATAAAATGCGGGATTCAACTAATAAAACGCTTCAGATATGTTTATGATTTCCTACCGTACCCTGACGAAGGACAATAACCATTTTGCCAAATGGTTAAAAGTTAAAACATTCATCACTGCTCGATGAAGACACCAAACTTTGAAATATCAATCCTTTCAGGAAGCAGATTTTGTAATTTTGCTTCAGTATTTGCATTTTTTAATAGAATGGCTCTGTTCGAATTGTAATAACTGATCTAAACAAGCTTCATTAATATTTAATCATGTTAACAATTAACTTGTTTTGTAATTTTTAGTCTACTCAGGACAATATCATATTAATTTCTAATGTATCATCCTTATACAGAATAATATGCATAATAAGTTTATTTGATATAACTACTGCTATTACAGTTTGTATTAAAATTGTGTTATTAGTTTTTTATTATTCCTCTATCCTTTTTAATCACGTTTAATTTTGAACTTAGTGTTCAATGATTAATTATCGATTTTTGTGTCTGTTAGTCCCAAATTCATATTCGTTAGCTTTTTTTATGGCTGGTATGAATATAAACTTTAGTTTGTGAACTTTGGGCATTTGGGCACTGAAGATTCTGACAAAGTTCTATAAACATGCATTTTTCTTTTCTTGTTCATTTTATATATTAATTATTTTTTATATTTAATAGTAATTCTTAAAGTTTTTTTATATTTTTATTATATATAATTTATTTTATGTTATAGCATATAGCTATATAATATTATCAATGTTATAAAATTATTTAAATTCTCTGTATAGATTAATTGGGTGTGGTAGTAGAATATATTGTATGCATTATATTAATATTTGTATTTATTTAATATTTTTGTGAATAATGATATATAATACGGTATTGTAAAATTAAAAATAAACAGTTTAACAAATTACAACGACCATTAGGAAAATGATTTTTTTAAAGACTAAACTTTAAGACTAAAAAAACACACGGGGTTGATAATACATTACGTACGCCATGAATTAAACATTAACATTCCTGGACCCATCATGAACGAATTTTAATAGAAATTTCAGTTTTACAATTTTCGGTACTGTAAATCTTTTAACTTCTAGCGAGCTGGCCATACATTACGTACGCCATGGATTAAACATTAATATTCCTGGACCAATTTTAAATGAAATTTCATTTTTAAACTGCTAAACATCCCACAATATTGCTTTTTACACCGTCGTATAGAGAAAAATATGTAGTTTAAATGCAATTTTTTGAAAGCTGTATCTCAATTTGTTTCTGAGTTATTAATTTTATTTGTAGTTTTTATTAATTTTTTGTCATAGTGGCAACATAAATCCAACATCATCCATCTCTGTTGAAACTAAAGGGAAAATACAGATTACTGTATAGACCAATCTGAAAACGAATAAAATGCGGGATTCAACCAATAAAACGCTTCAGATATGTTTTTGATTTCCTAACCTGACCGAGGACAATAACCATTTTTCCAAACGGTTAATGAATAGGAAATACTCTTGTATTAACTCGGCCACAAATCTCCGTATTAAAATGTGATTGTGGAAAAAATGTTTTTTTTTTCCTTTTTGATTTTCATTTTCTTAATTGGTTAATTTTATAATAGTTTATGTTAGATCTTGATTACCGAATGGTATGTAAATGATTTTATAGTATACGCGAATTTGCTAACAACACAAAAGAACTCTTATTGTAATTAATTCTTTATAAGAAATGTTTATTTTTTATTTACCCAAAATTTAATAAAAACCATAAATAAAATATTAGTATATATGATTCCAGACACGTTAGTGCATATTGTATTTTAAATAAATATATATACATTTTTTGTACTGTAAGATAATTAAAGTTCAAACGAAGGCAAAATCTATGTAAAGAAATTAATGTATATTTTACTATAAACGTCTTAGAAATTATGTAATATAAATGAATAAGAAATTCCATTTTATTTTAATTCGTTTTATTTTAACGTTTTCACTCAGATAGAAGGACTTCTGTTTCCTTTTAAGTATTGAATGCTTATAAAGTAAAACATTTCCCTAGCGAGAAGAAAGCCTTCAAATATCAAACTAACTTCATCAAAAATAAACATTTTTCTTTTTCTTCATTTTGCATACATAATCTTATTTTCATAAGACAAAATTACAATTATTAAAATAAAATGGAATGGATTTTATTTCTATGGGTAGCATTGAGTAATAAAATAAACAGCTTCTTGTTTGATTGCTTACATTGGTTTACATTGACAGTAAAATTCCCTAGAGTCATTCAAATTTAAAATACATTTGCATATACTTTTTTTTTTTGATATGATAGTTGTTATGGTATAAAAACTTTTATTTTTGCAATTTAACCTTTTGAAGAAATTTACATGCATATTATTTAAAAGAATATGAAATTGAAATAAGAAAATCATTAAACGATAATGTTTTTGTTTCTCTTTCGAATACATTCCAAACATTTCATTTCTTTTTTATTATTCATTATTCATCATTTATTATTCATCATTCGTATCTTTCAAACATTGAAAAAGTCTTAGTCTTATCTTTATGCCTGCACTACAAATATACGTCTGTTTTTGATATAGAATTAGAAATTTAAATTTTATAAAAGTAAATTGTAAAAAAAAAAAATTCTTAATGATTAAAAATATTATGTATAACAGAAACGTAAGAAATGGTATAATACTATTGCTCACTGGGAGTGTTTATAAAACTTACAATAAATGTCGCAATTCACCTTTTGTTGGAATAAATTAGTGGCTTAGATTTTTTATTTGTATAGCTCTCATCAGAAAATATCTTGATATTTATAGAAACTGGAATAAAAATAATATATATATAACGAAAACTGGAAATCCTGTCGTGTTAAAGGTTACGACATTGATGTTATATGATGATTTGAAAATAGAGTTAACTTCGATAGATAGTAGTCGAATAATCAATCTGGAAGTCGTGCATAAGGATAAGCTAAAAAAGAACGTTTCTGCAGTAATCAACATGGTTATTCAAATTTTTTTGCTGCCAACGAATGAAGGCCATGGAACGCATTTATCCAGGGTAGTTTTTCCAGAATAATTGAGACAATAAAAAAAGTCAACTCAGAATTTTATTTTAACATCTTTCGGCGGCACAGTTTCCAACCGATATATTTAGCTATTGCTTTATAGTAGTAATTTAAGGTAAGCAAATTTGTAGATAATAGAATACGTCGGACAGCTTCCAGGGGATGGTATGGTAAATGGAAATACGACCGAAATATGAGCAAACACTGCGAGCATCGGCTTTTTGTGTGTCTAGCGTAGTAATACAAATGTGAAATTGGTCGCGCTCTCAACAAATTAATAATTAATCATATCACGCCATGGAAAGAGTCATGACAGAGCGAGTGGATGAATTCTTAGGTAAAAAGGAAAAATCTGGAATACGCACGGGAAAGTAAATTCTCGGGAGGGAAAAAAAATGGTTGCTAAAAGAACATTCTAAAAGAAAAAATATCGGAAATGGAACATTTAATTTAAGAATACTAAACACGTAATATTTGAGTGAATGAAACAAGTGAGACATTAAATTAAAGGGAATTCAACAGAATTCGTTATAGAGGTTATTTCAAAATAAGGATTTAGTGAATATAGAGTAGTAATTCAATATAATATAAAAAATCGCGAATTAGATCTAATAATGTAACACACACACATATATATATATATATATATATATATATACATTACAAATATTCAAAATGAATTTTACAGAAATGTTGTAATTTTTTAAATTACACTGTTGTACAAAATTTAAAGAACTGTGACCGAGCATTTTGAATTTTACAAATTTTGTTGAATATGTACTGAAATTCTTCACGTAATGATCTTGAATTTCTAGTATCTAAAGAACATGTTTGGCGTTTTACTTTTCAGTGATAATTTAGTCGCGAAGTCAATTAGAGAGCTTTTAATAAATTTCAAAATAAAATAATATGCGTGGTCACCCATGTAAAAGAAAATGCTCGAAGTGGTCTGCCGTTGTGTTATATGACTATGTTGTTAGTGTTAAAGTTTTGTGGGCATTTGTGTAAGGATAGTAGTCATATTCGTGAAGCCCTTAACATTTGTGTGAAAATTCAAAGGTTTTATGTTTATGGGATACATGGTTTTGAACAAAATTTAACACAGCATTCCGAAAACTTGACAAAGAACAGTAAAAACAGTATACGGCAATTAAAACACGAATACCTTGAGAAAATGATGAGGTTTCGTGAGATATGTGCATTTGTATAAATACTTTTTAACTGCGCATGCGAGGGATGTTCCTAAATTTTTATGTCATAAATTGGTAGTCAGCTATTTAGTGCAAATTATATAATATATTCAATCAAATGTCGCTAAAATTAAGAAAGATTTTGGAGATACAGCGAGTTGCTTTCTAAATTAAGCTGACACGGCTGCCACTGATGACGATTTTTACATTTTAGTAGCACCACTATTTAAAAACAATAATACATTTTGTGTATTTCTCCTGAACATGATGTTAATAGATATTTTTTTCTTAAAAGTATTTCTAATAAAATAAATAAATAGTTGCTATCGGCAGTCCTACCAGCTACTTATCGAATGCAACTCTCTGTATCAACAGAATATTTCTTAATTTTTGCTATATTTGACTGAAGTTTTCATATAAGTTGCACTAAATAGCTCGCTACGAAATTATGAACGAACAAATTTGGAATCTTTCACATATGTGCAGTTAAAAATGATTTCATACAAATGCCCATATCTCATCAAGTATTCAATACATTCATGTCTTAATTGCAATAGACGGTGACAATTGTTCGTTTGCAAGTTTGCGGAATATGGTGTTAAATTTGGTTCAAAATCTGTAGGCTATAAACAAAAAACAAAAACAAAAATGATTGTTTTACAGAAATTTTAACATCTTAACTAATATGAGTTCTTTTCTTATACAAATATACACAAACATGTAACTGGACACATAGTCATTTAATTCAATTAATTATAGACTATTTTGAGCATTTTCCGTGACATGGTTGACTGGAAATATTATTTTATTATTAAATTTATTGTTACCCCCCTCTAACTGTCCTCGTGACAAAATGTTCACAGAAAAAGATAAAGTCAAACATGTTTTTTAGATCCTAGAATTTTAAGGACAATTCGCCAAGAATTAAAGTACATATTCGACAATACGTATAAAGACGATAGCGTACGTTCATTCCTCCTTAATTTTTGGACATGATTGTAATAGAGACAATTATAGCATATCTGTAAAATTCATTTTATAGCACGAAACATGTGCTATTATAAAATGCCGACTGCAGATGAGGCCACAGATTTTTGGTTTTACTTTCCTTGTTCAAGTTATATCTGCTGAAATTTCTTTGATGTTAGTTGTTTATATATATTATACTCCTTTTAACCTATTTTTAGTATGTTTATAAAATCCATATTGAAAATGTAAAGAGGATCAGATTTATAGTAAATGAATAAATTTCTTTATTAATTCTACTTTCACAATTTTCTTTGGTAATTGTTTGTAATTGTTATTAATGGATATATATATATACAAATATAAATTTAAAAAAATAAAATTTTGTCGCCAATTTTAACATTATTGTATATAAATTTTCCTTCTAAAAATATTCCATGTATTATACCGGCTTATTAAGTTAAAACCTTATTCTTAAACTAATGTATCAATTTCCATATGTAAATGTGTAAAATCATAATCCATCTAAAAATACGTATTCCAAATTGCTTAAATCCAAAAATGGTGCTAACTACTCATGTTCCTTAATACATCCTAGAATTGGAAGGACAATTCGCCAAGAATTAAAGTACAGATTCTACAATACACTGTAAAAAAAATCCGACCAGTTTTCCAATAGGAATCGGAAAAATAGTTGTCCTTATTGTACCGGAAAATTTTCCGACGCAGCTCGGAATAAAATCCGTAAAAAAAGGAAATAGTCGATGAAACTGTATTTTACGGATTTTATTCCGAGCTGGGTCGGAAATTGTTCCGGTACGATAAGGACAACTATTTTTCCTATTCCTACAGGAAAACTGGTAGTATTTTTTTTTTTTTTTACAGTGTAAGTATAAAGACAATTGCGTACGGTCATTCCTCCTTAATTTTTGGACATGACTGCAATATAGAAAATTGTAGCATATCTGTATAATTCGTTTTATAGGTATGTAAAAAAAAAATAATAAAAAAAGAAATTCAACAAATTGCAACGACCATTTGGAAAATGAATTTTTAAAGACTAAAATTTAAGACATAAAAAATTTCACGGAGTTGATCATAAATTACGTACGCCATGAATTAAACATTAGTAGTGTTATTACACGTAAAAATTGAAAGCGACAAAAATCGCCTGCGACTCGTCAGATTTACTGAAACTTACGTATTATCCGTCTGAAACTTACGTATTATCCAAGCATTTCATTGGCTGTTCGGGAAAAGGTTTCTCCATCGTAGAAATCCGACGACCAATTTTAAATGAAATTTCATTCTTAGACCAATGTCAGACGGGCGTCTTTTCTGCTGCTTTTTTGCTTAGGTATTATCCCTTCATAATGCTATAGCAATGTGAATGAATAATACCTAAGCAAAAAAGATGCCCGTCTGACATTGGTCTTAAATTTCTAAGCATAAAAAACAATTAATTTTTACACCGTCGTATAGAGAGAAAAATGTACTTTTAAAAGCAATTTGATTGAAAGCTGTATCTCAATTTGTTTCTGAGTTATTAATTTTTTTTGTAGTTTTTATTACTTTTTGTCATAGTGGCAACAGAAGTATCTATCTCTGTTGAAAGTAAAGGGAAAATACAGATTACTGTATACACCAATCAGAAAACGAATAAAATGCGGATTCAACCAATATAGCGGCACCCCAAGCGGCTTCAGATATGTTTTTGATTTCCTACCCTGACCGAGGAAAATAATTATTTTTCCAAATGGTTAACAAAAAGTGCATTGTTATTTCTGTGTCTGTAGAAATATCAAGGTGTTTTCCGATCAGAAACAAACAATAAAAAAATTCTAAGCCACGAATTTTAAAAAAGCGCAACACATGTGCATTTTTAAATGCCGACATCTGACGAGGACACCGCTTTTTCGTTTTATTTTCCTTTTTCAAATTATATCTCTTGAAATTTGTTTGATGTTAGTTGTTTACATATATATTATGCGCCTTTTCTCCTATTTTTACTATGTTTATAAAATCCATATTGAAAATGTAAAGACGACCAGTCATATAGTTAATGAATAAATTTCTTTGTTAATTATACTTTCATAATTTTATTTGGTAATTTGTAATGGCTATTAATGGATATATATATATACAAATATAAATTACAAAATTTTTAAATTTTGTCGCCATGGTTAACATTATTGTATATAAAATTTTCTTTTAATAATATTATATGTATTATATCAGCTTATTAAGTTAAAACCTTATTCTTAAACTAAACTATCAATCTCCATGTGAAAATGTATAATATCTTAATACATCTAATAATATTTATCTCAAATTGCTTAAATCCAAAAATGGCGCTAACTGCTCATGTTCCTTAATACATTCTAGAATTTCAAGGACAATTCGCCAAGAATCAAAGTACGGATTCGACATTACGTATAAAGATGAAAGCGTACGGTCATTCCTCCTAAAGTTTTGGACATGATTGCAATATAGAAAATTATAGCATTTCTGTAAAACTCATTTTATTGATATATATATATATATATATATATATACATATGCATTGTTATTCTTGTTTCAGTAGAAATATCAAGATGATTTCCGATCAGAGAAAGAAAAAATCTAAGCCGCGAATTTTATAAAAGCACATGTGTTGTGCTTTTATAAACTGCCGACTTCTGATGACGCCACAGCTTTTTGGTTTTGTTTTTCTTGTTCTAGTTATATCTGTTGAAATTTCTTTGATTTTTGTTGTTTATATATATTATACTCCTTTTATCCTATTTTTACTATATTTATAATATCCATATTGAGGATCAGTTTTATAGTCAATGAATAAGTTTCTTTATTAAATATATTTTCATAATTTTCTGTGGTAACTTGTAACGGTTATTAATGGATATATATATATATATATATATATATGTTTAATTATTGGTTATATATATATATATATATATAAAACCACAAACAAAATATCAAAATGCATAACTCACCATATCTAAATTGAAACTCACATCGAAAATATTACAATAACCAACATAAACTTTAACTCTTAAAATCAAACTCAATAACCAAACTAAAGAAAATATATATAATTGCAAAATATAACAGAACAGAACAGAAGGCGAGCGGTATGGCTAACGACATACTCTGCAGGGTTAAGTCAGACTTTACGCATGCTACGTCCACCCTCACTCGCCAAGACCAAAATTGAAAAAATGAAAAACTATGAAAAACTAAACAGAACTACAGCAACCACTAAAATATCTCTCTAACTCATTAGATCAATCAAGTCATCAAAACCTCCATTCTCATCCATCACTGAGTTCAGTTCAGTTCCGTACCTGCTACTCTTAATAAAATCACTAGTTATTCTCCTGATGAAATTGCGAGGATAACCATGCTTGAATCCCAAGCGGAACCACTCTAAAGTATCATTAAACATATCTTTAACTCTAGTACTCAGTCTTTCGATTCGTATTAATCCATTTCTAAGTATATTTCTTTTAATCGAAACATGTACGTTGGAATCAAAATATAGCAGCTTTAAGGTATTAAAGTTGAAATCATTTCGCTTGTCAAATAACTTAGATATAAAATTTTCATTTTCTATGCTTAGATTCACATCTAGAAAATCAATATTTTTACAATTCTGGGAGGAGGGTTCCAGACTCAGAGACGTAGGATAATATGTAAAATCAATATTTTCAATATCATTGTTTAATTTGACTATCAAAACATCATCTATATATCTGTAGGATAATGTGTTACTGTTTAAATAATTATTTCTTTCATATATATGTAAGTAAATGTTTGCCAAAATGGAACTGCACCCCCCCCCCCCCATTGGAATGCCCCGAATCTGTTTAAATATTGTATTTCCTTCGTAAAGGTAGTTTTCTTGTACTACTAACTGAAATAAATTTATGAAAAAATCATTATGAGCATCCAAAGTACTATTTGTATTATAAAAATCTACTATTTTTTCTTTTAAATCTGTCAAATCAATTGTGTTATAGAGGTCTGCAAAATCGTAAGCGAATAAACCAGTAATATTTTTTAATTTTTTCAGATTATCTAATAGTGTATAGCTATTTTTGATAATAAAAGTCGTCTCTCCCCCCATCACTGCGTCAAACACGCCCTCCAATACACCCAGGCAAGCCTTTCTAGCAGCACCAATATATGATCTCAATCCACAAGTCACACTCCTGAATTTGATAGGGGTTTCATGGAATTTAGGCACTAATATGAGATAAGGGAAACTTTGACTCATTTGTTTAAGCTTAACTTTTTTTATAGAAGGCTTTAATCCTATTTTCTATTACTGCAGCTTTCGAATTCAATGGTAAATATTTATTTTTATTATTGTAGCAATCATTCAAGAATTTACCGTATAGTACCTTGCATATCAGTGCATATCTTGTATTTGCCTTATCCACTTAGGTGATTATAAAATTTTCCTGAATTTCTTTAATTGAATGTGTAAGTTTGTTGTATTTCTCTCTATTAACTCCGTCAAAATCGCTGGAGCATTCTCGCTTAAATTCTCTTAGTATATAGTACTTCCACTCGTTAAAAACAGTGGATGGCAAATTGTATCTATACATTAGTTTATTTATAAATGTATCTATATTAATAGTAAAACGTTTAATTGCAACACTTTTAGTTACAGTACGTTTCACACAATATTTAGTTCCGTACTCCATTAACCTCCTCAACTCCTCATCCTTTACTATCTTTAGATCTCCAGTAATAACATGTCCATAATACTTGTCTTTATAATTAACACATTCCGAATCATTGCAATGACAGATACTCCCTGCTATACTACTCTTTAGATCTTTAACAAATAAATTATAATTAAAAATAGTTCTCCCCAAAGGCTTATCACATTTAAAAGCCTTAACTATTTTTATTTTACCGACCGGTAGTAATTCATTGTATTTATTCAGCATTTTATTGTAATTTACACCCTTATGGCTATCACCCAAATAATCCATTATAAAATAGATATTATTTATTGCACTAACTTGGCCATAATCAATGTTACAATACATTTGTAATTTTTGTGTCTTTATTCTATATCTCAACAAATCCAAACCTAAGTCAACATTCCCTTTTTCTACCCCAGACTGTAAAGTTCTTAAAGTTACGGGAATTAATTTCTTCTTAATGTTGAAAATCAAACCTTTAATCACATTAATATACGATATATATATATATATATGTGTGTATACACGGTTGTTATAATTAAAGTTCGCCTATTCAGAAGGCTCTAGAGCCGGTTCTATGGATCCAAACGAAGGAAAATTTCACTAGTACGTAGTTGAAGAAATGCGCTCTGCAACAATAAAAAAAAAATGGTTACATTTTTCGTCAGAAGGTGGCTCTGCGCCAATATTTAAGGCGATGTTTGCAGATTCACTATATCAATTTCAGTCAATCCAGACGAAACACACTAATTTAAAAGTTTCAACAAAATTCGAGGAACTGCGAATTGTTATAATTAAAGTTCACCTAATCAGACAGCTCTAGAACCTGACCTATGACTCCAAACAATACAGAAAAATAAATATAATTTCATGTGATGTAATCTGCATCAGCAAAAATAAAACATGTCGCTCGGCAACGAAGAAATAACGAAGAATAACATTACGCATGCTCAATGAATCCTCCACCATTTTCAATAACGCATTCAGAACGCTCAGAATTGTGCTTTCTAAAACATTGCGTAAACTGCCCTGAGAGATTGAGCGAATATGAAGTCCAATACTGTCTTTCAGATCAGAGATTGTCTGACATCTGTCTTTAGATACAGAATCTTTCAAAAATCCCCACAACCAAAAATCGCATGGTGTTAGATCAGGCGATCGAGGTGGCCAGGCTGTTTGAAAATAACGACTTATGATGCGGTCTTCTGTAAAATGGCTTGTTAAGAAAGTCCGAATTGCTCTAGTAATGTGCGGTGGTGCACCGACTTGCATAAACACGATATTTTGAAGGCAGCCTCTCTGTTGCAGCTCCCCGTAAGGCATGGTGACGTCACGTCGACGTCGTTATGAAGTGACACCGCGTCTTTATGACCGTCGATGTGACGTCACATGACGTCGATGTGAAATCACAGTGACTAGAATGTGAAGAATGTGAATCCAAAAATGGCGCTAACTACTTATGTTCCTTAAGTAACACCCTTTTATTACTTAAATTCCTGTTAAAATTATTTGTGTTTTCTCGGTATATAAAAGCCCTGTAATTTCTTTATTTATTTGATAAAATATCATAATTCATAACTTATCCCGTCTAAAAAAAGTATTTATTTAAAATATTTATTTCATCAAAATATCAAGGTATCTACTATAATATTTCAAAGTTTTAGTATTCTAAAATTTATTCCGCGGCAATAAATTGATTTTTCTTTTCTGCTAAAATTATCGTCTGGTAGGCTAAAATCTATTTTTAGTCCGCACTCTTGATCACAGATATTAATTTTTATTTACACATTGTGTACCTAACCGGGGGTTATAGAAAATTCTAGAAGAAAATTTTCGCGCTACGGAAGTACAATCACTTCAATATCAAATCCACCGGATCTATTAGCAAATCCCTCTTAAAGCGATTATGATTGGAAAAGAGAAGTCAGCTGATCTTGATTGCAGCTTTGTGGCGAAGTAAGTTAAATACAGACATACTACCAGATACGGGATGAGTCGGCTTTATGATGGAATGGTCTTTTAGACTTCGAGTTTATTCGAAGCTCCGTTTTTCTTCAAACCTCCGATTACCCGCTTGAGATGAATAATCTCTGTATCATCGATTAAATCGAGCATTTCTCCTGAGGACTGTTCCTGAAATTGTAAATAAAGTTTGGAAAATAGCTCATTCAACTGCTTCATTTATGGATTTCAACTATTTTCTTCTTGAATAACATTCTGGTCAACACGCCTGTGCGACAATAATCTGCAGCCCAGATTAAAAACGATTTTCGCCAACTGCCTGCATAAGCTGGGAACTGTCATTTCATCATATAGATATACATATATATATATATATATGACATGCAAACCAGTAATGTATGTAGCAAAATAAATATCGTAAAAATTCAAAAGATTTTATTTCACTAAAAGCATAATTTATGAACCATTAATAAAAAAGATACCGATTTAATTTTGATTGTTGCACAAAAAAATAACACTGATAAACAAATTTTAATGAATTTTCTGTTTCTCTATATACATTCGGTGTTTCTTATATATTTCAAGCTGCTGAAAAAGAATATGTTAGTTCAAAGTTTCTATCACCCTCCAATTTTGAAAAATTTCATTTATACGTTTCGGAATATGTAGGCATCGTATAGGCATTATAATTATATTACATTATTCTATTACATGCATTTGATTCACACAAACATTCCTTTTTCTTATTACAACGATAGAAGATACAGCAAGAGAGTAGAAACAGATGTCCCCCTAATAAATTTTATGTTAGCGACCTGGAACAGACAGCGCTAGCCGCCCCTACAGTATTTGGCTTTAACGCAAATCCGTGACAGTTGAAACATATCTTTCGGGCCGAGTGTACTGCTATTTCTTTGTTCTGTAAGACTTTTTACTTAAATTTTGATTATAATTATCCTATTTTCCTCTAAAATATGTGAAAAATGTCTAGAGGATGCGTTAATGAACCCGATTATTTTTGCTATGTGTGTGGGGAGCTAACGTTGAAAAAGTATCGATGCACTTTCACGCCGCTAATAAAGACTGCCTATCACATGTATTTTGGATGTAAAGTAGGTGAGCAAGACAAGAAATGGGCACCTCATTCTTGTTGTACACGATGTACTACAAACATCCGGGCGTGGATGAAAGGTACAAGAAAGAGTATGCCCTTTGCTATATCCATGATATGGCGCGAGCCGAAGGATCATATAACTGACTGCTACTTTTGTATTACAAAAATTAAAGGATTCTCTGCAAGAAGTAAACATAAAATTAAGTACCCGAACTTAGATTCATCAATGCGACCAGTATTGCATAATGATGATTTACCAATACCGAAACCCCCAGAGAATTTTACATATGACGATGCAGCAGTATAAATGGAAATTGATAAATCTGAAACTTCCCCTACATCTGATATAAACTTTTCTCCTAGCATAAATGAAGAACCACACCTAATTACCCACGAATAATTAAATGATCTTGTGAGAGACTTACATTTATCAAAGAAAAACTCAGAATCACTTGGATCAAAATTCCAAGGTTGGAATCTCCTGAAAAACAATACAAAGATATCTATTCATCGAGATCGACATAAGAAATATTGAACATTTTTTTTTCTAGAAAAGGTGATTTATGCTATTGTTATGATAAAAGTGGTTTAATGTCTGCTTTAAATTGTCAGCATAATTCGGAACAATGGTGATTGTTCATAGATGGTACGAAAACCAGCTTGAAAGCAAATGGAAATGCCCTGTCGTCTATTCCAATTGCATATTCTTGCATAATGAAAGAGTCTTATGAAAATATGAAGATACTGCTTCATGAAATCGATTACTCACATCATGATTGGAATATATGTGCGGATTTTAAAGTAATTACCATTTTTATTGGTATGCAACAAGGTTATACAAAATATTTCTGTTTCCTATGCGAGTGGGATAACAGAACAAAGCATGAGCATTATATAAAAAATAAGTGGCCAGAGCGCAAACAATATATTGCGGGTGAAAAAAAAAATTTAAACGTTCCTCTAATCGATAAAAAGAAAGTTATTCTTCCACCATTACACGTAAAGTTGAGATTGATGAAGAATTTCGTTAAAGCTATGAATAAAGAAAGTCGTGGATTTCAATATCTGCAAGAACTATTTCCATCGCTAAGCTATGCAAAAATTAAGGAGGGTATTTTTGTTGGCCCACAAATTAGACACCTTATGAAGGACAAAAATATTGATGATACATTAAGTGATTTTAAAAAAGCAGCATGGATCGATTTTAAAAATGTTGTGACACATGTCTTAGGAAATCATCGAAGTCCTAACTATGAAACATTAATTAAAAACATGTTAAAAAGTTACAAAGATTTAGGATGTTCAATGTCGTTGAAAATTCACTTTTTAGCATCTCATCTAAATCCCCCCCCCCCCCCGAATATGGGAGTTGTGAGCGACGAGCATGGAGAGCGCTTCCACCACTATATTTCTGCAATGGAAACCCGATATCAAGGCAGGTGGACTACTAATATGCTCGGAGATTACTGATGGAACCTTATTAGGGAAGCTGGTGATTGTGCCTGTAAGAGAGAATCCACAGATAAGACATTTACCGCTACATGAAGTATGAAATTTCTTATTAATATCATTTCTTTTTACAAAAATTCTTCTGCATTTTTTTTGAAACATTATAAACAATGCTTATTTTCAGTGTTTTAAATATTAATTTTAAGCTTTACAAGTGTTCATTTAAAAGTTTGTCATTACTAAAATGCCAGATGATAAATTTTATAAGGTATATGTGTTGAATAAATACTACAAAATTCAGATTTTCAAGATTTTGAATTTTTTAAAAATCTGTGGGTGATGGAAACTTTTTAATGGCAGATTCTTTCACAGCACCAACTAAAATATAAAAGTCACCACATAATTAATTAGAAACAGAAACCTTGTTTTATCAGTGTAATCAAAAGAGAGACAAACTAATTATGATTCTCAGCCACTATTTTCCGCTAAATCATTTTGTTTTAAATTTATATATTAAAGTTTAGTTATCAGAGAAAATATCATAGATTAGAGCTTTATGCATGCTAATACAAATATGAACGTAATACTTACTAGTTTTCTATATTAGTAACGCCGATCAGTGTAGTTTATTTATTAAAGGAAATATATTGCAGGGAATATATTGTTTCAAAATAGATATCACATAATCTTAAATATACTATTTAAACTGCATTATGCAAACGTTTTAAAGCTTATTTAAAAGGTTTTTATAATTTAGAAATAAAAACAATTAAAAAATATAAATATTATCATTAATTATAATTTATTATTTTTTAATCATATTGGATATTATAAAATAGTATTTGTTCCATTTTGAAGAGGAAAACAGAAATACTAATTTATGCTAACACTATATTCACCATAAAGTTTTCATAATTTCATGAATTATACAATCATACATCATGTATTGAATTAATAATATTACTTACAATTCACATTAATAAATGTGCTTAAAATTATGCTTTTGATGAATAATTTATTTTTTAACGAAATGGCGTTACTGAAATTAATAATGGAAATGTTTTACTATCTCAAAAGAAAAACCCACAGATTTTAAAAACACTATATACAGTATGTTTCCTGTATTACTAATCTTTATAAATGCTTGTTATTCATCTTACTGTTATGTGATGTAAGCTCTCAGCCCATGTAATGTAAGCTCTCTCAATTTGCTTTAACATTCAGATTAAGTTGGCATCAGGTGTATAATTTAAATCAATAAATTTCTAAATCTTCGATAGCCTCTCATTGTCACTCTTTCAATTCAATGTCCGTAAATATTTCCTCAACTGCCTCTCCCAGTCACTTGGACTTTCGAATTTTTTTTTTTTTTTAAATAAATTCCGATAAGATTTTCAATGATATGTCATCATCACATTTTCTCGCTTTAGCTTTGAATTTTCTTTTGTAATTATATCCCTTCTTTTCTTCTGTCTTTCCAGTTTATTAATAAACACAAACCCTTTTATTTCTTTTGTTATTTTTGTATTTTGTATTTTTAGTTTTATTTTTATTTATTTATTTTTATTATATTTTGTTATACTTTATTATACTTTATTATGTTTTATTTTATTTTTTAACTACCGTTACGAATTTCTTTCCTGTTATTCTTTCCTTTCATTTTGGCAACACTTTCATTTTCTTCATATCCTCTTTGATTGGTGCTTTCCATTCAGCTACCGCCATCTGTCGCATTTTTTCTAATTTCTTCTCTCTGTCCTTTCTGCTCATTTGTGGCATTGTGAGCTTTCGAACACGTATTTACTTTGTTGATGACGGGCTGTTAACATTTCCATGCTGAAACACGTTATGTGCGTTATTTTTTATTTTTTGGTGATTTTAACAAAGTTTTTTTTTTTCTAATTACGATTTATCGCATTCTTTCGTTGCTGTTTCATCTATATATCTTTCTTATTTTAAAAGAGACAAAACATGATAAAGTAGAAAAAAATATTTAATTAATTATAAAACAAATATGGGAAACGTTTTGAAAAGTTGGATTTGAAATTCTTGATTTGATGGGCTACATTTTATTTTAATATTTTTTTTTTAAGAATTTAAATGCGATTTTCTTAAAAAAGTAAAATAATAAAATGTTTTTATGGAGATTTGGAAAATACACAATAAGCAAATAATTTACATAAAAAATATTTTTCAGTAATTGTCACGTCCATTTTAAAATAAATAAATAAATAAATAAATAAATAAATAAATATATATTATTTATATTTTTTTTTAGTATAACTGTATTTTTCTGTCCTCATTTTTGTAATTATTTCTAACTTGTCTTGAACTCTTTGTTGAAGCATTTAGCTGCCTGTCGTTATATCCCGGCCGACCTTAGTATCGGCCGAAAAAAATCTTTTTTCATCGCTTTAGGACGGACACTTTATGATGCGTGATAAAATGATCTGTATCCGATCCAATCGCCATAGAAATTTTTGGCTTCATAGGAAGGCTTTCTTCATAGATTCGGTCAACGATTACAAGATCTAAAATCAAGAACTCTGTCTTTAGCCATCGCGTAACAGACAAGAGCTTCCTTGAAAGAAACGTCAGTGATGGTTGCTGTCAGAGTTTTGAATGCAGCGGAAAAATACCTTCGCCTAGAATGGATTTTTATGGCAATTCAACGTATTCAGCCGAATGTAGGCAAAAAAAAACTGGCAACGATAGGAGGATGATTGTCAGAAGATCTGAAAACGACAGAACTATAGGAAATGAAAAACATGATGTGTGGAGGTGCGTATTTTATACTTGTGAAATGTGGATAGTAAATTGTAGTTTTAATTTATATATATGTGTTTTAGATAAGTAAAATCTGTTAATGTTAGATCCACCTACTGTTGGAAGTTTGCTTAAGTGGTAATTTGAAAGTCTACGTGTACATGGAGGCTATCAGCTTAATGAACTCAAGTTTCGTTATGAATCCACTCGATTAAAGAACTTACGTTAAGCCGAAACCTTACTGGCGAAGTTCGGTAAAACTCCCGATAAGAAGGTACGCTCGGGTCACATTGGGAAAAATTCAAGGTGAGAAATTTTTCTTATAAGTGGCATGCCATTAAAGGATGTTATCAGTTATTTAAAAAAGGTCGTAATAAATTTTATGGTATGCTGTGTTTGAAAATAAAAATGCTGAGTTTGAAAATTGGAAATTATTTATGTTCAATTTGAAAAAAAGTGTCTTTATGTATTTGCATGGATTAAGAGTAATGTTTTAGTTAAAGTATAATATACGGCAATATAAATTGGAAACAATGAATTGTATGTGGTATGAAATTTAGCGATACCGATAGCAGTTATTTGATGCTGTGCTATTAAAAGATTTATTGATTAGATGTATTTTGTTTATAATGATTGAAAATATAAAGTGTATTTTGGAAGGGTTGTACGTCAGTACAGAAAATATTGTGTATAATGACTGAAAATATAAAGTGTACTTTGGAAGTGTTGTACGTCAGTACAGAAAATATTGTGTATAACGAGTGAAAATATAAAGTGTACTTTGGAAGTGTTGTACGTCAGTACAGAAAATATTGTGTATAACGATTGGAAATATAAAGTATATTTTGGAGGGGTGTACGTCAGTACGAAAGAAAAATAAACAGGAAAAAAAGGTAATTATTCAGAGTAATGATTGCTGGTTATGTTTGTAAAATACATGGCAATATAGGAAGGAGGAAAAGTTAACTGATTGGACATATAGCTATTTATGTATACATGTTAAATTGAGAACTGAATAATTCAGATTAGGTGATAATTAAAGAAATTTTGGGCAGTTTATATATTTTCAGATGAAATTTACCTTATATTAATGACACTTACTGTTATATTCACTTAAATGTTACGCTTCTCACACATTGTGAAACTTTGTTTTAAGCTATTATTTATGTTTATTTTATATGTGAATGCGCAAAGAGTAGAGCAGCCAATGAAGGAATGGTCTATTTATTGGTCTATTTATTGACGTTTAAGTATTTTAAAAACTTTTACATTAAATATTTCATTAAAATCAATTTCATTGAAAAATATCTTACTTGGTATTTAAAAGAACAATTACAATTATGTATTTATATAAATATTTCTGCTCAGAATTATTAGTAAAAATGAGAATTCTTATTAATTTTCTCAATAATCAATTACTTACTCAATACTTTCCCCTTTACTTATTAAAATTAATTACTCAATGAATGTTTACTATTATTAAATATACATTTTTGTACTTAAAGGAGCCGTATACAGCTTTTTGACCCGAGGGAACGCAAAATTTGTTTTAATTATAAATAAAAGATCCGGAACCTAGAAATCCAAATCTGATTGTTCTTTTAACGAATAGATTTTGGAAATGAATAGAAAACTTCAAATGCTATTGTACTATTATAAACTTTTGAAGCGGAATTAATAGTATCTTTTGAGAGACGATAATTTAGAAAATGTTGATTAAATAATGAATCACTGAATTGTTTGAATATCTTCAAAGCAAGCACAATTTTATTGATTTCATTTAAAGTTTGAAATGTGTTGAGCTAAAATCACTTTTATGATTATTTTACGGTAATTCCTTTCATGTAGCTTGACTACAATCATATTTATTTGTTTTAAGACATAATTTCAAATTATAATGTTATTTTTATAACAATTTTCATTAAGGGTTACTTAAAAAAGTTCATGTTATTGAATTGTCTCGAAACAATAAATGTCATGTTGTTTAATTTCATAACAAGTAAATCATATTCTTTAATTAATGTACATATTTTCAGCTGTAACATGGTTTGACAATTACTCTAATGCATTGAAATTATTACTTTTTATCACGATGTGTACTTAAATAGAATGTTTTCAGATTAGTCAAGATAGAGGTCTGCAATGTCCAGAAGCTCCAGTCCCGGGGATGAACCGACCAAAACAAAAGCTGTCTTTGCATAGCCTGGCTCTGTGTAAAACTAAAATTTCGGAAAGATCCGGTTTATTTATTTAGCAGCTCACTGACCTGGATGTCCCGACTGAGTTTCTACAAAAAATTCAAAAACATACAATTAAGCTTATTTTAAAGAATAGTGTATACATATTTATGGGGAAATTTTACAGAATATTTTTAATTATTAAGTGCTTACAACACAAAAATACATACTATCAATACTAATAATTACTTATGCTGTTAGTGTTTTCAACATTAAAATAAAGATTCATAAAAAAATTAATTATGTTTTGAATAAAATAAAACAGAAGGTTTAAAACGTCATTGGGTAGTTTTCATAAGGTGGGCACTGGACACACGTCATAACTTTAAGCTTTTCAAAAATAATTTTAATTATCATTGACGGTTTTTTTTTCTTTTTTTACACTCAGTATTTAATTCTGTTCAGAGACAGAAAATGACATAATTCATTGTGAAAGCCTTGTATAAATATCTTAAAATTTTATTACTTTATGCTAAAGAGGGCAATTTTGGACATTCATAACGGTAACTGTTCCAAAGTACCTCCAAGAAAAAGAGTTTAATTTGTTTCCAGTGGTTCAAATGGTAAACAACGAATGCATAAATAAAACGGATGATTGTCTGAAAATTCCGTTAACACATGGGAGTCTTATTTATCACTTTTGAAAGATAGAAAGACTTTTTTAGAAAGATTTTTTCTGCATTTTGTTATGTCCAAAAGTAACGATCGTAACAAAGTCGTCATTTCCACGAAAAATACATCAAGTAAATACTTTAAACACTTTTATTTAATTTTAAATTCATTTTTTTAAATTAATTATCTATATGTGTTTTTGTAATATTTTTCTGCAATAAACGCACTTTTCCCAAATATGAAACTGTAATGTCCGAATCGCGAAAGATCGAAATGCCGATATTTTTTTCGATAAACTTGATTTTAAAGATGATTAGATGTCCTGAAACGTATAAAAAGATATTTATTAAATGGTTTATCGTAAATAATTACGTGTTTTTTATAAATAAAGCATATTTAGTATGTGCAATAATATAAATTGAGTAGAAGGATGCTCATCTTACGTGTGCATTGTCGACACAAAATGGCTGCCGCTGCGATCGTTATGAAATTTCGGACATGCTGAAATAAAAGTAGGATTTAAAATTAATAGTTAAACTTCTTTTATTTATTTCAAAAGTAATTCATCAGTGATCTTAAGCGTTTTTGTGTATTTTGCAAAGTTTTCTTTACAGAAAATGTAACCAAAAGTTTTATTTAATACCCGTGTCCAAATCGTGGAACGATCTAAATGCTAATAATTTTAATTTTCTAAGTAAATAAATAAATATATTATGACAGAGTCCATTGTCCTAACATTCATCTTTAATAAATATATATATATAGCACATTATGTATTAAATGCATTTGTCATACCCAGAATCCTGAACCATAAATAAAATAAGAATAACCATAAAACATCCAAGAAATTTAAACAGTATAACCTGAACAAGAAAAAACCAAGAAAAAAAAACAACAAAAAGCTGTGGCCTCTTAAGCGGTGAGCATTTTAAAAAGCACAGCAATGTTTCAGACTAATTACAATATACAACAAACTATTATTCAGTAGTGGCAGTGGGTTTCGGCTAGAGTGTCGCAAAGCATAAATCAAATGCATAAAAACAATTGAAAGCATATCGCGAATGCTACCTTTAAATACCTTTTTTACCTTTAAATACCTTTGTTTTTGTTCAGTCGATAAAGCATCTAACAATTTTGCAGCTATTTGAAAAATCTATTATGCTAATATGATATTCACTGAGCTTAACAATAATGTCACCTACAGTTTGTATAAATCTACTATTCAGATACTGATTAAAAAACATCTGGCCTTTTCAAAAAAAGTTAATATTCCTTTGCCTAAAGTAAAATAATTGTCATTTCCTTTTCTTTTCGTAACACCTAAATTTCATAAGATACCATTTACGTACAGATTTATTTGTAGTAATGTAAACAGCATTGGAAACGGATTTAATCGCAAATTTGAGGAAATGTTAAAAAAGATATTGAATATCCTAAAATTTAAGTATAAAAATAGTAATATGTATTGGATTATTTTGAACAGTTATGAAATCAGGAATGAATTAATTAAAGAAGATATACAAAGTATCCAGACATATGATTTTGAGAATCTTTTCACAAATATTCATATTACAGGGTTAAATGATGTCCTTTTAAAAGTTGTCGATTTAATTATAGCTGACACCGATTTAGATTTTAATTTATTTAAATTATTATGCAAATTTTGTTTATATAACAACTATGTTTATACAGGTTCAAATATTTATTTACAGAATAATGGAATAGGAATGGGAACAAGTTATTCATCAACGGCAGCTAACTGATTTTTATTTTTTTATGAATTTCAATTTTGTAGTGTCAATAACGATATTAATTTTCTGGCTTTCAGATATTGATTTGATAATTTTGAACTGTGATCGCGATTTTTTGGGGATACCATGTAACATTTATCCTGATATGTTGGTTTTGAAAAAAACAAATGGAAATAATAGTGCTGCTGATTATCTTGATCACATATCAATGTATAAGAAACGGGATAACTTTAATTTTGAAGTTAACCATTTATTTAATTGGAGTTCAAATATCCATAAATGCGTTTACGTCAATATTATAATAGGTCAGATTTTTCGCTACTATAAACTCTGTTCGAATAAAAATTTATTTTTTAAAGATTTGTATATATTTATTTGGATTTAACCATCATTTTGTATTATAAAAATAATATACCTTTGAATTTCATTACTAAATATGCTAGTTTTACAGACAGTCTTCATTTTTGAGGAGTTGCTATGCGATTGACAGTTAATGATTTGTATAACTTAAAGCCTTTTTTGGACGGTTTTACAAGGATGTCTGCAATTGTGTGGCAACAAACATGGAACGTGCATGGATAGATTATGGATCACTGGAAATTGGTGATAGTTTTTGTGGCTGTGTGGCTCGGATTTGGGTAATATAATTTTATTGTTTCAGTATACATTACAGATACGTTCTGAATCAGTTGTATCTTCGAGATGCACTGTTTTATTGTGGCGTCGGGTGCGGTGGGGGAATGTTCGCGATAAGCTTTCAATTGTTTTTATGCATTTGATTTATGCTTTGCGACACTCTAGCCGAAACCCACTGCCACTACTGAATAATAGTTTGCTGTATATTGTAATTAGTCTGAAACATTGCTGTGCTTTTTAAAATGCCCACCGCTGAAGAGGCCACAGGTTTTTTTTTTGTTTTGTCTTGTTCAAGTTATACTGTTTAAATATCTTGGATGTTTTATGGTTATTCTTAGTTTATTTATGGTGCAGGATTCTGAGTCTGACAAATGAATTTAATACATAATGTGCTATATATAATCTGTGTGGTTATTTGCAGTTGTAGCTCTTATCGCTTGGATTTTATTTTTATTTTTATATCTTATTTTTAGTTTTACTTTAAACCTTTTTCGAGCTTATATATATATATTAAATTATTGTACTTCACATCATTTTTAATTCAATAGGTTTACGAATCCCCTCTCCTTAAAATTTCATTTTGCTCCCCTACCAAAATGCGACACAAATACAATGTTCAAGCTGCTACGTGACGTAATTTCGGTAAAAAGAAAAAAAAAATGACAGTGCTCGAAGTATAGTAAAACATACAGCAAAAATTGTAAAAGGTACTCAAAAGATTCACTCAGTACAAACGACAAAAAAAAATTTACTACTATTCAAATAAGAAATAGATGTTGTTTTTGCAATATCTGTAAAAACAATCATGAATGCATTACCGGTGAAGCTCGTGAAAAAAAGATTGTTTCTATAATTGACTCCACATTTCACACTGCGATTATCCGTTCATACGAAATTATCGATTGCTTGAGCATTCTGCTTTTTCAGAACTTTTCCTGATGCCGTAACATTTCGCACTAAACAAGAATATATCGTTGCATTTTCATTGCAAATTTTTTTATTATTTCCGTCCATTTTAACACCCTGTATTTAGGGCTAAATAATTTTTTCGACCCTATTTCCTGTGGAAATATTTCATCCACTTGATGCCTACTATCACGTCTCTGAATTTGCCGGTCGAATTTGGCAATTCTTTGTTTAGAAAGTAATGTCCAAGTAAAAAGTTATTTCGTTCTGATGCACATATTTGATCAGATATTTATTTTTAACTGTGGTATGCTGTTTATACTATTCTGTGTCAAGTTTTCTGAAACCGGAACTAAATTCTTTCAAAACTGTTTATGCTGTATACAAAAAACATGCAGAACTTTTTGGAGATTAAAAAAATCTTAGTTTCTCCATGCGTATACGTGCATTTTTTTTTATTTTTATTATTATTTTTTTTTAATGAGCGCACATGTGGCACAAGATCCACATAGTTATAAGTTATGCCTTCAATGTTTTACAGGGTAATAGCAATTGCTATTTTCTTATTCAGTTCGTTTCAGTTGATATAATTGTCTTCGTAATTACATTTTCGCTTCATATGCTGAAGTATCAGATGATTTTGGAAATATTTCTCTAGTTATTCGACAATCTAAAATGAAAAGTATTCTTTTGCACTTATAGTGTATGAATAAAATCATAGAATCTGTAATACTTTATTAAATTTTACTAATTGTACCATTAATATTTTTCAATCTGCGTTGGTATCTTACTTTGATGCTGCATTTCTATCCAATTTAAAAATATTCAATACGTAAATAATTTCGCCTTTTCCCTGTTTTGCAGTATTTTTTTTTTTTAATAAAGAGACACATAAAATGTAAAAGGTATGTTTAAAATAAATTCAAACATACGAATTAGCGCACAAATTTATTGTACATTATTATAAAAAAAAATCAATACAAATTATGAATTTGTATCTCATATATGCATAAAGTATAATTGTTTGTAAAGTTCAGGCGAATATAAATCAAATGTCGGCAGGTGATTCATAAAGTGTTTTAAATTTAGTCCGAATCTTTTATCGGTGCTGTCCAAACGAAAATGAAATATTATCAAATATTCATATCTAAAAACATTTGTGTGTTTTTTTCTGAGTCAAAGAAATATATTTCAAGTTGTATTTTTTCTTGATAAATGGAATATATAATTCCGAATAGTAACGTATGTGTCTGTTTATAAAAATGTTTCATTTGTCATAAGTATGTCTATCTATATTATAAAGGACAAACATATCTGTGCGTAACGCATACGTCATTTTGCGAACGGCAACACTTTTTAAGTTGAAATAAAATTTTGGTTTTGGAATTTTCTCTACTGCAAATTTTTAAACTTCTAAACTTCGCACATTTTAAATTTTTACACCGTCGTATAAGAAAAAAAAAAAATTCTTTTAAATCCAATTTGTTTGAAAGCTGTATCTCAATTTATTTTTGAGATATTAATATTTTTGTAGTTTTTAATACCATTTTTCTAATCGTGGCAACAAAAGTACCCCATTTCTATTGAAAGTAAACGGAAAATAGTTGAAAATAGGAGATTACTGTATCTTTTTGCTGACATTTTCTCATAAAACCTTAAAAAAATGTTGAAATTAAAATACGGGCTATGTCCAGAATATTGTCTGTTATTCCGTGATAATGACGTCATATGCATATTTTCTATAATCGAAGTTTAAGACTGGATTGTAAAAGTTAATTGCTTTAGCGGATGCAAATGACGTCATTTTATAAAAAAGCGTGTATTTTAATTCTTAAAACTGAATTATGTTTTGTACAAGTGCGCCATTTTCACAGCCCAGCTGCTTTGAAATTTTTCCTAGGTGAAAATGCTGCCTTCATTTTTGAAAATAATGTAATCGGAATCACACACTGATAAAACGCAATGTTTTACAAAAATTTAGAGTGTCATTATAAAACAGAGGTGACATGCAAATAATAGCGATTTATATTACAGAAATTGAAGATTCTTGCTTGAATGGATTTGCTTCGCCGAGATAGACAAGTAAACAAATAATTCGAGGTTTAAAATAAGATCATATTCCTGAAGTTTTTGTCCAAAATTCTCTCGAATAATAAAATTTTAATGCTATTCTTTAGGATATTCTACTATAATTTTATCAAAATAACATAATTTGCTTAATTTAATTTTTCATAATTTTATATAATCTATATATTTAAAACACAAATGTGTTTTTTAGTCATCTATTCTGATCTTTCTGCTGAACCAGTTTTACTAATATATATATATTTTTTTTAACTGAAAGCGCTGTTCATTTGTAGATGTGATTGCACTATGTTTTTTTTTTTTTTTTTTTTTTTTTTATGTCGCCATTTTTATATTTTAATTTAAAAGCATTTTATGAAATTTCTTCAAAATGGTGAAAACTAGATAGCTTTCATTATTGCAGACGAGAGAGAAATAATGCGGTATTTTTAACTTTATTCATGCTATTTTCTGATAAAAATTCAAAATTGTTGATAAAAACTGTTGTATAGGGTTAAGTGGCGCAAAATCCCGTTAGGAGCATAATATTATATTAGGGGCATAATAGCGGGAAATGACACACTGCTTTTGAAAACACTCATTTTTCCTCATAAATATTCTATATTGTTTTTCCTTCTGCATGTGTACTGATACTAACTTTCAGACACTAGGCGGAATGCTTATTTAAGTGAAAATGAAATCATGTTTAAAAGAAAACGATCATTTTCTTAGATAAAACTAAACATTTTAACACAAATGCGTCTAAAAAACATAACTTACGGAAATTTGTACTCTCCGGAATTGAGATTAGAATCTCAAGTAAAGAGTGCGTCAGTTAACATAAAAGATGTTGCTTACAATCGAGACTTCAAGTTTTCAGTTAAAATGATTTTAAAATGACCAAAAAACATACCAATTAAAAAAAAAATTATGAATATCTATATAAGAAGTGCGTATGCAAATTTTGAGAAGGTGAAAATTACTGTTTTACATTCCGGAATACCAAGCATAAGAGCCTCAATTGATAACCACATATTAATAATCTTTATTATATGATATGATCTTTATTATATTTTACTGATTAAGTATCTATATTATGAAGAACAAACGTTTCTGTGTGTAACGCTGACGACATTTTGCTAATGGCAACACTTCACGATTAAATTTTGATCTTGAAATTTTCGCTACTGCATTTTTTTAATCTTCTTACGATCGTACATTTACAATTTTCGTCGCATTGGGAAAAAATTTACTTTCAAATGCAATTTCTTTAAAAACTGTATCTTAATTGACTGATGTATTATGTTTTCTAAAATAATTTTTAAGCATGATTTCTTTTAAGTTTGTCTTATCACGTGCCGGTTTCAATACATAATAATAATAAACATTTTGCACATAAAGCAACAAACATTGTTCAGTATTTGTTTCTGACTATTTTTGCATAACGAAATTAATACTTCCTTTATAAAAAAATAAAACAATAATAATAAAAAAAAAACACCAAGCTAACATATTTATGAAAAACAAATTAACGAAATTAATACTTCTTTTATAAACAAATAAAATAATAATAATAAAAAATCAGAAATCTAACATATTTGTAATCGTACAATTTAAATATTTAGATCACGAAATATGATTTTTTTTCAAATGGAATTTGTTTGCAAAGTTCGTCTCAGTTTACTGATTGTCTATTGTTTTGAAAACAATTTTAAAGAGTGAAATATTTCTTATTTTATCTATATCGCGAGGAGCTCGATTACGAAAGATTAATCCGTTTGCCCTTAAAACAAAATAAAGAATTCATCATTTTCTTACGGCTAATATCCATTGAAAAAGAACTTCCCTATGAATAAATAAATAAAATAATAGAAATAAAACACAAATTTAACAGACATATGTCTAAGCTCTGAAATTATCAGAATATAAAAGGATGCCGTAAGTAGCAAAATCTTGATCAAATAACTCTTAGCATACGGCTAATAAGAATATATCGCTTTTGATAAATTTCAAACACTTATTTGATTGTATAATTCGTATTTTTCATATGAAAAAAGCTTTTTTAATATGTAAGCGGGCAATCTAAAAAATTTATTGCATGTAAAACAATTATTAGTTTTCAATTTAAAAAAATGTTTTCACCTATATTCTGTAATCCGGGAAGCCCGGGTACGATCCCCTAGTCTCGTTAAAAGAGAACGCATGTTTGGAAGTTATGGATACTTGGAAATTCAATATTTATGTACTGAATATCACAATAATTTAAACATAACAACACAAAACAAATATAATTTTAGAAAAATAACCAAATAGTAAAAAGAAATAACACAATAATTTCTTTAATATTATTCAAAAAATTACTTTTCACGAATTAAAACTACGGAAATTTACGTTTTTTTTTTTTTTTTTTTTTTTTTTTTTTCCTTTGTAAAATATTTCTGTTGAAAATATCCTAGCATAAGTGTTTGGTAGAGAATTTTTTTTAAGCGCACGATTGAGATAAACTTTAGTAGCTAGGACGTACTATGTCCCAACCCAGAGGTAATGAAAAAGTTGGAACATTTTTTATTTCAGCTTCTTTATTTTTCAACATTTTTTAAAAGAGCCAGGTTTCGATTAAAATCTTCAGAGCTGCTATATTTTCATTTTCCCAAACAATGAACGATCTCTAATAATTGAATTACGTTTATGGAAATAACCATATTTCCCATTATGATACCTTATTAACTATGAATTTTAGAAGGAAAATTTGTTTAAATAGATTAGAAGATATTTACTTCACCCAAGGCTGGATTAAACAGAAATTATCCCCTCAAAGGTTTGTATTCTTATATCAATATAATATTACATATAATATTATATATCTATATATATCTATATATAATATTATATATCAAAAACCACACACTACACATCCAATCCCAAAACTACTGAACTACAGAGAAAATTACTCTCTTAAAACGAATGAGTGGATTTGCCTACTCACGAATGAGCACTAATTTATTGGATCGTGAATGAGTTGATTTTTAAACGCTTCACTCAACTTGATTTAAGCTCTTATTCTTCTATTTTACTCAACGAGAGCGACCGCAAAACAGCTCAACTTGATTAGCAAGCTAGTTTCCTGCCGCTCTTTTGCGAGTCGTTCTCAGATTCGTTCGTCTCGTCTTATCGTGTCTCTGGCCTGCTTCAAGATGGACGCTGATGTGTAGATAAATATGTAAACATTCAAGAAGTTTTCTTAAAGAAGGAACGAAAGGATGTGTCTGTTTTATTCGGTAAGTTTTATAAAAGCATTTAATTTATCCTTACTTTTTAGTGGAATTGCATGTAATGATTTAAATTTATAATTTTTAATGCACGTTGTAACACATTCTCCCTCCGTCACGCTGCAGGCAGCTAATTTTAGAAATGATTCTATATTTTAAAATTATTCTGCCTTTTTATTTTTTACTTATTTATTTTCGTTTAAAATGTCCTGTTTATTACTTTGTTGAGAAATAAATAAATAAGCTGATCACAGCGTCATGTTAAAGCAAGGGTCGGGGGAGGTGAAAATAATAAAAGTTTACTTTTTCGTGTGACGAAACTTTTTGTCAGATATAACAGTTCTAAGTATTTTGTAAAAATAATTTTTCAGATAAATCATATCAAACAAAAATACGTTTTATAATTTGTAGTAAATAATTTTGTGAAAAATTACTAGAATTCCTCCCTAAAATTTTCCAGAGAATTGTTTCTTTCTCCAAATACAGAATTTTAATTCAAGGTTGGTATTCACTTATACATTTTTTTCAATCTAATTATATTTTCAAAAGTCAATTTTATTCCTTAGAAGTACAATAGTTTATTTCTATACAATACTATTTGTGTAAAAGAATTCAAATAATTACATAAACAGTATTCTACTGCATCCATTCACCATCACTTTTCAGCAATTCCCTTTCAATTTTCCGAGAGCTATATTTTCCAATTTACCTTCCTGACAATAGGGGTAGCCGGGGTAAAATGAGTATATTTTTTATTATTATTTTACCACACAAAATTTTTTGAAAAATTAAAAGTGTGAATGAAATGGTCACATATCTGGCAATATTTAAACTTTGTAAAAACAAACTAGCAGCATACTATATTTTTTCTTTTCTTACTGGTATGGTGAATTATTCATTTGTCCCTCATTTCAAAAGATTTAAATAAAAAATAAGATAATTTTTGTATAACCAATCACTAAATTCTTTTCACAATTATAAACATGGGTGCAAGACCTTCAGTCTCGGAAAGATTTTTGGCTGGTTGTAAATTATATTTTATATTGAAATAATAGCAATTTTACTAGCAAAAACTTTTAATTGCTCTTTTTTATTGTAAAAAATCCATTTTCAGCCATAAATCAAGACATTGAGATTGTCTAGCCCATCGCCAGTAGGTTATACCTAATATTCGGAAAAGTTTTTAGTCTTGGCTTGGATGGACTTCTTGCACACATGATAAAATCATTTTTATTGTTGTTTTTCTGTATCTTTTTTCTCCCCCCCCCCAAAAAAAAAAAAAATATATATATATATTTATGCTGCAAAGAAAATATTTCTGTTAAAGACTATATATACAGGGGTCGGTGCCGGTTTTTATTCTTGGGGCCCATTTTGTGAAAAGTAAGTTAATTTTGTGAATTTTATAATATTTTTGTGAAAAATAACATTTTGCAATGAAAGTTGAAATCCAGTGAATCAAATTCGAACCAAGAATTTATGAATAAAAATATTCTTTAAATCCCCTTGCTACAGTTTTTGTTTTTCGTGACCTGATCTTATTTACAAATTACACATTTTTAAAACACTTTTTATGAAAAAGAATGTTACAAAAGAGCCTATTTTATTAAAAGGAATTTTGCGAAGGGGCCTGTTTTATTAAGTTCATTTTTATGAAGAGACCCATTTTATTAAATTTATTTTTCTGAAGGGGCCCTATTTTATTAAATAGATTTTTGTAAAGGGGCCCTAAATAGGCCCCAAATTTCACCTGGATTGACCCCTGATATATAATCTATTTTTGTAAAATCTTGTTTGATTTCATTTGTTAAATGCTTTATTATTACAAAAAGTTTGTCTATCTCTATATACATATTTATTAAATAAGAAAAGCAACCAAGTATGCTAAAAATCCACAATAAAAATTTGGCAATTTAGTCATAAACAAAGAAAAAAATTATAATTTAATATTTGATCAGTAAAAGAAATACTAAAACTAAAGTGTCTATCATTAAATAAAAGCGGTGCTGTATCTAGCTATACTAACAATTTTTGTTGTTGTTCTGAGCATATTTAAATATTGGTGTTTTTGACGCTTAAAATGCAGTTTAAACCTATGTCACGTCAAAAACTGGTTTTTGACGGCTTAAACCCAACCTTGATTTCTTGTCACATAGGGTAAAATAGGTATTATAGTCCATCTTTTTTATGAGAGTTTGTCAAGATATGAATGTATGAAGATGGATCAAAATTGAAAGACCTTTGAGAGCAAATTGTTATTGATCCTATGCTTAAATGTGAAATTATGCTATAAATTAGTCGCGAACATCTGTTATCTGCGCTGCATGTTGGAATGTAAGTAACATAAAAAATCGCTGTTAATTGACAATTTCTCAAAAATCACGTTAAAGTATCATATTTTCAGCCATAAATTAAATTAAAACACATGTTCTAACTATACTAAATTATTAAATTGGGTGGATTAAAAGAGGACAAATAGTAAAAAGAATCGAAGCAACCCATGGAAGTTAAACCAAAGGTTCTTGCTGTAGTGAATACAATGTTTGGTGGCTGGGTCCTTGTGAAATTCGGTGTAAAGAAGTCTGTTCAAGAATTTACAGTTCTTATTATTGATATCCCTGATGAAGATAAATACGCTGTAAAGTTTGCAACAAAGTAATCTGCCGGAATATTTTATGTCTTCCCTGAGAAAGACTACATTGCTGATGTGCAGGCATCCTGAATTGTTAGGAAGTCTCTCAACCAAGCTGCACCGGTCATTGCTGTATACATTTTGTATATAATTTTTCATTCACTTATAGCTAGTTAACTTTATAAATTGCTTTTGATTTAAAATATTTTTTAATTAATTTCTCATTGTTTCCTACAGATACTTATGCTGATATCTATCTGCTTTTGAACTGCATTAAATTAAAAAAAAAAAAAAACTTTAAAAATGAAACACTATTAGGAACATGATTCAGAGCATGGACGTAAACTGATGTTGTGAAAATTGGGAGCAGTTTTGGGTGGGTGGGGAGGGGGCTAGGATAGGATTTGTCAGTACTTGCATCTTATTTCTATTAGTTTCATAAGTGTTTTTATTTGTAAAGAAAAAAATGTAAACAAACTGAAAGGGACAGGTTTTTGTCTTCCTACCTCACCCCAGTTTACATATATGATTCAGAGGATGGAAGTACAAAACTCTTAAATGGTTTACACATTAATTATATTGTAATTCAACTATAACCAGCATATATCCATTTTACTCTGAAGCACGGGGTAAAATAGGTATAGGTTTTTCTCTAATATCTCATTTGCATTTTGCAATTTGTTTGCGGCATTGTATAGTTGATCTTCACAGTGCCCCTTGTTGTTTACTTTAATCTTTGATTGCAGAATTTTATTTTATTTTTAGACAATACTTTCCCTTTTAGAACAGATTCTGAAAGGTAAAAGTAATTTCTCAAAAAAATTAAAATTCTGCAATCAAAATCGAAAAAGTAAACAGGTGCCGTGAGGATCAAGCTCAGATATACAATGCGCGACCACCACCACCAAAAAAAAAAAAATCCAAAATGTCGAAATGCAAATAAGATTAGCAAAAAAAAACCTTCCCATAAAAATATGAATAGCCTTAACTCGCAAGTGTCTTCACATAACGGGGCAGGAAAAAAATACAGATTTTGTCAAAAGTTAAAAAGCACTAATTTTATTAAAATGCAAATATCGCCAGAGAACTTAAAAAAAATTCAGTAAAGAATCATGAAAAAAAATTTTGTCAAAGGATCTCGGGGGGGGGGGGGGGGGAGACGACGACATAAAGTTTTTGCAGTAAAAACAGTCCTTTTATTCTAGTCAACACTAGGGATGCACCGAATATTCGATATCTATTCGGTATTCGGCCATGTTACCGAATATTCCGAATACTTAAGGAAAATTTTTTAAACATATTTTTAAAAAATTTATACAACTTCTACATTTAACAATCAACTTACAAAGATATTCAGAATAATTAGAAACAGAATCATATTTAAATAAAAGAGAATGTTATTACATTATTTATTTGCTGTTTGTTAAGTATTATGTAAGAAAATTAACCAATCACGAGGATTTTCATAGAAATTAATTATGTACAAATGCAAGTTCCTAAATTTTGTCTAGCAAATAATCTGTTTCTTGCTAAGATTTTAAGAACAATTTTTAGAATCTCTGAAAATGATTGTCCACTCCAGACACCTATCTAGGATGTATTTAAAAACTTCCTTGCTTAAATTAAAGGGAGTAGAACAATTATTCTTGCTAAGTTGCCACCATATAAAATTTGAATTGATTTGTAATATTTGTTTACTTTTACTTCAGTCTCTTCCAGACAAACAAATAATATATGATACTGTACAATTTTTCTTCCAATTTTTTCACTATTAAACATTGATTTTAAAAAGTTTCTTTTAGAATTTAAGAAAATTTTATTTATCTGTATTAATTCTCAGTAGAAGCCACGAAATTTAAAATTTTACTAATTTAAAAAGTTTTATAACTATCCTCTTCTTAAATAACTCAAAGCAGATTTTTTTCAGTATAAAGTTTACTTGTAATTGTAACTCTTGTTTATTAAAATGTAAGTTTCTGTATTGAATAGTATGTAAAATTGTTTTAAAATTTAATATTTTAATGCCTTTAAACTTTGAAATATAAAAGTATTTGACAAGCCGAATATTCGGTATTCGGCTGAATAGTTACTATTCGGCAGGCCGAATATTCGGTATTCGGCCTAGCAGTTACTATTCGGCTGGCTGAATATTCGGTATTCGGTTCACCTCTAGGCCGAATATTCGGTATTCGGCCAAAATCACTATTCGGTGCATCCCTAGTCAACACTGTCTTCGCTAAAATTTTTGGTATTTTTTCATGATGAAGCCACAATCACCCCCCCCCTCCCTCCCCAGCTTATCAATTTAGCCATAATTTCATATTCTAAAAAAATTAATAAATGAAAATGATTTGAGAAATATATCATACAACAGTAAAATTTTAAAACATTTTACTTTTTCATATCATCAGGGCAGAAACTAGTTTCTTTCAGTAAGTGGCAAAAACTAATACTAATCCTGCAGTGATTCATAATTCATATATGTAGGTATTTGATATGTAAACAATTAAGCTAAAAATTAAAATTGAAGATTATGAATGTTGTTCAAAGTAGCAAGTCAGATTTAGTGATGCTCTGAATAGTGATTTTGGCCGAATTCTGAATATTGAGCTAGCCGAATAGTAACTGTTTGGCCGAATACTTTTTATTTCAAGGTTTAAGGTATTAAAATGTTATTTTTTAAAACAACTTTACATAATATTTAATAAAACAATTACATTTTGATAAATAAGCTCTTTATAAGTAAATTTCATATTGGGAAAAAAAAACTTGCTTTGAGTTTATTTAA
Source organism: Maratus speciosus (assembly GCA_963932465.1). Lineage (NCBI taxonomy): Eukaryota > Metazoa > Arthropoda > Arachnida > Araneae > Salticidae > Maratus > Maratus speciosus. The sequence continues at coordinate 69,454,527 of OZ010795.1, read as the reverse complement.
AGGATAATAAGACTTTTTATCAATAATGAAATTTTAAATTTAATGGTTTCCTCTATGAATTAACAATTTAAAATCAAACAGTAAAAGTGGAAAAATTGGAAGAAAAAGGTTAAACCCAAATTTTCAAAAGTTAGTTTGGTATATTTTTTTAAGTTTATCCCTGTTATAATAAACGTAGATATTTGTGTATATGTTGTTTTCTAAAGAGACTTCCGTTTTTTCTGCAACCCTTTGGCAAAGTTTGTTTTTTCTGCAACCAGACCTGTATAAAACCAAAAACTTTCTATGTGCTTAAATATTGGGTCAAAAACTATCTGCACATTAATTTAATGTTTAATAACGTAAAATACCGTGTTATGATATTTTAACAATATGAATTAAAAAGAGTATTTTTAAAATAATTACCATTTAAATTAAAAATAATTAGTATTAATCAAAGAATAATAATTTTGGTCAAAAAAAAACCCAGCTAAAAATGCATAAGAAGGACAGAAATAATGTGACATTGCTACTGAAACAACTAAATCACCTTTTCTAGGAAGAGGTATCCATTCATAGGTATCATCATTAAAGAGACTGGTGAGTTTTTACCGCGCCCTTTGACAAAAATCATGTTTTTTCCTTTTGCCTTTGACGAAATTCTCGTTTTTTCTGTGATCATTTGATAAAATTCTCTTTTTTTCTCGATTCTTTGATGAAATTCACATTTTTCTTCGATTCTTTCACGAAATTTGCATTTTCCTACGATCTTTTGACGAATTTCGTATTTTTTCATGCATTTTTAACAAAATTCTCGCTTTTTTCCACAACACTTTTGACGAAATTCTCGATTTTTTGAAGAGAGTAGTTTTTTACACGATTCTTTTACGAAATTTGCATTTTTTCAGAATCTTTTGGCAAAATTTAGGGCTTTTCCGCTATGCTTTTAAGAAATTTTTTTTTCCTGAGCCCTTTTGCCGAAATTGCATTTTTCTAAGATTCTTTGACGAAAATAGCTTCTTTTCGCGATCCTTTGACGAAATTAACGTTTTTTCTGCGATATTTTTACGAAATTTGCATTTTTCCTGCGATTTTTTAACGAAATACGGGCTTTTTTCTCAGCCTTTAGCGATATTCATATTTTTCCCGTAATCCATTGATGAAATAAGTTTTTTCTGCGATTTTTTGACGAAATTTGCGGGATTTTTTTTTTCACGATCCTTTGACAAATTCGGGCTTTTTCCGCTATGCTTTTAAGAAATTTTTTTTTTTTTTTTTTTTTTTTTTTTTTAATGATTCTTTGACGAAATTATAATATAGAGAATATTTTTAATTTTTTGGTATTAAAAAAAAAATAAAAAAAAAAAAAAAAAAAAAAAAAGTTACAAAAATAAGTTTTTTTTTACAAATTTTTCTGCAAGGTTCCGAATTTTTGGAAAATCTTCTGCGCGTGTGTCTATATTATACAACTGTGTCTTCAACCCTTTGGCAAAATTTGTGTTTTTTCTCTGCAACCCTTTGGCAAAATTTGTGTTTTTTCTCTGCAACCCTTTGGCAAAATTTGTGTTTTTTTCTGCTATCCTTTGACAAAATTTTCTTCAACCCTTTGGCAAAATTAGTTTTTTTCTGCAACCCTGTTGCAAAATTCGTTTTTTTTCTGCAACCCTTTGGCAAAATGCTTTTTTCTGCAACCCTTTGGCAATTTTTTTTTGTTTCTGCAACCCTTTGGCAAAATTTTTTTCTGTACCCCTTTGGCAAAATTTTTTTCTGTACCTCTTTGGCAAAATTTGTTTTTTTCTGCAACACTTTGGCGAATTTCCCTAAATCAATTCATGAATCAGTCGCGGAAAAAAATTGAGAATTTCTTCAAATGATCATGGAGAAATACCAGATATTTTGTCATATATCTCAGAAACAAATGGTAATTATCTTCAATTGGTTGTTGAATAAAATTGCTATTTTCGTAAAGAGTTCAGAAAGAAATTGCGAATTTCGTCAAAAGATTGCGCAGAAAATAATCGGGAATATCGATAAACTTATTTGGTGAAGAATATTACAAATTTCGTCAAAAGGTCGCGACGAATAGTGAATTTTGTTAATTAGTCACAAAAAGATATCGCGAATTTTACTGTTCGATTGCACAAAACTCAAGAGTTTTGCCGTCAAAAATCAACCCAACCCAATTTATTGCTTGAGTAAATTGCAGGAAAATGAATTTCCGTTTTTTGTATGTTTCAGGCACTTTCGTATGAACTCATCATTACGTCTGTTTTGAAATTTTAAGTTAAAATCATTTAAACGTTTTAAATCGATAACATTGTTTTTGCACATTTTCATTTTAGGAACAATACTTTGATCCTATCACTCAAGCTGCTATGGTTGAATGGAGGTTATGGCAACAATGAGGTTAAATTTAACACCAGCCCAAAAGAAGTACCAACAAAGAGGACTATCAAAGAGACACGTGATAATCCTGAAGAGGTGTATTATCAGCAAGAAAGGTATAAATTTACATATTAATCTTAAATATATTTAAGTTTTGATTTTGTCATGGAATTTCATTTTTTTTTTTGTGTGTGTGTGTTTAGTAATTAACACTGTATTGGGCCAGTGTGACCTTACAGATACATATGTGGAAAAAAAAAATCTGTTTTCATATTAGTAAACTTCATACCTAGCATCTATCTTTCCTATCCCAATAGCAGAAAATTTACTTTTAATGTTTTTAAGCATTTTACTAATTTTTGTTAATAATAATCTTAAGTTTTAGTAATAAATAATAAAGAACTAAACATAATATAAAGTTGGAAAAAAATCCAATGGAAAAAAAAAAATCTGCGACGCATGTCACCCGTCAGGAACTTTCTGCTACCAGGTTTCCTATGTGTTTGGAATGCAGTGCTATGCAGTTTTAGTTCATTTATTTAGTATCGTCTATCAGTCAGATACATTTGCCCAATAACATAAAACAGCATATAAAATTTGATTTTATCATAACATTATGCAAGTTAGAAAAACAAGTCTGTATTTCTGAAATAGATATTCCTAACATGTATTTAATATGAAAAGCATTTTTATTAATAGTTTAAAAAAAAAAATGCAATTGAATTTTCAAAATTCACTGTTTATAGAAAATTTTTAACGTAAATTTCAATGAAAGTAAGCCTTTCAATATTATTTTTTCATTTTCTTACATAATTATAACTTTGTTATTAAATTATGATTAAAGGTACCATTAAAAACAGTGAAAGTTTTGATTATCTTTGTGAAATCCAGAATTTTTATAAATCTAGTCTTAGTCCTGATACAGGATTTTCGAGGTTATACTGTATTAAATTAGACATGTATCTCTGACACATGACATGCATTTGACTGTTGGAAGAAAATTGCCACCTGACTGCTTAGATTTTATGGGGTAAGGTTAAACATCATTGTTGTAATAAAACATTTCATATTTAGAATAAATTTAAATGTAGTTTCATCCCCCCCCCCTTCCAATGTATACATTTTGAAAATGGCAACAAAGGGGAATTTTCAACAATATTTTGTAATGTTGCTTAAGACCTTTTAAATTTGTTTTTAAAATAGAAATTTATTTTAAGATTGTATCAGAAGTAGGGTGTCAACGATTTAAATCATGATTTTAATCAAGTGATTTAAAAAAAAAAAAAAATCATTGATTAAAATCAAAAATTTTTTACTGTTTAAAATGACATAAAAAAGTATTCAAATTATTGTGACTTATGAATACACAAAACAAAGCTTTAAATAATTGTTTCCAAGTATAATTCCTGAGTATTGTGAAAATTTTTAAGTACAGTAAGTTTGTAAAAACCATGTTTTTTTATCTAACAAACATAAAAAGCATTTAGTTTATAAATATTTAAATCTAATATAACTTTCAATGTCATAATTTCCTTTTAATAATCAAGTTATTATTTTATATACAATAAACACAGCAATAGTATCAATGATTTTAATCAATTGATTTAAATCAGATGATAAAATCACATATTTTCTGATTTTTTAAAATGTTGTGAAAAAGCATGATAACGATAATGAAAACGATCACTAAATCACTTGTAAAAAATGTAATATTTGTTATTGTTAATTATAACAATATTAAACTGTGTAAAAAGATGTTATTATACATTTTAAAAATCTAACTAAATGTTAAATAACTTTAATACATTATAATATTTAGTAGCTATTCAAATATTTTAATGTTGTGGGGAAAAATATCTGATTTAAATTTCAAAAATACAATTTTTGTACTCTATAAATTATGCGTAAGTTTGCTGTATACATTGCTACAATTTTTGATCAATTTGATAGACATGTGCTTTAAAACCTGTGTAAAATTACTGGCTGCTTTATGAATTTATCAAACTATTATTTATCACCTTTTTTCAACCACTTTTTCAAAAATGTAGATTGTGTTCTTAATTAAACAGTTAATTGTTTAATAATTACAAAATTTAATCTGTATCATCAATTTAAAATTATATGCAATTTATCAATAACTTTAAAATATAAGCAGTATTTAATATTGGTTTACATAATTATTATAAAATATTAATGCACATAATGCTGTATGTTACTAAAGAAATTTTTTATTTGCAGTTTTTTGTAATTTCTATAATTACATAATTAAAATTTTATTAATAAAAGCAAAAAAACATAGATTATGTTAGTAATTGGAGGGTTATTCATTTTTGAAATGCTTAATTCTTGGTAGATGTTAATATTTTAACACGGGAAAAAAAATAAAACAAATCAGATTTAAATAAAAAAAAAATCAGATTTTTTTTATTTTTTTTAAAAAAATCATGATTTTTTTACACCCTAATCAGAAGTAACATGATAAACAAGTGGGTAAGTGTGATTGCACACATGGTTTCATTTTCCATTTTATTCACAATTAGCCGAATTTTCAGTGGTGTAACTTTATATAAAGCTAAAAGTTTTAGTGTATGTTTTTTAAGAATATGCATGGGGAGGCGGTTTTGTGTGTGTGTAGGTTTTTATTTTTGGGGCCCATTTTGTGAAAAGTAAGTTATTTTTGTGATAAATAACATTTTGTAATGAAAGTTGAAATCATGTTACTCAAATTTAAATGAAGACTTTGACAAAACTTCTTTAAATCCCCTTGGTAAAGTTTGTTTTCAGTGAGCTGGTTTTATTTACAATTTACACATTTTAAAACAGTTTGTGTGAAAAAGAATGTTACAAAGGGGCCTATTTTATTAGATTTTTGTGAAAGGGCCCTAAATTTTGCTTGGAACGACCCCTTATATATATATTCATATTTAGAATAAATTTAATTTTTAAAGTTTCATTCCCCCCCCCTCCCCACCCCCCGCCCAATTATTGTTTAAAAAGATATGTTTGTATACATTTTGAAAATGGTAACAAAGGTGAATGTTCAAAAATATTTTAAGAAGTTGCTTAAGACTTTAAGAATTTATTTATATTTACTTTAATCTAAAAACGAGAAAAAATATTCATAATTCATTCATCATCTTTAAAAGATTCATAATCCTTTGCATTACAATTATTGCTATTTAACTTAATTTCAATATTTTCTTTTAACACAGGAGAATAGTGACCTCATGGAGGAATGCAATTCCGCTGCGAGGAGTGGAATTCAACAACCCTATCGAATCTCTTAAGGATCTTCAGCGGAGAATAATACATATTTTCTTGTCTTGACAAGAAAATTTTAAATAAAAATATTTACATGTCCAGTTAAAGGTGTTGTCAAAACACCCCATCTGTTGTTAAAATTGCTATCAATGCTACATTTGTTTTTTCTTTTTGTTCAATAAAATTGTTAGTAAATATATTAGTATTCTTTCCCCAACGATATTCTAAATTCCATATTTGGCTCCTGCTTTTGGCATAAAAAGCTACAATCTTATGCCATTTTAAAGTTTTACATTTCTTTAAAAGTTAGTAGATTTAAGAAATATTGGATAAAATCAATGGTCAATTGCAACAAAACAAGATTAAAAAAGAATAGCTGCAAGATAGTACCTAATAGGTTGGTATTTATCCAATCAAGACATTGTTCCTTCTAACCCAGTAGCTAAATTTTAAAGTTATACTTGAACATAATTTCAAGTTTCAACAAATGTTTTAAATGATATAAAGAATTAAGTTGATCCATTTCTAAAGTTATTTTGGTGCATAATTTATTTGTAAATATATGAACTGATTTAAATTGACATTTAGCAAGTGCTAATTAATTAGCATAAAAAAGCTTAACAATTAATATTTCTTTAAAAGTTAGTCAATTTAAGAAGTAGTGTGAATTAAATCAAGGGATAATTACAACAAAGTATATAATGGGTTAGTGTTTATCTTTTTTGAAATATTTTGTTTTACTTATTACAGCCTAACAATAGCAATGTGACAACACTTGTGATAATGTTAGTTCCACGGGGAAGTTATTTTCAAATATCTTGCTTGGATTTTAATATTTGTACAGGCTTCTTTTTGCATATGATAGCTGAAGACAATCTATATGCTGGCTAGTTTTTACTTTTTTAACTTAGGTTTTATATTTTATTTTAAATACTTTAATTTTCGGAACTGATTCTAAAATTGATATCTTAATACAGTAAATGCTCGATGGGACTCATATGTGTTCATAAAGTCAAAAGTTCGTAAATGGGAGTAACATTAGTTCAGCGAGATGCTGGGCGGGACCAGTACACCAGTTCGTAAAATCGTCTACTGTATTAAAAAACTAACCAAAATTGCAAAATTAAAAATAAGCCTGCATAAAGATCCTATGGCTGCGCCCCCCCCCCCCAAAAAAAAAAATTATATGTATATATATATATATATATATATATATATATATATAAATCCAAACAATGTATTTGAAAATAACTTCTCCATAAGATTAACAACGTCATTTCTGGGCGATTCCATGGAGAGTGTCACACACATAACGCAGGCTTTAATTTGCATTTATTCAATTATTTATTATTTATTAAATTTTAATGTTAATTCTGATTTTAAGTGGTATGGTAAATAAGTTACCATATTTTTAAATTTAAATGTGTGGCAATAAACCTCACAGAAGTATATTATTTAATTACATTACTCAAAATGTGCTTTTTTCCTACTTCGGAAAAAAGCACATTTTGCGTAATGAAATTTAATGATATATTTCTGGGAGTTTTATTTCCACACATTTAAACTAAAAAATATGGTTATAACTTATTTACCATACCACTTAAAATCAGAATTAGCATTAAAATTTGATAAATAAATGAAAATTAAAGCCCTCATTACATGTGACTCTCTGCACGGAATTGCCCTTCTATACTTTTTCAGCGACTAGTGTAGGATCTTAAGGCTGTTCTTAATGGCTCTGCTCAACAAGCGCAAAACGTTTTGATACATTTACAAATTCATTTTTTAATGGAAAGATATAAAATTGGAAAGCCTGGTTATGAAAGCTATTTGGAATTGAATTTTCAATTTTTTTAAATCAATAAATTACCTATTGAGTTATAAACGATTTTGTTCACGTGACAAACACGTTTTCGCCCGCTCTTGAGTGTTTTTTCTCCTTTCATGCAGAAATTAAGTTTAAAACATCCACTTTGACACTATTTTCTGAAAGATGTATTGCGTTTGCAAAAAATGAAAAAAGCAGCTTGATTACATAGTTTCTGAACACCCAGCTAGTTTCATGCATTTTCGATCAAAAATAAATTAAAACTTATGTCAGAATGTTGCCCTTTTGGATTTGAGAAGTCAGCTTTTAAAAGTTGTCATTGGGATTTTTCCTTTCCTTGGTGATTTCAAGTTTACATTTAGATATTTTTTCAATTTTTTTTTTTTATTTACGTTAAATACTTAAGATTGGTTTAATTGTAATTTTTAGTTATAAATCATTTTTTTTTTCAATCAAAAAGTAATACAATTATATAAACCAGTATGAAGGAATATAAAATTAGTTATTTATTATTTTAATTTGAAAATGTGGCAAGAATTCTGTGTTATTTTGAATTTCATTGATAAAAATCAATCACAGGTTACTGAATTTCATTTAAAATGACATGATTTTATTTAATCAGTTAATTAGAAATCGCTCAAGGTTTTTTTTGTAATTTTGAGCGAGTTCTTATGAATGAGTTTATTAAAAATCACTCGGGATTTTGCATTTTAAGAACATCATTTAAGAGTTCATTGCATGAACTCTTAAATGAGTTGATTTAATCCATGTATGAATTGTTACAAATTGCCCAAGAACTACTGGATTAAATCTGAAATGACCTCATTTCACTCAAGTTTGAATTGATTATAAATCACAAGTGGTACTGGATTTAGGCTTAAATTATTTCATTTCACTCAAATACGAGTTGGCTGCAGATCACACAAGTGTTACTGAATTTAGTCTCAAAGGGATTCCATTTCACTCAAGTACGACCAGATTTAGTCTTAAATGACTTAATTTCACTCAAGTGTGAGTTGGTTACAAATTACTCAAGTGCTACCTGATTTATCTTAAATAACTTCATTTCACTCAAGTATGAGTTGATTACAAATCAGTCAAGTGCGACTGAATTTAGTCTTAAATGACTCAATTTCACTCAAGTATGAGTTGGTTACAAATCACTCAAGTGCTACTGGATTTTACCTTCATTGAGTTGATTTCACTCAAGTATGAGTAAAATAGAGATCACTCAATCATGAGTTGCTTAAAAACAACTCATTCACTCGAGTTGTTTCAACTCTTTATGAGAAGCTGACTTTCAAGTCATGAGATGAGTGGATTTCGGCTCAACTTGAGTTATTTTGGCTCTTTCGTTTTAAGAGTGTAACAAAATAACCATGGAAAAAACTTGCTAACTAAATCATGAACGAAAAGAAAACAACCAATGGAGACAGATTGCAAGGCTAAAGACTTGCATGCTGGGTTTTACCGGCAATTACTCATGAACATCATATTATATATCTGTATAAGATCTTAATTTTTAAATGATCTTTTAATTTAAAATAGTATGTCTGGTGTTTATAGACATTATAGCTAAGTTTATTTTTTGCGTAGAGTTAATTGCATATAATACATAGTTTATAAACAATTTCAAATATATTTCTGAGAATTTAAACGTGTTTTTATGTTATATTTATCTTAGAATTGTTGTAGATTTCAGTCCTATTCTATACACTTTCAACACATTTCAATTTGAGAACGTTCAGCATTATAATTGAAAACGTAGGGGACAGTGGTAATGAATGGGCCAAATTTTGGTTTTTAATTTTTGTACTTTTTTCTAATTTTTTTTTTTTTTTAGGTCAGCTCAGAATTGGCTCCTCAGTTACTTTACTTATTTGGTTATATAAAAGGTCATAAAGCTTGGATTAGAAAATGTCTATAATGAATGATAATAGAAAATAAAAATATAGAAATTCGGCCCCCCATTCATCCCCACCCATGGGGCTGAATGGGCAATTGAAGGTAATAAATGGGCCACTAAATGAATTCAATGAAAGAATGTGGAATTAATCTTTTATTCTCCAAATATCGCAAAATGAATGGTACTTGACATGATATGATCGAAGCATACTGAAATAGTAAGTAATATCAAAATTTATGAACATCAAAAGTGATATTATTAAACCACATAATTGTAGCAGAAAAATGACAAAATAATGAGATTATAAGAAAGAAAGAACATAAAATATACATACAAATAATAGATAATACACATGATGATTTAACGAAATTTATATTTTTCAAAATTAATATTCAACGACATGATTGTAATTGGATTGGAACTGCCTATTAATTGACTCTTTAGTGTAAATTTCTGGTTTATTCTACCGATCAGATTCAGAATATAATCTAGTTTTAAATGAAATGGAAAATACTAATAAGTGTGGTCAACAACTGGACAGTTCACCTTAATCATATTTACAATTTAACTTTTGTTTCGAATAAATAACTGATATTTCTTAGGGTAAAAATGTGCAAATTGTTTTTTAGACATCACAATAAACCTATTATGACTAGACAGTAATTTAATCTAAATCCATTACAGTTAGTTATGTTTCATATTAAAGAGAAAATCAGAAAAAAAGAAAGAAAAACCATATTTTCATGGTCAGGGCAATGGTTGCCCATTCATGACCATGATATAGTGGCCCATTCAGCCCCACCTATACTTCTGGAATATATTCAGGTTTTCCTAATACATTAAATTCAAATAACATCTAAATGCATCCTAAAATTAGTTTACAGATATGCAAAGACTTGCTAATACACATATATGCAATGAAATAATCGATACCTTTTCGCTTATTTATTTTACTGAAAAAGAAAAAAAAAATACTTTTCAATCAGATTCTTGATCATCCTACTCTAGTGGGAACATGGCTTCTCCCAAACAATGGAAAATTTGATGAGTTTGGTAGAACAAATAGATTCATCTATTGGTGGCATCTAAAATAATTTTATGCAAATACTTTTTCATATTTTGTTAATGGCCCATTCATCCCCATGGCCCATTCATTACCACTCTCCCCTATATCTTTTATTATATTTAATTATATAATAAAACGTATATATTTAATTATATGCATATGTAGACAAGTATTTACATGTACATAAATATGTAATTTTAAATATTCTATGACATTGTTCATGCTCATGACTGTGAAAATGTCAGTAATAATGCTTTAATACATTTATTTTATGATATCTTTTAGTAATAATAAGTCTTAAGCTAAACTTCAGTGTTAAAAGAAAAGAATAAAGCAGAAAATATAATGAAGGTAAAATTATACTATACGAGAAAATGGGACACAGTTGACCACTTTTGTATTTGTATATTTTTTTATGAAATTTATAGATAAATTGTCAGGAAGAAATTACTTAATATATCTATGTTTCTTATAATAATATATTGATTTTCTCAAAGCATAAGAGTTAAAGATTTTAAAAAATAAATACTTTTCAAAATAGTAAAAAATTGTCGCACTATGACTCTTGTATGCGGTACGGTGGACAATGCATGGTGAAAGGTAAATTATAGCAGTAATACACAATTATAGGATAAAGTTTATCATTAGAAATCTGTAGATTTTTTTTCAATGCATTGCATATGCAAGTCAAGAATTGTTTGGCTTCACACTCATAAAAGGATTTAAAAGAATTTTCGTACACAATGATTTTAAATGCATAAATATATTTCACCAGATATTTCTTAGATATTTATTTTAAATGAAAAATAATTAGCGTGTATTAAAAAATATATAAATATAATAATTTTAACTACAATTTATCTTGGATGTTCCTGGGGGTTTCATTTGCAGTACCGAAAAAATATATCCACGTAGTCTGAACCATTTATGTCTTAAGTGATTCAGTTGTTTTAATCATAAAGAAAAGAAAGCAAATGCAAATAACATATTAAATAATATATTACTGGTTTATTCTAAATTTCTATCAATTCTCTTCAACAATAAAAATATTTTGAATGTGCTAGAACATTTCTTAAAGGTTGATTTAAATTTAAACGTTAAAGTAAACATCATGGTAACTGTTTACATTTTTTAAATGTAAATATAGACAATTAAATACTTATGAAAAGTGATCTACTGTGACAATGTGTGCAAGGATATGTACCCAATTTTGTCGTAGAATAAGAAAACATTCCAAAATTTTGTAATTGAAGTAGAAAAGCAATCTTTTTCATGGATGTAATCATTCAGGATTCCCACAAAAAGAAACTAATCATACATAAAATTGAAGATAAGCTAACCTAGTTTTTCTTACAAATGTTTAGTATATGTTCATTTATTTATACAGCACACATACAACCTAAAGTCCAATTCTTCCAACACTTAGGTTAAAATTTCCGGAGTAATGGAAGCAATAGCTTCTTCAATTCTATGTCCCAACTCTGGCAAATCAATAGATAGCAACAGAATGTAGAGAAGATCTTTTATAAAGCACCCGAATGAAAAAAGCACATGGATCCAACGGCTTTTAAATATTCAGCCTGGAAAACACTGTTTTGCGCACACTGTAAAAAAGGAATTCCGTTAAAATACTTAAATCGTACTGGCAATGGAGACGCCAGTACTATTTCCGTATTTTAATGGAATTTTTTCCGTAAAGTTTCCGTAAGTCTTTCTGGAAAAATTCCGTTCAAATACGGAAATAGTACTGGCGTCTCGATTGCCAGTACATTTTACGTATTTTAACGGATTTTTTTACAGTGCATATCACACGGCAAGCATGTAAATAACAAAGATGTACTTGCGCATGTGCGTATCTAAAGCTGTTTGAGTTACTCCTTATTTGTGAAATTGAACAAACAATCCACAACTCTTACAATTGATACAATTGAAATTTATTACTGGGACATTCTTTTGTGCACACACTCTATGAGACAGTTTTATCTTTAAAGTTAAATTGCTTTTTATCAATTAATTTATTCTTTATTTTCGAAATGCGCAAGGGAAAAACAGACTTCCTATCAAACGAAGTTATTATGCTTTGATACTATGAATTAAAGATGGAAATATTCATTACTATACTATAACAATATAACATAAATATTTATTTCGAATGGGTGGTACTGCTTCCCACATTTATCACGAATTACATATTTAAGCAAAGTTTACAACAACTAGACATATAAATCAAAGAATGAAAACACATAATAGTATACTACCGTCTTAGGAATAAAATCTATTATAAATGTAACAAATTTATATATTCTTCATGCGTCTTTAAACTTTTGTAAACATTTAATATAAATCCGTAATTTTAGCAGTTTAGTTCTTCAAATTTTAATCCCAGTTTCTAAATAGCATTTATATAGGAAAACCGAGAGCACCAATTAGGAGGATTCTAAAATGAAGGATTAATTCCCTTAAGTGTTGTAAACATGCATTGCTATTTCAGATTTCATCAATTAGAAAACAAATTTTTGTAGTAAACTAACAGCACGTGTCTAAAATCATTGATCGGTTTTGAAATTTTCGAGAATTCAGATTTTCAGTAATTTATAAGTAATAAGCGGGAGATATCGATAGTACTTTCAAACAAAATGATTTATTTAAAATATTGTTTCGAGCATATTCAGCATAAAACAATTATAACAATACATTTATTAGAGAAATCATTGTCAGTTTCTAGAAATGCAGTATTATGAGAATAAACGTATTACCTCATATGTGACATTAAAATAATTAACTATAAATTGTATGTTATAATTTATTTCTCAAGATCTACAAAAATCATGTTTAAAAGGCAGGAGAATAATTTTTTATACATAAATACTTTATGTTCAAACTTTAAAAAAAGAAACAACACATGAATTTGTTCAGCCACAGTGTCATGAAAATATTATTATTATCAAATTGATTTATAGATATTATATTTTTAATAAAACAATCTGTAGCTAATGGAAGACACAATGAAAGAAAATTGATCGTAAAGCTTAAGAATGTGACCTAAGCATATTGAAAACTGTAAATTTTGCATGTATTATTGCTATATATATGTATATATATATATATATATATAATCAGAGTATTACTTAAGATTAGATATTTTTAAATACAGTTAAACTTATATATACAGGACTTCCACAATGTTTCTTTACAATTTGAAATTTACATTATAAAAACAAATGAACATATATTTGTATGCAATGTGGTACAATAGATTTATCAATCAATTATTAAACCACTTTATTTGCTGAGTTATTTACACGAAGATAGTGAAGGCGATAATTCTTTACCTTTTTCTCTAATACTTCTTTTTTCTTTGGTGTCGCATACTTCGTCTCCACGATTGTCGACACTGTTGCGAATTTCACCGCATTCACAGTTTGCCGGAACTTTCCATGTGAGACATTCTGTATTTTTGTTCATGTAGATTACGACGTTAATTTTGCACGTAGTGACGTACGTGTGTACTTCGTGTAGTGTTTTATACTATTGAAACTTTGAGTAATATCCTGTAAATCATTAAAACATTACTTTAAAAAAATAAGAATTCATACTTTCTCAGTTTTTAAAGTAGATCAGGATAAATCTGGCATTACAGCATTGTTTAATCAAAAATTAGCTTTAAAAATAAAGAATTTTAATTAACGATTTTGGTCCATTTAAAATTAAATATATATATATATCTAAAATTCTGTACGAATATGCTAAAATCTATTCCCCTGCTTTAAGATGAGGCATAAAAAGAACTATAAACAATAATGTAGTCTGCAATATGATATTCAAAATTCCTATTTTGTATTGAATATTAAGTGTCATATACATTGTTTATAGGTCAAGATGAAAATATGTTGTGTGTTACATATAAACACAAAATATTGGTACACACATAAAATGCTAAATTCGTATGGATGTAAGGTTTAGTATTTTGCGTCTAAAATTTTTATAAACGCGTTCAAAATCTCTCAAATGCGAAGAGTTATGGTGCACAACTCGCACATAACTCAATACCTGTATCACATAATTAACAAAAAATGATAAATTTTGCGGCAAGCATATATTATGAAATACTTTCCAACACATACATAATAATGTAACAAAACTGCACCGATTATTAAAACTGCACTGATTAATAAGTTAAAATATTATTTCTAAATCAACCCTATGAAAACGCATACCCCATTTGAAAACCCAATTTCAGTTGTTCCATCTACAATAGGAAAATTATCTGAATTCTTTGAGCAGCCCTGTGTACTATATATAAATTTGCATCTATTAACTACATGGTTGCCAAAATTTAGTCCAGTTTGGGATACATATACCTGGGTCGAAAAATCCCCTTTAAGAATTTCAGCTAATAAGGCTAATTGTGCAGCCCTTTATAAGAGGTATAGAATTAATATACAACGACTAACATCCAAAAAAAGAGTTAAATTTAAAAGGGCATACCGAATTTTAAAACGCATTTACAATAATTATTACTCAAAAACAGTACTGTAACCGACTTCTCTTGTGGGTCCCTGTAATCGAACGACAAATGCTATGAATGCGTACTCTATCATAATCATCTTGTACTGAAATTCAATGATTTGCATTAGTTTCAATACATTTAAATTAGCGTAATCCCATTAAAACACTCTGAAAGCGATTTTTCCGCATATAAGCTAATCTAAATAAATTATTTTGGGTAAACCTGTAAAAGAATTATTAATCCCACATACTTCATATACGATATCAAACATGTCTTGGTGACTTCAAATAACGTTTATCAATTGCATGAAGATCCTAGTATATTTACGAGAGAGTTAGAGCATGGAAAGACGGACAGACAAACCGAATGCATAAACACAATTTGAACTTTGTTGGAAGGTGTTAAAAATGATTATTCCAAATAGTAAGCTAGGATGATGACTAATATTTTTGGTATTTATTCATTGCAGTCTGTCATAAAATTTAAAGAAAAATATAATATTAACCAGAGTTTTAATCGAAATATCACTGAACAAATTAAAAACAAAATTACTGACTACATTTGTTTAACTATTAAATGGCAAGCATAAATGCGGTATTTTACATTTTTCGATGTTTTTATTCTGTTAAACCATAATGGATTGTTTATATCCATAATTTTATCCATAATTCTGTTTTGTATGCTTAGTGTTCATGAATTGCACACGTTTGCTTCACAAATCCGAATGACAGTTTGAAATTGTAATATAAAATATCAGCTTTCTATTACGATAAAGTGCATAAATTTGCATCACTTAAAAAAAAAAAAATCTTAATTTTCCCAAGATCTGTAAAATAATGAATACTAATGATTTCAATTATATATATATTTTTTTATCATCACCTTATGATAATGCTTCATAATATTAATACACTTAGTTTTGTTAATATAAGTTGTTATTGAGACTCCCTAGCATGTTTCATGTATTTCCTTTTTTTAAATACTGCAAAATATTATATATGCATAAGAATGATTTAAATATTATAATAAGTAAAATATATTAACTTATTTTACATGTGTTATGCTAAATTAAATAAGAAAAAAATCATAAATGGCAATCCTTTTGCACGCAGTAACTAAAAAATAGATTTATCAGATTTGAATACATATATTTTTCAAGTAAATCTTAGTAAAGGTAGAAGCTTATTTCTTTACTGAAAATGAGAACTTCGAGATAAATTAAAAGTTTCAAGACGCGAAATTTGAATTGATATAATGACATGATTTTTTTTTTCGTGACATAAATAATTTATATAAAAGATTTCATAAAAGATGTGAACATTTATCAAATTTTGTTCAATGCTTGAAATGATATGTGTAACGTTTTTATGTTGAAAGATTAATAAAGAGTGACTCGTACTATTTTAAATTCTAATTGTACTATGTCATTCTGGATAGACAGTATAAAGAAATGAAAAACAAAATCTTCGACTTATTTACCAGATATTTTTATTATATAAATGTTAAATATAATGGAAATTCATACTTATACTCTCATGTGTTTTGCGTTTATTCAAATAAAATATATTTAGAATATTTAATAATTAGCTTTAAATTTTATGTAACCAATACAAGTTAATCTGTTAGCTAATACACTGCTCAAAACAATTAAAGGATATTGCAGTTTTAGGTGGATTTTGTATCTGGTAAACTGTTTAGCTGATTGATACATGGTCGACAGACATAGTAGGTTATATGAGAATAAATTACACATGTTTGGCAGAAAAAAATGCATTTTATTGCGCATTTGTGTACTAAAGGAAAAAAACACAATTTGTGCATATGAGAAAAAAAGAATAAGAAAAGGTGTTTTCTTCAAAGAAAATCATTTTCAGTAGGGGGTATGGTTTCCACGGGCGGCCAGCAACGTTGAACACATTTGAGGCATGGACTCAATGAGGCTATTAATGACGAGTTGGGGTATTCTGCCCCACTCTTCCAGAAGAGCTCTTTCCAGTTCTTGGAGAGTTTGTGGGGGTTGTTGGCGACCAGAAACTCATCTTCCTAGAGCGTCCCAAACGTGCTCGATTGGATTCATGTCTGAAGAACACGCTGGCCATTCCATTCGAACGATTCCTTCCTCGAAAAGGAAATCCTCCACCAGGTTTGCACGATGTGGCCTGCAGTTATCGTCCATTAAAATGAAGTTATCTCCGATTGCTGCAGCGTAAGGGACTACAATAGGTCTGAGGATCTCATCCCTATATCGGCGACCAGTCAGAGCTCCATTTCGAATGATGTAGAGGTCAGTGCGCCCGTCAATGGGGATGCCACCATACACCAACACTCTTCCACCGCCAAATCTGACACTTTCATGCACGAACGCAGGATTATTCCTACTACCACGGTCCCTCCAGATGAAAATACGCCTATTATCCGGATGCACAGAAAAACGGGACTCGTCAGAAAACAGAATATTGCTCCATTCATTTCTCCTCCAGTTGACATGCTCGGTTGCCCACTCCATGCGGTCGTGACGATGCCTTGATGTTAATCTAACGCATACCATCGGTCGGCGAGCATACAGACCTACAGCATGGAGCCGGTTTCGGACAGTCTGAGTTGAAATCGTGGTGCCTGTAGCCGAGCGAAGGTGTTGTTGGAGAAGAGTAGCGTTCATGGTTCGGTGTCTCCGAGCTGTTAACGCTAAATACCGATCTTCATTGGGCGTTGTTGCCCATCTACGACCTTGCCCTGGTCTTCGGCCTGCACATCCACTCTCCAGAAAACGGTTCCAGATCCTGGAAATGACACTTTGTGACACTCCAAGGGCTTGCGCTACTTCGGCTTGAGTTTGGCCCCCTTCTAACCTACCAACAATTCTCAAAGCTTCTGAATCTGTCAAATGACTTCGCTGAGACATCGTACTCATCGAAACAAAGCAATCACTGAATGCCGATCATCCTTGTCTTCATTCTCTTTTATCCAGTTGAAAGTCAAATTTCATTCGCTGCCGCTGAAGCGACGTTTTTGACGTCGAACTCAAAATTTGCATACTCCACAGTTTGAAAACCAGAAAAAATTGCATTTGTGATTCTCTTCTTCTATTTTCGGCAAAAAAAAAATCGTTTATATCTTTATTTTATATAAAACTTCAAATATCCTTTAATTGTTTTGAGCAGTGTATATCTAGGGTAACTTGCGCTGAGATGACGTGTTGGACAAGATGCGGTGTCACATGGTTTCCCTTTTAGGAGATCGCTTCTATGTTGTAAGGAAGAGGGTCCCTTAATGATACTTTAACTCCAGTTTGCGTTCTATTTATAATTTTAAGTGGTACTTTTTATTGCTATTTCGCCTTAAAACTTTTGGTATATGTAGAAAATATTTTACGTGACTTGATGCCGCTTATTTTCCGTTGTCGTAAGATGATGGTTATTTTATGTTTTCTAGTTGTTTCTACATTGTTCTAAATTTATTTTGGGTATTAACTAAGGTATGAACTATTTTAATCACATTATTTAAATGAGTGATTAAATCGTAATTTTAATCAACTGATTTTTAAATAATCACTGATTAAAATGATAAATTTTCTAATTGTTTAAAATGACATAAAGAAATGTTAAAATCTAAGTGAAAAAAATTGCGAAGGTTGTTATACTTATTTTGTCTTATAAATAAACTCTTTATGAATTATAAATGTTGAATAATTATTAATTTTAATCACTGTTAAAAAGTTTATGTTAATTCAACTTATTAACAATTTTAATAAATACAAATATCGTGTTATATAATACAGTACAAAGTCTAAAGTCCGGAATCTTCGGGACTTTACCAAGTCCGAACTTTGGATTTTTCCGAACTTTGGGTCATCAAAAATATTGCTTTTCCAATAAAAATGAAAAGAAAATTCACTACATAAAAATGCAAAATATGACGTTTATATATTAAAAATTGCATATAACAACTATTAATGCAAAATTAAACAATCATTTTCATTAAATAAATAATAAAAAGTAAAACAAATATTTTTTTAAGGCTGTTCTCAAATCCAAAAGACAATTTTATGACAAGTTTTAATTTTTGTTTGGAGATGCATGAAACTAGCAGGTGTTGTTGTTCAGAAACTATGTAATAGAACTGTTTTCGTTTTCTAGCAAATGCAATAGATCTTTCAGAAAATAGTGTCGAAGTGGGTGTTTTGAACAAAATTCCCGTGTGAAAAAAAAAATAACCGCACAAGGAAGGCTGAAAAACGTCTTTGTCACGTGAACAAAATCGCTTATAACTCAATAGATAATTTATTTAAAAAAAAAATGGAAACAGTTCGATTCCAATTCGCTTCCATAGTCAAGCCTTCCAATTTTATGACTTTCCGTTAAAAAATGAATTTGTAAATGTGTCAATGTTTTGCGCTTGTTGGGCAGAGCAGTTGAGAACAGCCTTAAGGGAACAAACAATTTAAGAAGAAATTGTAACTTTCTGAACTATTGAATATTTTAGTTAATGTGGGCTGCTTTATTAACTTAGATATATCATTAAGGTTTTTTTATATATATATATATATATATATATATATATATATATATATATTCTGTACATAGACATGAGTAAACATTCAGTAATAAAGACCCTTTGCTCTAGATCTTTTTTGTTTCAACAATTTTGTTTTTTCACTTCTTTCTTGGATACTACCGTAGGAAAGTCCGAACTTTGGGTGTTCGAACTTTAGACTTTGAACTGTATAGGGTTTAGATAACTACGGTAACTAGTCTCATAATCAAACGAGCTACGCTCTCTAATCCCCGATCAGGCACCCCAGGCTATAAAAACATGCTAATTCGACCTGCTTTAAAATATTAAGGGATATTTAAACGTAATTAAACAACCAGTAGCAAACTCCAGTAATCAGGGTTTTATTCATTTCACTTTGACTGGAGGATTCAACGAATCAACTGCTGCCGAGACAGCTAACGTCTGTTTACGTGATTGATAAAATAAGATAAAGCCGACAATTGAAAATCAGTTTGCATAAAATGGCTAAGCAAAGTATTTTATAAAGAATTGTTCAGGGTGTCTAGCAGAACTCAATAAAACCCCCGAAAAATGTGATTGCATCGAGTGAACTCAATGAAACTGCTGGTTGCGTGCGTAAAAGTTCTCAAAGTTCCTAAAAAAATTTGCAGTTTGTGTCAGATCTGAGATATTGCTGAGAATAATAGACGGACATATGAAAATCATAAAAAAAAACTGGTTTCTAAAGCTCTTTATCACAGTGACTTTACCTTACTTAAACTTCCTGTAAAGTTTTAAAAATAAAAATACTTAAGAATGATAATTCTTTTAAATACTAGGTAGAAAATAACCGTTTTGTTTATAAATTTTATTTAATTTGTTTTTCAAATTCTTAATGCTTGTTACATTAATATTTTTTATAACTTTCTAATAAACAACTTTAGTATGTTTAAAATATTAAAGTCACTTTTTTTGTCCCTTTATGTTTTACACTGCTTCATAAAAATACATAGAATCTCCAGAAAGCATTTATCCCAAGACAGTTTGCCCTTTTACCCCAATATTGGAGTAAAATGTCGAAATACAAGCGTTTACAAAAACAATACTTTCTATGCTTTTATAATATATGTAAAATGGAATACATTTTTAAATAATACATAAAAGTAAAAATTTAATAAGAGATCAATGAATAACAAATAAAAACAACAGGCGATAAAAAAAAAGTGAAAAACTACGACATCTTCACCCAATTTACCCTATTACGATCTAGTTTATTAAATCCAATACCTTTTAGTGAATGATTCTAAATATGTTATTGAAATATATATATGATATTATATAGAATTTGAACATACTGTTAAGTTTTGTAATAATTTTAATCATCCGAGGAAATCAATGCTTTATATTTAAATTCCTGCGATTAAATTATTCATTTATTTGAAAAAAAAGATCTACTCTATAGGTTCAATAATTCAACGTTGATAGTAAGTAAGCTTTAGGTAATTATAAAATAAACAAGCGATTGAAAAATTAAAAGCCCCTCGATAAATTTCTGTTTTTCCATTATTGTACTGATATTACTTACTACAATCCAGATAGGATATTTTTTTTACAGTTTGTTGGCAGAGCAGGACGTTTAGATGGAACACTTTACTGAAACCTTTATTTTATGAGCAGGATATAATAAAAATCGATATGTCCCTGCACAAAAACTGAACACTATTCAATGACTATACTGAAAGCATAAAATAATTATAGCGTGGTTTAATACCTTACAGAGAATTTGTGAATATGTGGCATTTTAAAAATATATATATATTCACTATAAAATGGACAAAGGCAATAAAATTTAGGAAAAGGCAAACTTATTATCTTCTTTAGTGAAATTGAAACGGAACCCCCAACAGTTCAATAACTTTATTACAAAAAAGGTTTGGAGTACCGTGTAATTTTCTATGTTGAGAGTCGGTTAACTTCAGACAATCAAGAATAATTTTTAGTAAGTCCATTTACAATCTTTAGTAAAAGTTAGCATCGGCTATATCCAAATCGCCAAAAATACTAACTTGGAGAATATTATCAAGGTTAGTGAGAAATATTTTCCCAGTGTTAGAAAATTTACATTTTGTAAATGTCACACATAAAGCCCAGTGGCACAGTGGTTATCACGTCACGTTACTACGTTACACATAATCAGTTCGTTTCTGGGCTTCGGACTGAGGAAAGTTAAAATGAATCCCAAGCTAGCTTGGGAAATGAACACTGAGTTTACACACGCGTTCGGCTGACACCTAAATGGGACATATGCTGCATACCATCTCAGGAACGGCAGTCCAGAAAACAGTGCTGGTCACTGTATGAATGAAACCTAATGGTTTGAAACAATGCATGAATATATATTTTTTAAATGTTAAAACAATAATAACGAAAAATCTTTTGCATATTTATTTTAAATATTTGCAATGAAAATAAAATATTTCTACAGTATTAGCATTTAATTGACAGTGGATCTATTGTTAAACGGTCATTTTCTTAAACTTTCATTTTATTGTATTATTTTTATTATAAAGCCACTTTTAGAAACCATTATAAATTTAACCCCTTTTTGGTGCGGAATAAGTCTGTTTGTAAAATGACTGACATCGGAAGAACTGACATCAGAACTGGCATCAGAATTTACAAACGAATTTATTAGAAAGTAAAAATTTGCTTCTTATCCTGTAATTTATAAAAGGAAAAATTTAATTAAATATTCTTGATGCCGTTTGTCGATTTTGGAATTAAACTTAGGTCTTTTTTTGTGTACACTTCCCGCTAATTGGTTAATGGAAGTATTTTGTGTTGCCGCAAAATCGGCGCAATATAAGGCCACATTCAAACATGTAGAACAGATATCGATTTGGTACTAATGATCTTTTAATTACATTTCAAGGTCTGTGTACTGTAACTTTGAATATATTCTTTTTTTTTTCACTTCTGATAATCCACCCATAGAATATGTTATAAGTCTTTACCTTTAACCTGATACTCACATTAAGATTATTTAAAAATTAAATCAGTTAATTTCAGTCAATCTTCACAATCTCCAACGATTACTGTCATTAGCAACTGAGGACCTTCTTCACGAAAACAAGAAATAAATTTAATATAAATAATGTGAACATTAAAAAAGTCCACAATCTTACTTAAAATTCGACTAATGTAATGAAAAAAGATGTTACAAGTTTAAAATATACATTTTATTTAAAACTTCTTAGTATTTCCAAGCCTTCCAGCCTCATCATCAAGAAATAAACTTTTACAGTTAAACGAGGGACCTCTGATAGTTTATACACGTGGACCATGACTGAATAATCGAATATAAAATTTGTATATAATAGATTGAAATATGGTGTTCTATAAACCAACTTCATATGATTTTTTCCACTTTTTGTTATTGGAACAATAGACGTTATGCTAACTTTAGCTTTTACGTTAATATCAACATTAACATGAATTTGAATACTATGTTAATAATTTTAATAACTGAATGTAGTTTAATAGATGTTATATTAATAATCTTTTGCATGATAAATGCAATCAAAATAGATTTGAAGATAATACTTTTACCCCCACTCCCCCCCTTAAAAAAATTGAGATCATACCAAAAAAAAAAGGGATATTGTAATTATACCACGCTACGACATTTCAACATGAATATGTATTCTTCACAACATATTTAAATTTTCGGCGAATTTCAGTTTAGAATACTCATTCGGTCAAATATGTTTGGAATTATGAAGGTTTAAAGTTTCGAACTCCTAATATTAAATGCCCCACCAGTGGCCGAGAGGTTCTCTCGAAGCTGGTAGACGGGAGGTGCTGGGTTCGATCCCAATCGCGCCCGTCGGCCTAATCGTTCGGAGTTTTCGTAGTTTTCTTCGAGCCGTAGATCTTCCATGCGTTAATACGGATTAGGTTCCCTTAGAAAGACCCCCACGGAGGGCACTCCCCCCGGGCCTATATCCCTCGTGTAGATAATTGGCCGTCAAAAATCAACCCAATCCAACCCTAATATTAAATTACTTTTTTTACTGTGATGAAGCAGTTTGCAATGCGGATAGATTTTAAAGCATAAATAAAAAACTACTTGTCAAAATGTGTTTTGATTTGCACATTTAAAGCTCTTTAACATTGTTTTCTGTTAAAACATTCATGGATTACGACTCATACCTCTTTCCAATTTTTTTTTTTTAATATTTTCTAAATAAATTACCTGAAATGTACTAATTGTAACACATATATATACATATATATATTTTTTTTTAAATCAGAAATTGATTTTTATTAGCTCTACATTCGCAATAAATATTGAAAATCTTACTTGAAAGTAGTGTTTGATTTGAGTTTAGACAGACTCCTGCATTGTAAAAATACAATTGGATTTAACATTAGGAGTATGAAAATTCAAAGCTTCAAAAATGAAAATATATTGATTGCATGACATTATGAGGTAAACTTTAATAGTTAAATACGAAATTTAAATATGAAGTTAGAATTTTGTTTCCAAATTTGAAATTTCAGATTTTGGCAAGTTTCCCTATAAAAATGACACCTAATCTTTTTTATGTAATATAAAATGAAAGAAGATATTCTTAGAGTACATGAATTTGAGTACTTGAGTACATGAATGAATATTTCTATTTCCCTTAGATAAATTCTTATATAAATTAGGGATTAAAATGTATGATGTGCTCTTTTTTGGCAGATTGTACTTTAAAATATGTCTGCCATATAAAGTATCTACATTTTTATGTTATTTATTTAATAATAGACATTCTTATTCTCATTCATAATAATGATTTTTAATTTTTTCAACTTTAAAGAAAAGGATTATACATTCTTTTTATCACTATTATCAACAAAAGCAATAATAAATCGTATTTAAATTTACAATTTATTTAATAATTGCATAAAATCCCGTGTAATAAAATAGCGGGCTAATAGTGTGTAGAATTTTCATTTAGGCAGTTATAGCCTGAGTACATAGCTATAATGAAAAAAAAATGTTCCCATAACAGAATGTAACATAGTTAACTGAATAGTTTAAGTCATATAATTTTTATTAATACTTCGTAATTTAAGAAAGTTGTTTATTATAAAATACCAATTTTTTAAATAAAATAATGAGAAGTTCCATAAGTTTTATACATTTACAGAAATGGCCTTATAATTGTTTTTATTTTTTTTTAAAGCAAAATGGCTGCATTGTCCATTTATGTAATATATTTTTCTCCTAAGCACAAAAGAATTGCGAGTGCGAATCAAGAGTGCGAATTACCCAAGTGTCCATCTTCAAAATAGGATTGGATGTATTCCAAATTTTCAGATATTTGTTTTGTTATTTTACGCTCTGCTGATCTCTCTTTGACGCTGATTAAAATGTAATATTTTCATATAAAACGGCAAGTTTTATTTTTGTAAATGTGGCGAGAAGCGTTTTACATATAGCAAAAGCTCTACTATATTTTAAAAAACTGGAATTTAATAAAAGGATTTTTACTTTTTAAAAATAAGTTTAAATATTTTTCTTATTTATTTCCAAAGTAATATATTAAACTAGCAGATCTACCGGGCTTCGCTCGTGTCAATAATAAGAGTCCCCCAGGATAAAATACATTAAAAAGAAATAATACGGCAATGACAATAACTGAAACTGGAGCATTACCGTTCACGGATCGTTAAAAAGATCAGTCAGAAATGTAAATATAAGCAAAGCAGTCTTAATTACGTCAACTGTTAACTATACCATAATAATACACATTCCAAACAAATGTCAAAACATATATTAAAATACAATTATTTGCTTAAAAGACGCCATTTCAATAAAAAACACATTAAAAATACTAAAAATGTAAAGGTTTCGACTCTTTCTTTGAATCATCTTCAGAATATACGAAAAACAACAAATACAATGCTAATTGTGAAATTATACTGATGATGACAATGACCTAACCCATAAATTGTGCCTTTACGGAAATGTTTCTTAACTTATGAACATCATATAATTTCGTTTTTCACACAGTCGAATAGAAAAAAGTTCTTTCAAATGAAATTTATTAGAAAATTGTATCTCAATTTTCTCATTTGAATGGATTTTAAAGTAATTTTCAATCATGGATATTTATAAATTTGTATGTAGCCCACTTCCGAAAGATATACCTGCTTTCGCTTAATGCAATATTATAAAGAAAAGACATTGCTATGAGTAACTCTAGCATCATATTGTTGATGGCAACAACCTAACACAACAATAAATTTAACTTTTACTGCACTTTGACCTTTAAACATGGCACATTTGATTGTTCCAACGTCTAATAGAATACAAAAAGTGCTTTCAGAAATATTTGTTTGAAAAGCTTACCTCAATTTACAGATTTATTATGTTTTTAAAAATAATTTTCAAGATTGAATTTTTTAAAATACGGCTGAAACACAGTTACAAAAATTAACTTAATTGTTCAAAAACCTTGTAAATAATTCAGTATCTGTGTGTTATCGTATAATTTTACATAACTAAATTGGCAAATTTCAGTATTTGTTTTTGTGTGGGAATCTCATTCCGGCTGCTTATAGCTTGGTTCTTCTAAAAAAAAATTTAATTAAACTTGCACTATTAGTTTTTCAGTTAAACTTTTAGTGCGTAATATTGTTATTCACTGATTAGTCATAGGATTGTAGGGGGAAATTCCATAATCATCTGGAACCCGATTATGAAAGATTAGTATTTTTAAAAATTCTGAATGAATTTCATTGGAACTCTCCTTGTTTGTTAGATAATTTTACACGGATGGTTTTAAAATATTGCATATAGTTTTACGTCGCTTTGTTATAAAATTATGGAAGAAAGTTCAATAGTCATGTGAGCCCGATACTAAATGATTAGCATTTTTAAAAGTTCTAGTGCACAGATTTTGATGACATTTGCACTGTTACTTTGCACCCAAATTTTTGAATAGTTTTAGTATATAACAATTTTGTTTTACATGCTTTGTTTTAGAATTAGCTGAAATGTTCTATAATCAGGCGAAACCAATTCTGAATTATTAGCCTTTTAAAAAAGTCAGATAATTTTTGAGAAATAGTTTTTGTATACTGCATATCTGTCTATCATCCTTAGACCAAATCCAACTGTTAAAGGTCAACTAAAAATTTTTGTCCTTAACAGCCGAAATTTTGTCTTACACATATAATTACACATATAAATTAAAAATATAATAGCGCAGTGATGATCGTATCGTATCTATCAATATGCAAGTACATTTGAGATAAAGATGCATATTGCTTTAAAACGGAAGATCAAATTCACCGATATATTTCCTTTAATTTAATATTTGTTCGGAGAAACTGATCACCGCAGCGGGCAAAATGTGCTACTTAGATAAATAAGTGATCGCTAAAACGAAACTGACCACTAAAACGAAAATAAAAAAAATACCTTTCCCTGTATTTGTTGAGAAATCTCACAAATATACTAAAGGTTAAAAATATATTCGTATTTCAAATTAAAACGATTTTTATTTATGTTCTATTATTTATGTTCTATCATGCATCTTTAACACATGTATACAAAGATTCATTGCCAATCATTTTTAAATGGAAACTGATATTTCCATTCATAAAATCCAAATCCACAGCCGTAAAAATGAAAATGACATCAATTTCCATGCCAGGAAATTTTGTTTAAAAAGAAAAAAAATTATTCTAAAAAAATAGTAGCTATGTTATAATTCCTATTTAATATGAATCGTAGAAAAATCGTGTTTTATGTAACCGTATTCGACATGAATCATAGAATGTTATCACTGCATTTCAAATATTAAAGTATTTATCTAAATGATATAATTAAATATTCAGCATTACAAAGAAATAGGAAATAAATTGTAGTTACCGGTTTTTAGAAACAGTTTGAAATAATATTAACAAAATTGACGTCATATCTAGCAAAGCAAACGATTTTTTTATTATCTTTTTCTTGAATTGTTCTCTTGGAAAAAAATCGCCTTTAGGGGGCGCTGTAAAAGCGATTTTTCTCCGATTTTTGTGATATTTTGAATATTATATCATCGAAAAGTGTATGAAGTTATGCATAGAATTGAACCAATTTTATGTGTTTGTTTTTGGTCATGGCACGAAGGTCCTCCCTGAATTCGGAAAAATTCTGCTGGTAGGGGGCGCTATAATTGCGATGTCTGTACCATTTTGATTATTGTACCATCGAAAAGTGTATGAAGTTACGCATATAATTGAACCAATTTTTTTGTGTATGTTTCTGGCTATGACAAGCAAGTCCTCTCTGAACTTGAAAAAATTTCACCAGAAGGAGGCGCTGTAATTGCGATCTCTGTGCCATTTTCATTATTGTACCAAAGAACATTGTATAAAATTGTGCATGCAATTGAACCATATATTTTGTGCATGTTTCTGGCATTGGCCAACAGGTCCTTCTTGAATTTGGAAATATTGCGCGGTAAGGGGGCTCTGTGATAGAGATTTCTGTATACTTTTCTTGATTTTACGTAGTTCTATTGTGATTCGGCGGTTCGTGCAGCGTCGGGAACTTGCTTCCTGCTAAGACAGGCTATTCGCAAATACCTGATAACAACAGAATAAGGAAAAATTAATAATTTTAACAAATATCATGATATAGATTAACTCGTTTTTAGTCCGTTTAATGGACTGGAGCAGAAATTTAAGATGAAAATCAAAGTTGGTATAGTATTGAACTAATAATATTGAAGTAACTAGGTTTTGAAATATTAAGATGTATAAGATAGAAGAAAGTTTTGGGATTGGCACATCCAACTAGTTTAACTTTAAGTTCATTCAAATGAAGATGCTACGTCATTTTAACACACGCTTTGTTAAAATTTTTGCACATACATAGGGGAAATTTTCGTTTCCTGATTATAATGACGTCAATTTCAAATATGCAAAAATATAGCGAGAAAATCCAAATTTTTATTATCCAAATACGCGCGTTATCATTTTATTTAAATTACTATGCCGTTTCTTAGGGTATGGCAACAGGAAAGAAACGGTTGAATTAGAAAAATAAAAAAAAGAGATATTTCAATAATGTTAAATTATGGAAGGTGGTAGAAAAAAAGGATAAATAGTGGTCTGCTGGTTTTTTAAAGTAGACAGCGATCTTTTCCACGTTCTAAAATGTGTGTACATGGAGTCTCGTGCAAATCGGTCAAAAATTGAAGATTTGTATAAAGGACATACACACAGAGAACGGCTTTTACATATATAGACTAGTAGATCTACCCGGCGTTGCTCCTGTCAATAATAAGGGCCATCCCGATTAAAAATACTTTAAAATGAGAAATATGGCAATGATAGTAACTGATATTAGTGAGTTCGCGTTCACGAATCATAAAAAAAAACCCCAATAAGAAATATAAGTAAAATAGTCTTAATTGCGTCTACTATTAACTATACCATAATAATATATATTCCAAACAAATGTCAAAACACATATTAAAGTGCAATTATTTGCTTAAAAGGCGTCATTTCAATTTAAAAAAAAATTAAAAACATTAAAAATTTACATGTTTTGACTATTTCATTGAGTCATATTCAGAATATACAAAAAAACTACAAACACAAGGCCAATTGTTACATTATACTGATGACGGCTACGACCTAACACATAAATTTTACCTTTACTGAAATTTTTCTTAACTTATGAACATCATACAATTTCGTTTTTCACACTCTCGAATAGAAAAAAAATTCTTTTAAATGTAATTTATTTGAAAATACTATTTCAGTTTTTTCATTTGAATGGATTTTAAAGTAATTTTCAATCATGGATATTTTTTTAATTTGCATGCAGCCATTGATGTGATTTCCGCGTTTTTGCACACCAGTATTTCGATAGAGAAAATTACATTTCATTTAATCGCAATCGAAGAACATTTTCTCTGAGAATATACCGGTGTGAAAAACGCGGAAATCTCATCCCTACATGCAGTCCAATTACGAAAGATGTACCTGTTTGCCCTTAATTCAATATTATAAAGTAAAGACATTTCTATGAGTAACTCTAGCATCATAGTTTTGGTGGTAACAACCTAACCCAACCTTAAATTTAACTTTTACTGCAATTTGACCTTTAAACATCGCACATTTGATTATTCCAAAGTCTAATTGAATACAAAAAGTACTTTCAGTAATATTTGTTTAAAAAGCATATCTCAATTTACAGATTGTTTATCCATTTTAAATTAATTTTCAATCACGGAAATATTTTTAAATATACCTGCAACCCAATTAAGAAAGATATAACCGTTTGCTATTAAAACAGTATTATGAAGAAAAGACAAATCTATGAGTAACGCCTACCATCATATTGTTGGTGGAAACAATCTAACCCTACCATAAATTACGCTTTTACAGCAATTTGATCTGTAAACATCATGCATCCGATTATTTATACGTCTAACAGAAAACAAAAAACACTTTCCGTAATTTGTTTGAAAAGTTTATCTCAATTTACAGATTTTATAATTTTTTTAATGTAATTTTCAAGCTTGATTTTTTTTTTTAAATATACCTGCATCCCAGTTACAAAAGATTAACTTAATTGCTCAAAAATATTGTAAATAATTCAGTATTTTTTTGTTTTCCTGTACTTTGAAATAACTAAATTGGCAAATTGTATGTGCTTGTTTGCTTTCGTGTGGGAATCTAATTCCTGCTGCTTATAACTTGGTTCTTCTAAAAAAAAAAATAATTCAACTTGCACGATTGGTTTTTCAGTTAAGGTTTTGGTGCGTAACATTGTTATACACTGATTAGTCATAGAATTATAGGGGGGAAATTTCATAATCATGTGGAACCCGATTATGAAAGATTAGTCTTTTTAAAAATTGTGACTAGATTTCAATCGAACGTGTATTGTTTGTCAGGTAATCTTACACTAATGTTTTTAAAATATTGCATATAGTTTTAGGTCTCTTTGTTATAAAATTATAGAAGAAAGTTCAATAGTCATGTGAGAGCGATTATAAAAGATTAGCATTTTGTAAAAGTTCTACTGGAGAAAATTTGATTAAATTTGCCCTATTAAATTGCATCCATATTTCTGGAATAATTTTAATACATAGCATTTTGTTGAACATGCTTTGTTATAGAATTAGCTGAAATGTTCTATAATCAGGCGACACCAATTCTGAATGATTAGCCTTTTAAACAAGTTAGATAATTTTTGAGGAATAGTTTTAGTACATTGCATATCCGTCTATCATTCTTAGACCAAATCCTACTGTATATGATCCACTAAAAAATTAGGTCGAAATTTCGTCTCAAACATTAGAAAATATAATAGCGCAGTGATGATCGTATCGTTTTCAGCCATACGGAAGGACTTTTGAGATAAATATATATATTGCTTTAAAATGGAAGGTCTAATTCATTCATATATTTCTTTTAATTCAAGATTTGTTCGGAGAATTTGTCCGCGGCGGAATAAATGTGCCACTCAGATTAACTGATCGCAAAACGAAACTGATTGCTAAAACTTACCAAAGACACTTTTCCCTGCAGTTGTTGAGAAATCTGACAAATATACTAAGTGTTAAAAATATATTCGTTTTCAACTTAAAAAAATATTATTATTTACGTGCTATTAACGGGTAATATATCAGGCATCTTTATTACATGTATACAAAGATACATTGCTGATAATATTTAAATGGAAACTCATATTTCTATTCATAAAATCCAAATCCGCAGCCGTGTTCAATCGTAAACCCAGTCATGAAATTTTGTTTAAAAAAGAAAAAAAGCTTACCCTAAAAAAATAGTAGCTATGTTTTAATTTCTATTTAATATAAAGAGTAGAAAAATCGTATTTTATATAACTGTATTCGATATAAATCGTAAAATGTTATCACTTCATTTCAGGTATTAAAACATTTATCTAAACGATATAATTAAAGATACAGCATTACAAAGAAATAGGAAATACATTGTAGCAGGCGGTTTTTAGAACCAGTTTGAAATCATATTGACGACATTGACGTCATATCTAGCAAACGATTTTTTGTTTATTGTTATCTTTTTCCTAAATTGATTTCTTGATAGTGAAACGTCTTCATTAAAATACATTTTTTAACTTCATAAACACTCAACTAATGTACTACGTCATTTTAATACATGCTTAGTTAAAGTTTTTACATAAATATATGAAAATTGTGCATTTTCTTCTTTGAATGACGTCAATTTCAAAAACAGCAAAAATGTAGTGAGACAATCTGAATTTTGATTGGCTGATAAAACAAAATACTCGAGTTATAATTTTTTTTTTATTATTATTGAGCAGTTTTTTATATGTGTGGCAACATGAATGAAAAGATCGGATTATAAATTTTAAAAAAGCAGATATGTCTATAATGTTAAATTATGGAAGGTGGCAGGAAAAAGGGATCAAAGCGCTATAAGTAAGCGTACAAAGTTAATGCTGGAATCTGTCGTAAATTGACACAGCTGCGCCATCTTGTGGATGGAGTGAATAACGCAAATAGGCGGGTTTTTTGTATGACGTCATATATGATAGAATATTTACCATCTGCGCATCTCGTGCGCAGGTCTATTTGAAGATATTTACAAATTAAGAGATATAGGCGGAAAAGCAGACAAAGCTATTTTAGAGAATACCTGTTAAAATTTTAATCATGAATTTCAAATATTTACTCACTCATGGAAGATGAATCTTGTTTACCAGATCTATTGCAAAATATTTTTGTTATAGTTTGTTTTGAATGAAATATGTGTATTTTAAAAAAAAATGGCAATGTCATTTTAATTTCGGGAGAAAAAGCACTAATGCTACGTAAACAGTATTGCCTTTTGCCCCGAAACTAAACTGACATTGCAACTATTTTTTAAATGCATATATTTTTATCAAAACAAGCTGTAATAAAAATATTTTGCAATAAATCTGGTAAACAAGGTTAATCTTCCATGAGTGAGTAAATATTTGAAATTCACGATTAAAATTTTAACAGGTATACTCTAAAATGGCTTTGTCTGCTTTTCCGCCTATAACTCTTAAATTGTAAATATCTTCAAATAGACCTGAATTTTATGCAAGCTGTTCTGGCTAAAAGAAAACCATTTTTGCTAATAAAAGTTATAGGCGTAACTTTTAATTCCATGGTTTTTTCCCACATTGGAAGAAACTTGCCCACATTTAAACTTATGTTACTTGTTATGGAACTTGTTTATGTTATTATTTATTAGAAAAAAAATGTATTTTAAATATAATGAGCGAAAAGCATGTGTTTAAATTGATGTAATATACCAGTATGTCTGTATTTTAAATAAAGTTATGTTTTTCAAATGACGAGTATGTTTTCAAATTGATGATTTTATACTTTGAATGAAATGAACGCAACATAAACGCTGGTGATGGGGAAAATATTTGACGGTTTATGAACTGCGGCCGACTAACATAAAAGTACTTTTTTACACTGTTTATTTAATCTAACACTGTTCATATATATGAAAAGATAAAAAATTTTATTCGATTTTTCCCTCCCAGATATGCGAGAAAAATAAAAATTATGTACATGGATGTGTTTCTAGTAACAATACAACATTTTAGTATTTTTACAACTTGATTATAAATTAGCAAATTAATTTTACGTTATCTACACGTAGCTGATAAATCCTTAAACATTCTTTATGGTTGTTACAACTGTATATACAAGTACAACGATTGAGTAAGTTATGTAACAAACTACGATTTCTAAATTATACCAGCTGGTTGAAAAATTGCAAAAGAGAAATATTTAAAACCTTTAAGCATCTTAAACGTGATTTTCAGCCCTATCATTTTTTATAAAAAAGTTAAAATATTATTTTATATATATTATTAAATGTCAGTGATTTTAATACGTTCAATTGGCCCACCTCCGACCGCAGCCCTTTTTTCTACTACTTATTCCGACTCTTTTGCGGAAGCCAGATTTGCAAAAAAAAAAAAAAAAAAAAAAAAAAAGAAAAAGAAAAAAAAATTGAAACCGGACAAAATTAAAAGGGAAATTTGAAATTATTGGCTACCGACCAACAACTGCTACGTCGAGCTTATTATTAGTCTATAGTTTTCAGTTATTAGCAATTGTTGTGTGTTTCATAAGCCTTTATCAAATTTGGAGAATGTTCCGCAATTGGGTTATTTCGATAAAAGTTACTTTCATTTTCTAACCATTATTTAACTTTTATACAGTTACAATTGTATACTGTTTTCTCATTTGACGCCAATCATGGCTATAGGCCCGATTACGGAAAGTTATCCATTTTACCCCTGCGAAGAACCAGTGTAAGGTAATAAATGTTTAATTGAGCATACCACGTACTATTTGTAAATATTTTATATTTTATTCCAATTTTTGACATTTCTTCTATACTTTGTATGCTTTCTGCAATGTTATTCACCTGTGCGAAGTGCAGGTATCCCATAAAAACTATTTTTCCCGGATATGACACAATGACTGACATATTTCTAGATTAAAAAAAAAAAAAAAAGTAATTTGTCGATTTCAGGAATTTTTTTAAGGCTGTTGTCTAAATTTCTCAAAATATTTAAAACTATAAATAATCAATTATTGCTGGTTCAATAGTACAAGAATTACTGCTTGCATTTTAAATTAAAGTGTATCCTAATGTAAAATTAAACGAGTTTTAAATGGAATGAATGAAATGCTTCTATTTAAAATATTATGAATACAATTCGATCAAGAGAATATTTGGCAATTTATCGCCTGCGCCCGGTAAATAAAAAATATGCCTTAAAATTAATTAAATAATTTATACTTAAACTCTAAGCGTAATAAAACGTTTAATTCTCATTGGAAATACACATGTTTATGTAATTTTTATAACTTTATCTTATCAGGAATTGAATTAAAAACGCTGCTGTAAAATTCTATCTTAACATACATTAACTAATTTTTATATGTCCTTGTTCATTGCATTACAAAAATATAATTCAAATAGAACGTATTAAAATCACTGACATTTAATAATATAGTATATTAAATAATATTTTAACTTTTGTATAAATTATTATAAAACACAAAACTAACCTGTTTTTCTCTTTTATGAAGCGAAAAAAATGAGTTCTCTCAGATAGAGAGTTATTTTTGCAGTTTTGAAAAAGAAAATAATTAGAACGGGCATTTTCCCAAATAATATAAGTTCTTAAAAGAACTGATTTTGTTTAAATAAGTAACTTCAGTTAATAAATTAAATAATGGCGAATAAATAAATCGAATTATATCTATACTTTCAACAATTAAGTACTGCAGACGACAAACGAATAAAATCACGGCTGCGCGTGCGCATAGTTATTTCATAGATATCGAACTTATAGATCATCCACAAAGGGGAAAGAAATTAATAATCCTCATGTAGTTCACTCCGTCCGCTGGGGCGCGTATGACCTTGATTGACGTGACCTCGCCTTTAATGTTGCGGTTATCTCTCCCATTTAAGATAGGACGCTTACTTATATCGCTTTGAAAGGGATAAATAGTGGTCTGATGGTTTTTTAAAGTAGACAGCGATCTTTTCCACGTTCTAAAAAAAATATGTACATGAAGTTTCGTGCAAATAGGTCAAAAATTGAAGATTTGTATAATGGACATACACACAGAGAACGGCTTTTATATATAGAGATGATAAATTATCAGTTTAAACACGGAAACAGGGCAAAATGTTTTTTTATATACATATCTATACTTTTAATTTTTATTTATATTTTTTAATTTTGTGATAAAAATATTTTAAAGAGGAAATATCTATAAAAAAATGAGAAAAGGGACCTTAATCTGCGGAAGTGCGGATAAACTTTTGAAACTGAAAAAATCGTTTAGGCTAACCCTTTATCTTCATTTTAATGCAACTTATGTTTAATTTTAAATGAATGAGTAATATTAATTCTCAGTAACTATTTTCAAGCATAATTTAAAATATATACATATGTATGTATACGTACCCTTTATACCGGACGTTGTTTCCACATTAGTTGTTCAAACTCATGCTTAGTACTTTTTAACATACCGGAGACATTTGCATTCCTACAAAATGTCATACGTTGTTGAAAAATTAAAAATATATGCCAAGGTTCATAATATAGGCCCAAAAATAATGAAATATTAATTCAA
Organism: Maratus speciosus; assembly: GCA_963932465.1. Taxonomy (NCBI): domain Eukaryota; kingdom Metazoa; phylum Arthropoda; class Arachnida; order Araneae; family Salticidae; genus Maratus; species Maratus speciosus. The sequence continues at coordinate 69,418,878 of OZ010795.1, read as the reverse complement.
ATATTATTCCAGAAGTATATGATTTTACTGAGTAAATGTTTGTTCTAAATTAGTACATTGTTGAGTTTTTCATTTCAATGAAATATGGTTGTTTTTTGTAATACCTAGTAAATAAAAATATTCATATTAAAGCTTTCCCTTTAAAGATTTTTTTTTTTTTTTCATTGCAACCAATTTACATTATTTTCCGGTGCAGAAGGAAGGATTTTTAAATATTTGTCTAAATGATATATAAAATTAGTTTAGGGCCACCATCCTGAGAAACGCATATATATATATGCTTAGAACATTTAAGGATTCATATGCATTAGCTGGGGACCACACGGGTTACTCTTATGGCAAACGCCAAAAATAAGAACAGAATTTTTCACATTCGAAATAATTTTAAAGTGATTGACGATACACACATCACATATGAACAAAAACAAAATGACAAAACTCTGGAAAGTACGGACAATAATGGTCATAATAAGAAAGTAATATGTCATAGTACCTCTCAGAAAAAATGTCACAGTGGATGAGCAGGTGCGTATTCTCAGAGGTATGTGTGAAGTAAATTAATATATACCCGGATCGCTTAACTTAGAATTGCGAAAGAATTTTGTTTTGGCAGAGCCGAGTGATATAGTTCGTGATTTTACATTTTACTTAGATAAATAGGCATTGAAAACATTTACGAATGGTGGATAAACAGTGTTAAAGCTAGCAGAAACACTGGACTACGATAAAAATCTTTTTCTCGACAGGTATTTTTCATCGATTACAAAACTTGAAGAACTAGGGAAAGAAGGAAATTGAAGTACTGGTTATAATATGAAGTATATAATTACACCATCCGTTCATCTCACTGATAATAAGATAATGTCATAAATGGAAGAAAAGAATCATATGACATGTCATTCCGATAAAACGAACAATTTTTGATGCAGAGGTAATTGATAATTAAAGCTGTGCTGCTGTGTTAACCAAAACGTGGCATGGGACCCAACTAAAATTGCAAACAATGTTTAAAAAAGTATAATTAAAAAAAATAATAATAATAATTCAAAACGTATATGTGTGAAGGAATGCAATGCTAACAAAGAACTGGCTTATGTTGGAAAGAATTGGCTTAAGTTGTATAATTATCAGCTATTACCGAATAAAGACTCACAGCAGAAAGCCTACAGTTAAAACTGTAGTCCATTTATTTGATTCCATTACAGTGAATGCATGAATTCTAATAAAAAAAATGTTAAATGCATTCAAAGTGGAAATCTATGCAGCATTTTAAGGTGCTTATTGCTGAACAGCTTTTTAGATAATCAGGTTTATCTCAGAGCGCTTGACAACGAAAACTTATTCCACAACATTTCTCCACCTAGCACGCGCAAACGTAATATACATTCCTAAATATCAAGTCTACCCCAAGTTCTAAAAAAAAGATTCCAGCACTTACATGAATTGATAAAACTGCAATTACATTCAAAAGCAAATGCTATTAGAGAAAAATAAAAGTTATGTACATAGATTGGAACCTGTATTTATGTTTAACAACCGTTAATAATTGCTTTGCAGAAGCCCATTTATAATATATTGAATTCTGACTTTCAAACATTAATTTATTTGCGTCTAATTATTTTGGTATAAATATTATAATTATTATTTAATATCTAATTAAACGCATATATATACATTTTTTTTTTTTTTTTTTTTTTTTTTTTTTAGATTATATTCTTGGAATTTAAAACATACAAGAAAACAAAGTATTTGTTTGGATGAAACATAAAAAAGAAAAATATTTAAGAATATAAAAGCATCAACTTTACCAAACTACAGTTTGTATGAAACGCAATTCACAGAATTTTCTTTGATAAATCCTAGGCAGAAACTCGAGTAAATAATTTGCAATTTAGATTGCAATTTTTCTTTCTTTATTTCATTTTGCTTTAATACTTCAACGAAATTAAAACTGTATTTGCTTGTTAAGAGTAACGCATTAAGAAATTTATAGAACTTAACAAAATATTATTTAGAAATTTTTTGGAATTTGTCATTATTTGCATTTCAAGAACTTTCGAAAGAATTTGTGCGTTAAAGAGAAAGATCTTTTCCAATGCTCTTTTGATGGTAGGTAAAATGAAGATTAAGGTTTCATTTTATTGAATTTGTTTTTGACTTACCTTGAAATAAGTTTACCACTAATATTTTCTAATGTATAAATAAATGAGCCGCTAAAGTATATTTATTAACTGCAACATTTTGTTTTAATATTTTTGGTCTCAAATGAAATATTACTCTAATTTGCGGTAGACAAGAATAAATCAATATCGGAGATATAAAGAAAAAGTCCATACATCAGATAATTTCTATTCTGTTACACAAAAGTTAGATTAAACTATCGTCATTTAAATTATTGATTTTATGAACATCAAAATATATAAGCTCACGTAAAACGCATAGCGATGAAAAGGGTATTATTGGAAATGTTTCGGTAAGATAATGCATTACATTTCGTAAAAACATGATGTTTGATAATAATGGCAGTAATTAAATAAATAAAAAAACTATCATATTATTTTACAAATTTAATGCAAGATGTTTTTCAAATCATTGTTTCCACAAAATAAAATACTATATAATACCATGCTGAAAGATTCTTAGAAAACAATACGTCTTAAATACTTAAAGTGTATTTAAGTGTGACACTACGACAGACTTAAAGTGTGACGTTACTCCACTAGTTGTATTTTATATTTATCATTAAAACACAAAATTGAAACGTTTCTAAGAAAATAACCATCGGTGGTAGTACTCAGTGGTAGACCAGGTGCAGCCTAAAAATGTACTAAATTATATAATATTAATCCTAAACTTTAATCTATTTCACTTCTCTTTCTTTGAGCGATGTTTTACTCAATGTGATTGGCGTCATTCTCGAATTTCAGGTAATATTTGTTATTTTTTACTTTTGCATGCTTTTTACTATCACTGTTTACTTTTGACTGCAACTTACGGAATTTAGGTTTTGTGTTTCATTGTATTTCACTGGAGACAAAAAATGTATCAGATTTGTTGTAACATATTATATTAACTTAAAGTATTATAAATTAGATTTATAAATTGGTGAAGATAATATATTTTATATACAAAGTATGAAACTTAAAAATAAAGCTTAATTATTGCCGAAAAAATTATATATTTCAAAATTTAGAGAAATCCAACAGTGTTTCAATCTCTGCATTCCTGTTTATAAATTATATATGTATGGTTTTCTAATACCTATAATTGGACCTTCACCAATTTATTTCCGTTGAGAAGAGAAAGGTGTTTAAAATCTTTAATAAAAGTAACGTTTTAACCATTTAAGACCCAACCCGCCCGATCGTGCGGGTTAGACATACATGTATATTTTTGCTTCTGAAACAGTCGTATGTAATAAAACACCGAATCGAACAATTGTTCTGGTTTGCAAAAAGAGTACAGTATCATTTTTTATCAACGGATGACGGTTGTAGTATATTTTTTACCTTTAGCCAGCATGATTAGCTTTGTTTACAAGTACAACGAAAACAGCTCATCATTTTATCTATCTTAAAAAAAGTAATTATCAGTATATTTCTAATTGCTTAGATAAATAATTTTGCTTTAATGTCTAAATAAGTATAATATAATAAAAAACATTAATTATACATTATTTATGTTGCTCATAGGACTTCAGATTTCGTTACCCGCACGATCGTGCGACTTGGGCGTTACGTTAGTCAGTGCTGCTGTAAAGGTAAGAGCTTTCTCAATGTTCATTTTGTTCTCTGTTTCAATAATTTTGGTGACAGCCAGAATAAAAACGAAGTATGTTGTTATATAATTAATGCCATATTTTCTTGGGTGTTGTCATGGGTGAATTTTTTTTTAATTAAATTTTACTTTTTTTTTATTTTCTATTAATAAAATTTTCGAAGAAATTTTTTTAAATACTTTTTTAACTTTTAACAAAGTAAAATAAAATACTTTTTCAGATGCCTAAACGGAAAAGAATTATCACACAAGAAGAAATATTGCAATTGGTGAATAAATCAGACTCTGAATTAAGAGGTTGCGGACAAAATATTTGAAGCAGATTTATTAGAAGGATAGTCAAGTTCAGATGGACTCGATGAAGAAAAAAACATAAATATTTCAAAAAAAATGGAAATATTGCACCATTCTTCCTCATCAAAGTCCCTTGAACTCATTCCTCAAAGTTCTACCTCCAAGCCAGTTTCGGCAGAGGCTAAGATAATGAAAAAACAACAACAACACCAACAAAAAACAATACATTCGGGATGTTAAGAATTCATCTCTGTACTTCATTCTGCTCCTTTAGATTTCATGCAATTGTAGGTATGTCTTTCATTTCTTAAATTTCAGTTAAAAAAGTTACAGACTTATAGAAAAAAAAATCGATATCATAAAAAAAAAATTTAAATAAGGCAAACATTTTTAAATTAATTAAAAATATGAATTTTTTGAAGTCTATAAATACATCTACAATATTAATTTTTTTTCTCCTTTTTTAGGTTTTAGAGCCAGTAAGGATTCCATTGCAGTATTTCAGCGAATACATTCCAAATCATCTTATAAGTAATTATTTCACAGGAAAACACCAACCCGTACGATCGTGCGGGTGTGGCTTTCTTACAAAAAGCCCAACTCGCACGTTCGTGCGGGTACTCTCCACGCTCCAGGGGGTGACGAAATTTTTTTAAATTATTTTTTTAAGTGTCATTAGGGTCAGTGTATAGTTAATAACCAGAAGAATGTAATATTTAAATGTGAAAATGTTCCGGGTCTTAAAGGGTTAATGAAATTTCAGCTTGTGTTTTCATAATATCCAGAAATTTTCTGTCGTTTATTTACTGAATAATAACTGCGTTCATCTTAAAAAAAATATTAACAAAGTAAAAATAATGTTTTTGTAATTCGCTTAACAATGTTAACCCCTTGTGGACAAGCGACACGTATACGCATGAAGCGCTCAGAATCCTTGTTTTTCCTCACCAGTAAAATTTTACTGCAAATTTTGCCTTATTTAATCAGTGCATTTTCTCGATTCAAGAAGACACAAAATTCTGTTTTTAAAAAACGGTGACAAAAGATTAAAAATTTCGTAAAAGACTCACTTCCCGAAGGGATTAATGGAATGTTTAGAAATGTGTACGCGAATGCAATTAATTGATTTTGAATATACGTTTACACGATACATTAAAAAAGTATTTTAAAGATTAAAACAAGACTATGTGAGTTTTAAAGTTTTATTCATATATTTAAATTTAAGATTCTTGACGGCGTACTACATAATACAGTTTGGATAGAATAGTTTACGGATTAATTTTGAATAACTCGAATTTAAATTAGGGAAAAGAAATATGAATAATATGATAAAAGATAGAGACTTAACAGAATTCAATTCACGATTCGATTTAAAACAAAAACTGCGAGTTGTCATTATTAGAATTTAGAATGAAGGTTAAATTTGCGTTACTTACCCCATTTTCCCAGAAATTCAGGCAGACACTGATAAAACAGAGAAGCTGCATAAAAAGGCACATTTTTTATTATACAGATCACACTAAACATCGACGAATATTTCAATTCGAATGAGAATTTTCAATACAACATAGTATCCTTGTATCGAGTTGAGAATTTCAGCTATGAAAAATATAAATGGTCATAACATCGACCAACGTGGGTGCGTTAAAGTAAACACCTTGGAATGATTTTATCTGGTTATTTAAAAACGACGAATTATACATTGTCAACGAATATAGATGAATAACTTTTCTTACTCCACATCGAATAATAAATATTAGACTCAAAGAATAATACACGCTTTAGCGTACTTCCTTTCCACCGTTCGAATTCCGATTTTTTTTTTTTTTTTTTGAGATGGTACCTGTAGAGGATGACGTCACGATTTTACGTCAGTTACTCTGTTGTCAAGGTAACGGGTTTTTTCACTTGACAATCGTACTGATCGTCCATAACCTCCGGGGGGGGGGGCGGCGTGGACTTCAGGTAAAGCAGCAATCTGCTGAATCGGACGCTTGAATGTGCCTTCACCGGTACGGATAGTCACAACTCTGACAACACCGTCCGCACCAGGATGGATGTTTTCGACAACGGCTAACTTCCAATGAGTTGGATGAATTGAAGATTCTTTTACCAAAACCAGCTGACCAATCTGGATAATATGATTGCCCTTTTTCCATTTATGTCTTAAGGACAATGTTTGGAGATAATCTTTAGTCCAGCGTTGCCAGAAATTATCTCGAATCTTGACACACAGTTTCCACCTGGAAGAGAGACTAATGCATGGATTATTATGAGATGACATGTCAGGTAAAGCAAGTAATGGATCACCAATAAGGACATGTCCTGGAGTTAAAACGGATAACTCATTAGGGTCTGTTGATAAAGGAATAAGTGGACGAGAATTTATACATGCTTCAATAAGGCATAGGGTTGTGGAGAGTTCCTCAAAAGTCATAAGAGTACCTTGGCATGATTTGGTTAGTTGCCGTTTGGCTAGCTTTATGGAAGACTCCCATAGTCCTCCAAAGTTTGGACCATAAGGAGGTATGAAATGCCAAATAATTTGGCGTTGTGCGCAAAAGTCTTGGACTTTTGATTCTTTGAGAATTAGGAACAGTTTTTAAGATATGAGGCTGCACCAACGAATGTTTTACAGTTATAAGAATAAATGTCTGTTGGATGTCCTCGGCGTCATATGAAACGCTGTAAAGTGCATATAAAGGCTTCGGTGGTATGTTCTGAAACTAATTCAATGTGTACTGCTTTGGTACACATGCATATAAAAAGACAGATATAGGATTTAAAAGTAGTTGACTTCCGTTTATGTTGGCATTTTGTGTTGATTGGTCCTGTAAAATCAATCCCGGTGCGCTGGAACACCCATGAGTTGAGTAAGCGGCTGGGAAGATATTCGAATGCAACGTATACACTTTCTTATTTTTTACTTAACTGTTGATCTGCCATCTGGAATACAAAATTTTTGACGAATTAAGGAAATAACTTTATCAGGACCCGCATGCAGACTATAGAGATGAAAGTACCTGATAATAGCTTCTGTGAAGGGATGATTTTTAGGAATAACCATTGGATGTTTGGAATCGAATGACATGGTTTTGTGTTTGCTGAGACTTCCACCAACTCTCAAAATATTATCTGTGTCGAGAAAGATGTTTAAAGAAAGCAATTTACTGGATGTTGGTAGTGGTTTGTGTTGTTTAAGTAGATTAATTTCATCAGAAAAGGCTGACTGTTGTAAGCACGCGACGACAGTTTTACAAGCGTTGTTAAGTTCAATTGCATTTAATGGCCCTTTCCTTTTTAAGTGGAATTTTGTGTTATAGGCGAATCTTTGAATCCAAGCAACTACTCGGATTACTTTTGTATATGAAGAAAATGTGGTAAGAATGTCTACATCGGTTTCTCGTTGATTTATTAAACAAGAACTTTCGGTGGGTAAAGATTCAACTGCAAAGTTTGAAGTTGGAGATGGATCAACAACGAAAGGATTAGAAGACTTGTAGAGCCAAGTAGGCCCAGACCACCAACATTCGCAATCTTTTAACTGATAGGGATATAGACCCCGTGTTGCACAATCGGCTGGATTATGTTTACCAGGAATATGATGCCAATGTTCAATTGAAATCAAATCTCTGATTTTATTGGCACGGTGAAGCACGAATTGGTTGCCTTTGGTTGGAGGTTTCAAAATCCAGCTTAATGTAATGGTCGAATCGGTCCACAAGAATGTTTCGTGGATAGCGTTAGGTAATGCATCTTGCACAACTTGAACAAGGTTTGCTAGCAAAAGAGCTGAAGATAGCTCTAACCTTGGCAATGTTATTGCACTGGTGGGCACTATTCTTGTTTTAGCAGCAACTAGCATTACCGTGACAGATTGAAGGTTTTTATATAGACAACCGCAGCGTATGCACGTATAGAGGCATCACAGAACCCATGGAGTTCGAAAGGTGATGATGTGCTGAAATTCATAAATCGTGGAATGTGCATAGAATTAAAAGCATTTATTTCAGAATAGAATCTATTCAACGTCTCTAGAATAACTGAGGGAAGAGGATCATCCCACTTCAAGTCTGCCTTCCACACTTCTTGCAATAAGATTTTTAACATAACAATGGAAGGTGACAAAAGAACCTAAGGATAAAAAATACGCGCAATTATTGATAACAATTGCCGTTTAGTGTGTACATTAGGCTTTTCTACAACTTGTACACGTAGTGAATCTGTTTCCCGGTTCCCCCCTAGTCCGAGAATCCTCTGGGACGAATCAGGATTTAAAGAATCTGTTAAGCTGCTTGCCTTTAAGGAATCTGGCAAATGTTCAATAGCAAGGGGTTCGTTGGAGGCCCATTTTCTCAGTTGGAAACCACCGCTTTGAAATAAACTTTGGAGATCACCAATGAGAGATTGAACAGATTAACAGACTCTGTACCACCTAAAAAGTCATCAACATACATATGGGTTTGTGCTATACTGGACGCAATAGGAAAATTAATTTTCTCATCATCGCATAATTGCTGAATAGTTCGCAGAGCTAAGAATGGGGCACAAGAAGTTCCATAAGTAACAGTTTTTAGTAGGTACACCAGCAACGGATCAGAGGGATCTTTTCGCCAGAAAATTCATTGTAAATGGGTGTCTTCCTCGGAGACTAGGATTTGACGGTACATCTTTTCGATGGTGGCTGATATAGCAATTTTATGCAGTCTAAACTTGATTAAGTTACCAAAAATACTGGTTTGTAATTTTGGCCCTTTAAGGAGGACCGAATTAAGGGATTGGCCATTAGACGTCTTCGCCGACGCATGGAAACCAACTCTTAATTTTGTTGTGGAAGGGTTCTGATTCATAACAGCATGATGAGGTAAAAAATAGTTTGGTTTAATGTTTAAGTCCTCAGCTTTTAACAATTCCATGTGGCCGAGTTCGCGATATTCATCCATAAAAGCAATGTACTGCTTTTTTAAAGTAGGATTTTTTGAAAGTCTATTTTCCAATGCGTAAAATGTTTTCAAAGCTTGTGCAGTACTATCTCCCAATTCAGATTGTACAAAAATGGGTGACCCTAATAACATATGTGCAAAAACATCTGCTCCTAGCAGAATGTCGATTGATTTGGAGATATAAAACTCAGGATCAGCCAGCTGTAAGTCTGCCATGTGCGGCCATGAATGCCTTTCCAGCCTGAAGTTAGGGAGAGGGGTAGTAACCTGATTAACTACAAGGGCTTTTAAAGAATTGTAATTATTTTCAAAATATGGCGAGAAATTAAATTCAGTGAAATTTAGGCAGGTTTCAGCCGAAATGCCATTTATACATACAAGCCTATGGTTCGTTCTGCCTACAGGAAAATTCAATCTTTCTACACAATTTTTTGAGATTAAAGAATTTTGAGAAGCATTGTCAATAAGTGTTCTGCACTGAATAACATTACCTGTGCTAGATTTTACATTAATAAGTGCGGTAGATAATAAAACATTATAATTCTGCAAAGATGAAAGACACTGCGCACTATTAGAAACAGAAATTTCTTGTGCATTATCATTAAAAAACTCTCTATTAATTTGACTAGTCGTAAACACATGTAATAATGTATGATGCATTTTGGAACGATTTTTGCATTTAACATTAATTCTACACTGCCCTACTTGATGGTTTTGTCTAAGACAATTTTCACGTAATTTGTTTAATTGAACGATTTTCCACCTCTCCTTCACTGGTTTTGAATTAAATAAAGGACATTTGAATAACGCATGGCTTTCATTACATAATAGGCAGTTATTACCATTCCTAACAAACGCGCTGTTCATTACGTTGGTTTTGACTCGACTAGCATCTAGAGGCTTTTTTGCGAAATTGAATTTAGACTCTACTTTAGTGTATTTGGACTCCTCTACACTTCTAGCTTCCCGCTCAATAAATTTTCGAAATAAATCCATATCCGGTATTTTATCATTGTCTAACAACAATTCCCATCTTTGTTTGAGAGGCTGATCTAATTTATTCAACATAAAATTTATTAACATTAAATCACTCAAAGCATTAGATTCAAATCACAAAATTTTCAAATTCCGAATTGCTTCATTACTTGTATCTATCAATTCTAACAAGGATTTTGAATTAATAGCTTTAATAATCTTTATCGAAAATATTTTATTTATTTGACTTAATGCCAATTGTGTTTTATTTTCATATCTTTGACTTAACAAATCCCAACACTGAACTAAATTTTCTGCTTTTAAAGAAAATCCTCGAATTAATTTTGCCGCATTTCCGCGAACAGAAGAATGCAAATATTATAATTTCTCAATATCAGATAAAATTTCATTTCCCAAAATCGTAGACTGAAACAATTTTTTAAACGAAATCCATTGTTCCGAATCGCCGTAAAAATGGGGAAGATCGAATTTGGGCAATTTCACCTGCGAATAATTCTGTTTATTTTGAGTTTCTACACGAATTTCCGTCGTAGGATCACCTTTGGTTTTCTCCTCTAAATCGACTAACAAATCACAAATAATTCCCTGATACTTCAAAAAATTATCCAAATTCTCATTATTTTCTTTCGGCGAAAGTTTATCAAATGCTTGCGCAAGATTATTTTCATAAGAATATATTTTCGATTTCAAAATTTTAATTTTTGCCTGCTCATCTGAATTCGCATTTTGAACTTTACCCTTAATTACATCTATTTCCTTACAAATTCGCTCAAAATACAGCTCTTGTTTTGTTTGTTTAGTCATTTTTAATAATTACAAATAAACAATATAAGAAATGGATAACATAAAAAATTACACAATGTCATTCAAAATGCACCATAATATACAAAATATAAAAAACAAACAAGAATTGAATAAATAAGCACAACCGTTTTTACTTTTTTTTTACGTTACATCTAGCACAGATAAATTAATTGACAGCTACGGCTTTAGAACAGATTCCATCGTAGCTCAGGCTCGATACGGACCAAAATTTATGGATAGAATAGTTTACGGATTAATTTTGAATAACTCGAATTTAAATTAGGTAAAAGAAATATGAATAATATGATAAAAGATAGAGACATAACAGAATTCAATTAACGATTCGATTTAAAACAAAAACTGCGAGTTGTCATTATTAGAATTTAGAATGAAGGTTAAATTTGCATTACTTACCCCATTTTCCCAGAAATTCAGGCAGACACTGATAAAACAGAGAAGCTGCATAAAAGGCACATTTTTTATTATACAGATCACACTAAACATCGACGAATATTTACAATTTGAATGAGAATTTTCAATACAACACAGTGTCCTTGTATCGAAGATGAGAATTTCAGCTATGAAGAATATAAATGATCATAACATCGACCAACGTGGGTGCGTTAAAGTAGACACCTTCGAATGATTTTATCTGGTTATTTAAAAACGACGAATTATACATTGTCAACGAATATAGATGAATAACTTTTTTTACTCCACATCGAATAATAAATATTAGACTCAAAGAATAAAATACGCCTTAGCATACTTCCTTTCCACTGTTCGAATTCCTAATGTTTTTTTTTGAGATGGTACCTGTAGAGGATGACGTCACGATTTTACGTCAGTTACTCTGTTGCCAAGGTAACAGGTTTTTTCACTCGACAATCGTACTGATCGTCCACAGTTAATGAAAGAAAACAGCCATGAATTTCAAAGCAAGTATGTAATTGACGCATTCGCCTCATTTATATTATTTAGAAAAACTATTCAGTGTTAGACTCTTGTTTAAAGTTGTAATTGTTTTCTTTTACCTTTAATTATTTTTGTTTGAAAGAAACCAAGGAATATGCCGAACCGCCTGTGTATTTATGTAATTTATTTCCTTTTCTTCCTTAATTAAAATAATTTTCTAAATAATATCATTTTTTATATAATTATTAGATTTAGATTAAAAAACACATAAACACATGTCCATCTATGCATCAGGCTAGAGTGAAAATGACCAAAAATTTTTTTTGTGGAATTTAATCTTCAGATAGGTCTAAAATGGTGCACTGAATATAAAATAAATTTTTTATTTCATTTGGAATTCATCTTTAGGGTTCTACCAGCTCTTAAGATTATCTCTTTTATACGTGAAAAACGAAGATTTCACTATGTAGTATAAATTATTAAAAACAATCCGTTTTACTAAATTTCTGATTTCAGTAAAATAATCCATAAAAAAATGACTGATTAAAGTGTTGCTTGTGAACAATCGAAGTGTTGTCGTGTTTTAACACCTTAAAATATGAATTACATTGTCGCTAAGAAGATAAAGAAAAAGCACAATAATTAGGCATACAGTTTATTTTTATTTTTCGAATATACATAAAAGATACTTCTCTAAATACATAGGAAAGACATTTGTTTGAACATATAGTAATATAATAAAAAGAATATATGTCATGTACTTTAAAATGATCTTTCGTATCACACTAATTTATATTGGCCTTTGGCATGAAAATTAAGATTACCTTTTGTGATTTGATTTTTGCTCGCATTTATCTGTCCCTTGCTTATACTCCTACAGCCGCTAATGATGCTTAAGTAATTAATTTCATGAATCTTCCAACTGTTTGAACATGAGATGGAAAATTGGGGAATTGTAAAGATAGACTTTCGATCTTTTTTATGAGAACTTTCATCTCCTCTCTTGATACTCTATTAAAAATGCGGGGTGATGGGGTTTCACATTCTTGCCAGTCAGTAATGTTAATACATTCTATAGCAATGAAGTTCAGTATTGGAATATGAAACTCTCTTATTGTTGTACACTCCATTTCTCTTGACTTCAATATTCTTTGGAATCCAAGTTCTCGAACATGGATTCTTCATTAGTTCTTCATCATCACATTTTTTTTTTTCAATGATAGATGTATGCGTTTCGTCGAATGACGAGATCGACAATCTTCTTTAATTGTTCCCTGATATAACGAGACACTTAATTGTTTTAAAAAACATTTTGAGCTCCATTTTTGCAGGAAGAATCTTTCTTAATATGAAACAACATGGATGAATTTACTTTCATTACAAATTCAGCCATAATCTTCTCGATTTGGGTAGGATTCTGGTTTCCATTATGGCATCTAAGTAGTCGATTGGCAGCTCTCAACCATCTACAGTGAAACATTTTTTATGGATTGCGATTTACCAGATTTAAAGAGCATTGGCCAGATGAAAATGTCTTTAAAATAATTTTGGTCTGTACTTAACTTTCTATAGTTCGTTCCTGGAAGACAACAGCAGATTTTTTTTTAAATTCCACAACTTTCTATTGTTTACATTGATCCAACGATTTTTCATTTGGAACAACTAAGACTCATGGGCCTGTAGTTTGCCCTTCATGTTCAGAAAATTATCGATGCAATAGCAATTCGTTTCATGAAGTTGGCATATTAACCACTGCAATGGACGACTAATCTTTGTTTAAAAAATCTAATAGCACCATTTTTTCTCATAGTGTTTACAATTGTTCTGCCACAACCTATAGCCATAACTTTATCCAGGTTTAAGTTATTTGCAGAGCAATATTTTAAAATGCTTTCTGCAATATTCTTTCTTGATCCTAAAGATTGTGTAATGTGCCCAAAATACTGTGAATCTGACACGCTTCAATCAGAAATACGTGTTCTTCACTTATATTTCTTCCATTTTCTGTCTAAAATTTTCCATCATTTCTTTTTGATTTCAGGAATCGAATAAGCTTCTGATATTCAGAAAAAATGTTGTCTATCATTTGATAAATACACACTGGGAAACTACAATAATTGATGCTTTCTTCCAAATTTCTTCGATCCTTTTTCTCAAGATTTTAATTACATCTGACTTTGATTGATTTTTATCGTTCCTGTTGCGTTTTAATTATTGTCTTGTCAAAAAAAATAATATTTTGTCATCAGCCACAATTGGCTAAATAGCTTTTTTTAGTTTTGACGGTTCACAAAATAGGGATATTCCACTGCTCTTCTATTAATGGTAAACTTTGTTTGATTCCACACGCACTTATTTAAAAATGACTTTAAAAATGTGAACAAAAATTTTTTTTAAAAAACTCAATAAAACGTTTCAAATATTTTAAATTAAAGACTTAAAGTTAAAAAATAATAAAGGGAATTACACTAAACATTTTAAAAATAAAAATGTCAAACGACATTACCAAAATATCCTGTAAATATACAATTTATGGTGAGAACCCATTGTGTGAAACAATGAAAATATAAAGGCCGTGGTAGAGCCCTGAAGGAGTTTTTCAAAATACGTGAAATTTTGCACGTATATTAGAGGTAACAAAAGGCAACTTTTGGCTGTTATCCAAAATCAACGTTCCAATTTTCGTTTTTTTCACTCCACCCTAATATACATGCTCTTGTTTTTATGTTTCTACAATTCGCTAGTATTATATTAATTCTAATTAAATTAGTCTTTCTTATCAGTCTGATGTTTATTGCTGTAAAATTTTATATTACATTTAAAATACAGGGTGCGACAGGTCCTTCATAGCATGCATGGTAACAGTGATGTCATTGTGACGTCACTATAAGTCACTGTGGTCACATCACATCTGTGACCAAAATGCCACCACTCAGTGAGGTCATATTGTGACTGAGATGTGAATTCCTTAGAAAACTTTAAAAAAATACAAAAATTCTTCAAAACATGTTATTTACTGAAAAAGAATTTTTTTTTCCAATTATAAAAAAATGTTGTGATGTCATTGTTATGTCACTGCATGTTAAGTCTGTCAAGTCACATTTGAGGCGAAAAACCCACCATATTGAAAACTCACAGTATGAAAAAATATGAATTTCAGGAAACTTTGAAAGTGAAGAGAAATATTTTAAACAGTATTTTAAAGCCTTCATAATGCATTTTGGACATTAGATCGGATTGATTTTGTAGTATACTTTATTAAAATAAATAAACACACTTTTATATTTCAATAATATTTTCCTTTTCTGTTAATAATTAACTAGTTTAAGTGGCTCTTTAAAAATAAATATTGCTATTTGTTTCTGACTTTTTTTTAAAATAAATTTAATATTTTATGAATATAAAACTATATACATACAAAATGTATGCAAAACGCGTTACACATTTATTCATATTTTAATTTTTTCCCCAGAAATTTTATATAAATAATAGTTATTGTACAAACTGTTTTATTCTACAGGATATTAATATAGAAAAAATTAAAATATTATAAAGAAAACTTTCTTTCCCCGATAACTTTTTATTTATATTTTATGAACATATTTTGTATTTATTACTTGTGATACAAACTATAACTTTTTTTTTCAAAAAGGCCTTACATTATTGTATTGATTTTATACACATTTGAAATTTAAATAATATTTTATTTTATTTACCCTAATCATGACTAACACAATTTTTTAGAATTTACGAAAAAGAAACTTTACAATCAATTTTTACTTGAATTGTTTCGAAATGGATCGAAAAAAAAGTGAAATGCACAAAAAAATATTCAGTCATAAAATTTTAATTAGACACGCTCTCATAAAAGTATTAAGCATTTAACTTATAAATCTACGATAACAAATAAACAAAAAAAAAACAAAAAAAAAAACAAACAAAAAAAAAAAACACCAGCTCGCGAATTTTGTTTTCTACAGACGATAACAAGAGGAAACACAGTGCTTTTATTCTTTAGAACAGTGCCAGCAGCTGAATAACAGTAGCTAGCTGTGTTATGAAAGTGTGTAGTTGGCACGGGCTAGTTAACTTTTAGAAAAGTTAAACTGGAATGCGGTCAAGGGATATTTTACATAAAATATTAGTCCGAAAAAAATACAATGTGCAGTGGCCGGTTAATCTCAGCTGGTCTATGTCATTGTATTGCATTCGGACATAATTCTTCCAAAGAACTTCTATTTGGATTACCAAAATGGAATTACAGAGGACGATGTCAAGAAGAAATATGTAAGAAAAAATGATTTTCCTGCTTTCTTCTAATACGATTTCAGTTAATTTCATATAAAAACATGATATAAAAGCAATAAATATTATTAACTTTTATCAATTCAATAAAATTTAATAAATTTAATGTTTATTGTGTTGAAATAAAAAATAGTATGTCAACGATTTTAATTAGATAGTTAAAATAATTTATTTAAATCGCATTTTAATACCTTTATTTTCCCCTTTTTAAGCTATCTGGTTAAAATCAAATTTTCGTAAGTTAAAAAAATATATATATAATCAATTACTCATATAATTAGTAAACATTTAAAGCTAATTAAATTACTGAATAAAAAATATTTTTATAGAATAAACTAGGGGGCTCTGCCCCCTGCAAGTTACGCTCGCCAACCCCCGTTCAGACACCGCAGAATCTAAAAACGCGCTAATCAGATGGATTTTAAAAATATTAGAGAAGATTGAATTATACTGAAAAAAGCTGTGCCGATCTCCCTGTAAACGGGTTTCCATTCAATTCCTTTGATTGCAAAAATTTAACGGGGAATCAGTTGCTGTAAAGACACCAAATGGTTGTTTTCGTTTTTGATTAAAGAGGGTCAGTTAAACATTTGAAAAGAAGCTAAAATAAAGTAAATTAAGTATACAGAGTCTTTGTCTCTCGGTATTTTAAAACAATCTCTATAACAATAGCCTAAGTCATGTGACTGTCATCAACAGTTCCAGGCGGACCACTTCACTTTTTATACTCTAGTTGCCATTTTGGTACAGCCAGGCACAGGTGATAAATCGCCAAATATTATTCTATCGCCACCATTTAATCTATATTATGATAGTTCAAATCACCAACTGCCATAAACAAATACGGTCTGATCCCTTCGCCGTTCATATGAAAGTTTGGCACAGATGACATATAAGTTTACGTCCCATATTGGCGCGATTTTTTAACGACGGCAATTTGGAGAACGCATCAACAGCATTAACAAGAACATCCGTCGTATCATATCAAGCAAAATAACGTTATTTTGGCGCCAGTTAAGTGCCCTTTCCGTAAATGACATTGGCGTCAGGAAAAAAATCGCGCCAATATGGGACCGTAAATTTTCCGTTTTAATTAAAAAATCAAAAAAATATTTTTTCGAATAAAACTATATAACATTTGCCATGGTTGCAAAGAATTCTTGGTACTGTTGCGCTAGCGGGATGCAAAACTCGCCATTAGCTTTTTTTCAACTCGCCAGGTAGCATTTTTTTCGAGTGATAATATTTGGCCAGATGTCATATACGGACAGCAGATTTTACGTGTTTTTTTTTTTTTTTTTTTTTTTTTTTTTTTACGAAAATTTGGCGAAAACCTCGTTTTAAAATATCAGTTACATATGCATTTTTGGTATTACTTAGTTATCCCGTCGACCAAAAATCTATCGCCAAACTATAAGATTAAATGCGAATAATGGTTGATCGTAAATGTCACATTCACTTGACTTTAAGCAAGTTACACGTGTTTACGTCATCAAGTTGTTTTTATTTCGACTTTTTATTTGTATATTTATTAATGTTATACTAATTTATTTGTTCTTTCTTTATTTAAAATAAAAATTATGTCAATTTGTATAATTTGGCGAGTGTTTTGGAAATTTATATAATTTGGCGAAATTGTTGGACGGAATAACTAAGTATTAGCGTATTTTTTAATTATTTTCTATTATTTTCTAAAGGAAATATATAAAAAAAGGTAATTAATAATTATAGAACAAACTAATTTATATAATTTATAAAATTAAATAAAAGTAAGTAAACATTTATTATCAAATAAACAACAATAGCCGGGTTACCATGTCAACCTTTTCTGAAATATGAAAAAATATATATATCTGTTTGATTAAAATTTGAGTTGCCATCATTAGAAAAATGTATATAAAATTTGAAAAAAATTAATGTTTCGAAAACTAATTCGAATTTAAAAATTCTAATACCAGTTTTTAGATCTGCGGATCAATGCTGATTTTTGGTATTAATTTCATCTCAATGTATTTAATATTTTTGGAGAAATCGCTTGAAACATAATCAGCTGTTTAATCAGTCGATTCATATACCCGTTTCATAAATTCGTTTCATATATCCGTTTCGTAAATTCGTTTCATTAGGATTATATTTATATAAAGTTATATATATAAATGTTTGCATACTTAAACATTTAATTTTGCGTTAAGTAATGTTCCGAAAAAAAATTGTATTGCATATTTTTATTTTAAAAATGGACAGCTGCTCAAAATATGAATTTATAATAAATAAGAATTTGTAGAGAGAATGGAACACAACCATGTTGCATATCTACAACATAACCAGAAGTCAAAGTTATTTATTCAGATTCTTTAAAAAATGATTTTATTTCTTACTGCTTCCAACATCCAACACAACAGTTAATATAAATTTTTCATAGAATTTTTCAACTTAGAGCGATACGGTGATTAATCATTCACATAAATGTTTTATTTATCATTTGAGCAGTTTCACATCGTTATTGATAAAAGTAACTTATTAAATATTATAAAATTAAAAAGGTTGGTGATGGTAAAAATATATTTTTTACAAACATAAATTCGTATTCTTTACAATTTTGTGTTAGAAAATTGGCAGTATTATGGGAATTATAGTTATTTTTTTTATTGCAAATATAATAAAGGTGCCTTTTAGCCATAACTTTTTATACTTAATGTTTGTTTTTTATATGCTTAATATGACGCTAACATCCCAGTAACATTGACAGCTTATGCCAAACGTCCCTAGTTTGAATCCTGACCTGGAAACTTTTTCATTCAGTTGGAAATATTACAACAAAAGATAATTCTGCTTGAACATATGCGTTATTGGTCAGAAATATTGGCAATCTGTACAGTTTTAGATAGGTGCTGATACATTTGGATGTTAAAGTGAGCAAAAACTTTTAAGCTTTTAAAGAGATTGCAAAAATACTTAAATACAAAAAAGTTTGCAATAACATACTACAAAATGAAAGAAATAATAATAAAAAAAAAATTCTTTTCGCTTGGCCCACCACAGCAACAGAAAATAGTCATTATGTGTCAGTTATGAATACAATTAAAGCTGTGGAATTTTAAGCATTTGGAGGGGGGAAATGTATAATATTTTTGAAATGGAATATTCTCCAAATATTGAAAACAACTCAATTTGTTACGCTTGTAAGACATGTGAGGAAAATTGAATTTTTAACTTTAATTTAGAAGAAAGTCTCTATACTGTATGTGACTATTTATACATATTATACAGTATTTGTTCATAAATTGTGAGTATACGATTTTAGGACTACAAACCAATTCTAACAGGAAGATGACATGCATTAAGTATAATTTCAGGCGACCCTGTTTTTTTTAATTGTTAGATTTTCGTCAATAGAAGTTAAATAACCACAGAATCCTCACAGTGTTAAGAGACTACTTCAGTCAAGCGAAAAGACCCCTTCACTAGTGCTAAGCCTGTGAAAGAAATTTATAAAGGTATCGTGGTTGCATTTCAATATTTTTAAATCATTTTTTTGCGTAGGATAGCTGAGATTGATCTCTACAAAGATCCTTTCTTACATTTTCGATTTTGTTTACAGATATTTTTAATGAGGACACTTTCACTTTCGGAACCGGTTTCAATAGTAAAAGCATCCTCTTGAAAAATATCTGCAAACAAAATCGAAAAAGAGAAAAGGGACTTTGTACAGATCAACCTCAGCTATCCTATGCAACAAAATCAATTATAAATATTGAAATGCTACCGAGATATCTTTATAAATGTTTTCCATAGGATTAGCATTACCGAACGGTCTTTCCACTTGACTGAAATACCCTCTTAATGATAATTTCGTCACAAATATTTGACAAATTGGTCACAATGCAACTTCAAAGCATCGTCGCTTTCGTCACAGGTTCGTCACAAAGTTAATGTCAAAATAGTCACAAATGACACACTTTTCACAAATTTGTTACTCCGTGACTACATAAAGCGTTCACAATGTTACGTCCCAAACGAGCTCTAATACGGCCATAACGACTTCATATTCTGGTCACTATGACTTCACATCGACATCACGTGACGACACATCGACGGTTACAAAATTACAGTGTGACTTCACAATGACGTCGACGTGGAGTCGCCATGCATTACGGGGTATTGGAAACAAAATATCGCCTTCTCTCAAAAAGGATATAAATTAGAGATTGTGATTTTTTTTAATGCTCTGTACATGTGACAACATACACACTGGATGACATAATTCATTGAAACCACCGGAAGCCGCAATAACTACCTCTTCACGCTGTCAAATCTGACTGCTTGTAATAATCAGATTGGTGTTGGGAACTGTTGTCATTGCATGCACAACGGCTGTCCTCAGAGCTGCAACATTGTTGTGTGAATGACAATTCGTGTCCCTGTCATTAATGCCAATAACCCATTCGGTTAACATCTGGGTAGCGGGGGGCAATAAAATTAGGATAGAATGGTAATGAAACATTTGTTCATGCATTATTGGGTTTTATGGGCTGTATGGGATGGTGCAGAGTTTTGTTAAGAGCGTATGATCTCCCATGTGCTACAGAAGTGATCTAAAGCTTAAACACATCTGTGTAAGAAATGTCGTAGACTCTGGCACCTTGAAGAGAGAAATGTGGATCAAGTCGTCTTCGCCGCTCTCGATCCCAAGAATAACTTTTTTTTTTATGTATGACGATCGGAATCTCTTTAATCATTTTAAACCACGACCGATATTTTTGCGGATCATTTTCTGGATTTGGGCAAAGTTTTTCCCATTCGAAAGAAACAATAGCATTAAAGGCTCCTCTTGATAATAAAGCTCGTTAAGGATGCGCTTATCTCTGTCAGTCGGTAATAACTGTTTCTCTCGAGAAATAATAATCCCCTTCGCCTCACGTACGCCCTATAATGATGATCCTCATGAAACGCAGATCGGATGGTGGCTTCATCAAGCTGAAGCTCACTAGTGAGTTCTCTCATCGACTTCCTATGATTTTCATGGAAACGACTAAAGAATTCCGGCGTCATGTTAATTTCAAATAGCTGAAAATGATATTTTCTGCATAAAACGTTTGCCACATGAAACCCTATGGCAGCATCAGTTTGCTCCTTACATTGTACACGAATAACGGGGAGAGTTTCAACTATCGGCAATCTCTAAATCTAAGTGTGCTTCATCGAATGATACAATGATAGAATGCTTCTTCATTTACTCAGTTAGTCTAACTTCAGGCGTGTTTACATGTAACAGAAAAGTATTTTAAGTAAGATGTACATTGTGCGCCGTGGTACTTCACCTTTACTGTGTGTACCAAAGACATCCAGCACCCTGAATATCATTACGTATTGATCTGTTATATTCTAAAGAAATCTGGCGTCTAAAGTACGAAGGTTCGATCAAAAAGTACGTTAACTGTAATACATAAATTACATTTACGTTACATATTATTCCATAAATTACATATAAGATGATGTCTTTGGATTTGTACTGCATCATTTCCCTAATAGACACTCTGTGATTTAAAACATGAGGCTAAAAATAAAATGAAGCGTTTTGAAAATGTGTGGACTTGGAAAATATGGCTGGAAGAAATAGAATATCGGCGGATGTAGTATTTGTAAATGAAAGAAAGAGCAAAATGACTATTTATTCAATAATTAAGAAATATGTAAAAAAAAAAAAAAAAAAAAAAAAAACTTAATAGGCTTTTGTAAAATGGATTTTATTGCAGTAGATGGTTTTCTGCGTAATTTGGCCGCATATTTTGACCACACAAAATCAAAAGATGTAATTCTTTATAATGCACTAGGTGCATTATTCGAAAATAACAAAGCGAGCAAGCAATTCCGACCGCAAGCAGCCAGTGCTGGAGAGGTGAACAGGGTTTCTATATATTTTGTTGCCAGTTCAACAATCAAGAGTAGAGTGTTGTAATTACATTTTCTCGAAGTCATCGAGTATTGTAGATTGTAAATATACACAAATATAACGAATAAAGTAGGACATGCTGAGAATGTATTGAGCGAAGGCATGTTTTCTTTCACCGGTACTTAAAACGCAACAGGTGTATATTTTGTTAACACGCATATTTTGTTAAAAAGGAAAATATGAATTCTGTAACGCCATGTATTCTGTAACGGTGAAAAGTGGAGTACAGGAAACCACTATCCTAAATCTCTGCAGGGGGTTGCAAAAAGTCTCATGGGATTGAAGCACCGAAAATGAATGTTAACAAAAAAGAAATGTTTAAAGCAGAGTACCACTAATGAACTAATTTTATATGTTGCAAAAAATAAATGTATGTGTTATAACAGTCAAAAGCAGATGTAAAATATCCGGGTAAATTCTGCATAGCAGCTAAAATAGGCATGCGAATGGAACATGGAATATGAAAATATGCTAGGTAAGAAATGATATATTTCTTTATTTTAATACAGCGCGTTGCGGTTAGAGAAATACAGAGAGATAATTAAAATTTATTGCTTAATTTTAGAAAAGAAAAGGAGCGTTAAAAAATCAATTGATTCCAAATACAGACTGACAATTAAAGTTAATAATTTAGAAAAACACATAATTTTAAAGAGGATGTGAAAGAATTAAAAATTAATATATGTAAGGTTAACCACCTTCATAGATGTTCAATATCTAAATCTGTTCAATACACTAAAACGCATTCACAAAGCACAGAATTACTTCAAGAAGACACTTCCGTTTCCACTCAAGCAGAAGCTAAAAATTTTAACTTTACGCATCCAACATTAAAGAGTATTACAAAGGAAGACCTGTTAGAGGATTTGTAAAAATAAAAATAATTAAATAAATAAAATAATCCATCTCCAATGTACACCGAGTAACCAAATGAGAGAAATAAGTATGTCTATGCGTCAATTGAAAAAAAATGCTTCCGAAAACTCTCATTCTCAATGAAGTGCCTTATGTAGCTAAACATCCAGCAGATATACCACTAAGTAAATATATCCGTGATTCTAAACAAAACAAAGTTGATTACAGACATAAAATCGATTGCAAACAAAACATCTTAGTCTATATTTACTTTGGCAAATCTTTGAAAATGCATGGAATGTATTTTTTTGCGAAGAATGTTGAAATGCTGAAATTAATTGTGAGAAGTGTATGAAAAAGGTCTTCGATTTTTTTTCATTAAGAAACATTATAAAAATGAAAAAAATATTTTTATTTTCTGATATGGACTTTTCACATTGTTCAAAAAATGTACTTGGTTATCTGAAATCTGAAATCATACAATTCATAGAAAAACCTAAAAATGAACTTAATGTTAGACAGGCTAGAGGGATACAAAAATCGCGATTATGAAACAGAAATGTAGGGTAAATGCACCAGTAGTCGGCCACCCCCAGTAGTCGGCCACTTTGAGATAAAATACGTTATGAAATACTTATTTTTGATTTCAAATGAAATATTACAATTCCCCTATATGTAGCCATCCTTTATACGTCATAAGCCATCAGCAAAGAATTGTGGGTATTTTTATTTCGTTAGTAATCAACCATTTTTTATTTGGTGGCGGTCAAATAACCGTTTTTGTTATTTTTTTTGTTAACCGATGACAAAATTTCTAAAAGACTAGTATTAATTTATTTTTTATTATTTTCTAAAATTAGAAGACTCTACTATTAAAAAGTTTAACAAACTAATGTTTTTCAGTATCAAAATTCAATAAGTGTGTTTGTATTAATTAATTTTAATGTGGCCCACTATTGGGTATTACATTTACTTACATGTTCAGTAATCGGCCACCACGGTTGACTACTAGCTAAAAGGCTATTTCACTTTTTCGAGACTACTTTTAATAATTTGATTTTTTTCGTAATTTGATTATCGCAATTTGAGATTTATATAACCTTTTACTTGCATTTTATTTTATGTACACTATATATAATTTGTTCTGGGGTAATAACGCCACGTTCAGATTTTACCAAATTTTACGGATTAGTTTTAGATTTTTTTTTCCCCAAACAAATATAGGATTTGATACAGTAACCTACTGATTATGTATACAAGAAAGACTAATTTAGCAGATAGCTATTCATAAAATATAGTGCATGATTTCTTGACCAATGCTATCAAGCGTTATTACCCACCTGTTGGGTAATAAAATAGCGTCTAAATAGCGGCCCTCAAAACGGCTCTTATCACAAATGCGCCCAAGAAATTCCCTTGCACTTTGCCCTGGCTCATACGATGTCATTATTATTTACTTTAGTGTTGCATTTTTAGACTTCATAGTGTTGTCTTCACAGTGTTTAGACTTCATAAAAAATGAAAACAAGTAAAAATTTAATTTAAAAAATCAAAAAACCCGACTGCGTAAAAAGCGAACTAATTAATTATTTCTCATCTATGTGAAACTATTTTTATATTACTTACCTATTTCTTTTTTTATATACTGTATGGATGACTTTTAAGTTGTGTTTAATTGTTAGTTCCTATCTATAAACACTGTTTTGATGAGGTCTATAGATGTCTATGATGGTTAGAGTTGCAGTCAAGCTAGAGATCCTACGTACACGACTTCCAGTTTGTGTCATATTTAAACGGAGCATCTGACTGTAAAATAGTCAATGAAACATCGTCTTTATTTTGAAAGACCTATCCAATGGTATGCAACTTAATGGGGTGCGTAAAACAATTTTCGTCTCTACCGCCATTTTTTATTTTACGGCCGCCATTTTGAATTGATAAAAAAATACCTAGCCTATAACCATCGGACGGTTAAGACGAATCGATAGAGACCTCATTCATTAAATTCCATCCAGCCGTTAGGGGTGTTTCGAGGGTATAAAGAAATCCACATACCCAGATATGCGTGAAACACATAACCCTTCTTGGCAGTCGGGTAACAATACTTATAAATATCATTCATGCACAAGTTAAATGAAATTGATTTGCACTCATACGTTCGTAAGTGACTGCAGCGTTCACGAATTTCGTTCGTTTGGGATCGCGGATTTCGCGAATTTAGTACGTTTTTCAGACTGCTTCATCCAGTGAAATTTTTTTGTTTTTATGAGTGCTATGCGCTCATTCGTTCGTTAGTGTTTGCGGCGTTAACGAATTTCGTTCTTTTGAGATCGCGGCTTTCTCGAATTACCGCTTTTTTGAGACAGCTGCACGACGAGGTTGTTGCACCCAGTGATGTTTTTTCGGTTTCCAAGAGCGTTATGCGCTCATACGCTCGTAACTGATTGCGGTGTTAACGAATTTCATTCGTTTCTGATTGTGGCTTTCGCGAATTTAGTGCGTTTTCGAGACTGCTGCACGACGAGTTTGCTGCATCCAGTGATGTTTTTTTTCGGTTTTCATGAGCGCTACGCGCTCATACATTCGTTGATCATTGCGGCGTTAACGAATTTCGTTCGTTCGTGATCGTGGCTTTCGCGAATTACTGCGTTTTAGAGACTGCTACACAAGTTTGCTGCATCCAGTGATGTTTTTCTTCGGTCTTCATGAGCGCTATGCGTTCACGCGTTCGTCATTGATTGCGGCGTTAACGAATTTCGTTCGTTTATGATCGCGGATTTCGAGAATTTAGGTCGTTTTTGAGACTGCTGCACGATGATGTTGCTGCATCTAGTGATTAGTTTTAGTTTTGATGAACGCTATGCGCCCATGCATTCATCACAAAGAAAAAGATAGCACAAAACAAAAATTTTTTTATAAAATCGCATAATTATATCAAAACGACTGTTACTATAAAATCACAAATCTATAATAATAAGATAACTACTAAAATAACAATGATAACAAACGATTGCTTTGTCACATGTATTTAAAATATCGAATAGGGGAAAACAACTGAACAAGAAACCATATTTTCCCTTAAATAAGAATTGGCGCCTCATTCTGCTCACATTGTTCAAAGATACTACGAGACAGACTGTAATATTTGTAATGTACTATTCGAGGTATGCAACTTATTAAAATTACATTTCAGAACGCGATTACGAGATAGTAATGCGAAAATGAAGAATTGGCGCCGCGTTCTGCAAATATCTAACCACAAAATCCCAAGATAAACTGAAATATGTGCATTGTACGAGTCGAGACATGCAACATATTAAAATTTCATCCCGAAACTCGACGACATAATAGTAACGCTAAAATGACGATTTCCTACTGCTGATATCACAATAAGATATGCATTGACAGATCAGTCATTCATGTTCTGTTAATAATCTTGTCCTACATCATAATTTCATTTTGAAACAGGATGACGTAATAATTTTTTCTCTGCCCGAAGCCTAGTCTACAACGGTTAAACAAAAAATTTGAAAGGCCCACTACTAGATAATTTGTTACTTTTAACTTTACTTTCCATATGAAACAAGAATGAAAAATCTTGCATGAAGACTAGATTATAAAAGCATTTCCCATGACTTGCAGAATTCTTCAACGAAATTGAGCTTCTTTATACTGTAAAAAAAGTAAACATTTTAGAAAAGGCATAATACTTTTGAAAACAAGATTACGGTCCCTAACCGAAAAAGTAGTTCAATTCTTTTGCGCAGTCCTGTATTTAATCTAAAGATTTGTATATCATTCTATACATAGTATGATAAAACTTATAGAGTATAGTAAGAAAATGCATAACAGGTTGAAAATTTACCTTCAGCAATTTCTACCCCTATACGGAAACATACATGAATTATTTTGTACAGCCCTGTATATTACCAATAGATTTTTATATTGCGCACATATTAAGCTAAAATTTAATTAAGGCTAAAACGTGGTTAAAACTACTTAAATGATACTTCCACACATTATTATACCTGGGAGGTCATGTATTCAGTTCTTTGCGTGGCCCAGTATATGTTTTATTTATATTATACAAACATCTCTTAGTATACTGAATATAGTTCAGCTTGAAAGAGCATAAAAGCCTCTTTTAAGCCATTCACCCTGATACTCCAAAAAGCTTACAAACTCTTTTGTGTAGCCTTGTATATGATCTATATCAGTTACACACACCGCATTGTAAGTTAAGGTTTGATTAAACTTAAAAACGCATGCCATAAACAAAATCGCACTTACAGCAATTATCGCTAATAGAAAGATACAGTACTGTATTCGAATTTTTTGTGTTTCCCTGTAAATGAACGATAAATGCTATGCATATCATGATATACAACGAGTATTTTGTAGTAAGCCTCAGTAATGTTGTATATCAATTTCATTCTATTTGATGTAGTATAAGAGAAAAAAAATACGCTGCAAACTGCTTATCCCCTGACACTATTATGTAAAGGAATTCTTTTGCGGGGCCCTATAAATTAATAATACGTTCTTTGGACTTCATATTGTCTCGAATGCGTAGTTAAATGCACTTCATAAATGCATATCAATTTCATTATATTTGAAAGGGCCAACATCATTAAAATAAACTTGAAGCAATTTTTCATTGAGAGTAATGCATCGGGATATTTTTGACTGTCCCTGTAGATGAACTATAAATTCTACACACTTTATTTTCAATAGCGATCGTGCTATTGTTAACGTCAAAAACATACAAAAATTTCAAGAAGATTCGAGTATATTTGCGAGTGTTAGAACTCGGACAGACTGAAGACAATCCAAATTTACAAACACTTTCAAACTATGTTGGAAAGTGTTAAATACTATTATAATATTTTAAATTATTACAGCAACATTATAAGAAAAGAATAAATTAACACATTTTATCATTAAAATGTTGTTCTGTTTATAAAAGTTATACTTTAAGTTATTTAAATAACAAAGCATTTAAGTGGCCGACTACTGGTCCAGTGATGGCCGAACACTAGAATTGAGTGGCCGACTACTAGACCTTTGCTACTTTTAAGTTTAACTTTTTATAAATAAAAACTATAATCAGTTTTTTTTTAAAACAATTTCTGAAACAGTAAAAGAAAAATGTACATTAACATGTGTCACTGTTAAAAATGATGTATTTTTTTTTAATTACGCTTTGAGCTATATACTTAAAGAGAGCGCTTAAGTGGCCGACTATTGGTGCTTTTACCCTATAGACCGTGAGCAGACAGCACAGAAAATCACCTCATCGAGTTCACGGATGAAATTCTAGGCTTAGTTAAATCTCGATTCAACTATTAAAACGCAATCGGTCTGCCAAGATATATTTTGGTTGAAAACGCCTGAAAACCCGGTTTTAGCGGTTGACTCGCAGGTTTACAATTGTGTTTTCCAGTTCCCAGTCCTCCATGTTTTCATAACTTTGGGTGCAAGAAAAGACAATGGTAACCATACGAGACAACCGCTGAATTCGGGTTTTCAGGTATTTTCCAACAAGATATGCCTTGGCAGAACGGTGATATTTTAATATGCGAATCGAGTTTTAACTAATTCTGGAAGTTCAGCCGTGAGTTCAGCCTGGAGTTCAGCCTTTATGAGGTATTTGTGTGTCCTGCCGCCTCCCAGTCTAATAGAAAAGTGAGAAAAAATCGTAACGTATTTTTGCGAATATTGAAAACATAAACCTTAAAGTACACTGTTAAAAATATCGTGAAAAATTACCTCTGTGTTTAAAGGCTCTCTATTTTCTGACTAATGAGAACGCTACATATATACCTATGAAGAGTTCTGATTGGTCAGAAAATAGATAGCCTTAAAAAACAGAGGTAATTTTTCAATATATTTTTTACAGTGTAGTGCGTGAACGTGGAAGAAAAATTATGTCTTACCCTCATTGAGTTCTTCCCTCAATAACTTATAAGTGAACATAAAAGTCGAGTTAGGTTTAAATATAGTTTTGTAATAGATCATTTGTTAAAATGCATTGTATTTTATTTTACAAAAGTGAGTCACTTTTATATGTAGAAGCAAATACGTTAGCTACTCTACTTATTCCAAAAACCTTATCCCTTTTCTAAAGAGTTAATGCAGTAAATTTATCGTTTAAAAAAAATCATCAACTGCATTACACTCTTTGAAACTAAGAGAAAACTCTTTCGCAAATTGTGTAAATGTATTTGAATATTTAAATTAAATGAAAATTAAACTTTACTGCGTTTTCATGCATAAAACATGAAGTCTTTTTCAAAAATTTACTAAGATTTCTTTAGAAAAGTATTGGACGCAAAATTTAGTATTAGAACTTTGCAAAATGCGAAAAATTTTAAAAAGTATTAAGCCTGAATATTTTAAAGAAATTTCTGTTAATGTATACGTTTTATCTTATATAAATTGGGGGATTAATTTTCAAATCAGATAAGTTTATAATTTTTTTAGAATTACTAAAAAATAATACTGAAGTAATAGTATTTTTGATTCTGTGATTTACTTTAAAAAGTTGCGCAGTTTTATGTAAAACCTACAACAGAAAAATTCCAAAAAAAAGAAGTTTTAAAGATTGTTTATGATATTCGTGTTTTTATATAACCTTTAAATTAACTGTAAAAATTTTAATTGTTGAATTTTAAATTTCAAGCTTTCTTCAAAATATTTGACTATAAGTAAAAAGAAGGTTACAGATTTTGCCCATTATTTTATTTCTCCTTAAAATGTAATTAGGATATTATGTTTAGTGCTTCATTAAATATTGTATGTGAATGACGTAAATATGCTTCAAAATTTTCTAAAAGAAACTTTGATAAATTCATGTAATGGAAGGAAGGGTATAGTGGCCAGTGAAGACAAAGTCGCCATTTGAATTCTGTTTTCTGTATAGCGCCCTGGACTCGCAGGAACTTTGCGAAACAGTCTTCACAGATGCTGGTAATATTGTCTGCGACATTGCAGCGGAAGGCTACATCTTTCTACTACAATTTCTTGATTATAGCTAAAAAATATGCAGTTTTATAATTATTTCCACTAATGCTGTTTAATCAGTGATGACGATTTTTTAAATTATGTGTGTTTGAAAACGCTAAGCTGTATATATTAGATGTTAGGCTACAGTTTTTGTAATGAAGTCTTTCAGTGCAAAGTTAAGACAGAAAGATTGGGCAAAATAGCCAGATGGCTACTTTGCCTGGAAACGGTTTTTTATTCATTGTTCATAACAAAATTCTGCTTAAAAGTATTTTCTCTGAAAAGAAGGTGACGAGTCGTGGCAATACTTCTGCAGAGAAAGTCTTAATTTCCTCATTTTCACTCTTCGTGTCTGACTTGTATTACGCCATTTATGATATTGATAGTCATTTTTATTTACTTTGTCTTCCAACGATTTAATACTTAGAATATTGCAACACATAATACTTACAATTTATGTGGTTTACTTTCTCTTGTGTTTATTAAATATACATCCTGAAACAATGTGATCTGTTCATTTACCTATGATGACCTTTTTCATTTAAGAATATTTCCTAACATGTTTCAAATGATTAATTAAGTCATATTTAAACGTACACTATTTTGATGACGAAAGCCAAAAATCTATTATTATATTTTAACGAAACCAGTGCAGATTCTACAACCAATAATGAGGGCAGTTAATAAGGACACAAAAATAAAACTAGCAGTAAAAACAAAACAACAAAAAATCCGTGATTTTAGCACTTTCATTTTCAGTACATTTAAGGGAAATATTACATGAAAATTATCGTAAACAAACCTGTAGTGAGCGTCTTTAGTTCATTTATCTAACTATTATTAAAGTGTTAGTGAATTCCGAAAGATATATATTTTTAGCCTAGTCCTAACCTCCAGGTATCAAACTAAACATTCAATATTTCAAAATATATTCTTAGAAAAAAATAATAAATATTATATATTTCTCTATGCTCCTGTGGTGGGCCTAGTAAAGAACTGATGCACGAATCTTTAAGTTTTCGGCTTAGGGGAGAGTAGCCAAATTTGGACCACTTCGCTTATTTTCAGGTGTTACTAGCTTAATTTTTAGAATATCTGCAAAATATCTCTACACGGAGTCCATCTATCCATCCACTAACTAAATAAACCCTTAGAACAATTTATTTTTGAAAATACTAAATTTTATTTTACTTTGAAAAAAATGTCAAAAGTGGTCAAAATTCAGCAACTGGGCACCTAAGTAGGACTCCCAGTCTCATAAATTGGACCAAACAATATCAGGTGGTTTTAATGACTAGGGAATATAACTAATTTTATTAAAAGTCTCCGATTAATGAAAAAATCAAACGAAATAACAGCAATGAAATATAATGAAATCAAATATCCGAAAGTAAGAAAAAATGATTGAAATCAAAATAAATTCAAAATATAAATCAAAGTTGTAAGAAATTAAGAATATAAATTATGGAACTAATTACCAGTTAGTTGAATATCATGTAAGGAGTAATGCAAAGCTTACATATCGATTTCTTTTATTCATTTTTTTATTCCAGCGCACACAACATGGAACTGTATTTGGATATCTGAACAATTCTTTGGATATCTGAAATGAATTTCTGGAAATCGACTAAAGAAAATCTGTTTGACTAACATACTCAAATGTTACCTTTCCATAAACTGTTTGGAATGATTGTTTTTTTTTTTATTAGTGTTTTCTATTGGTATTTTTCTAGTGTGTTTTCAAAATAGATTCTTTAGGCAAATTCTTAAGGATTTGTTGAGGGACAAGTATTTATTTAAAATAGTGTTTATTTAACAATATATTTTATTTTCAATTAACATTTGCATCGTAAATGGTTTGTTGGATAGGGAAGAGTAGCCATATTTGACCGCCGCTTTAAATGGACCGTTTCCATTCTGTCGAAAATTATAGAAAGAGACGCCATCTACCGCTGAAATCCTACTCATCAGAATGACGTTATTTATGATTAGAAGAAGCACCCGCCTACCATGTGCTGTTTTCAGACAATTTAAAAATACCTAAAGTTAGCTGTTTTGATCTAGTTTTTTTCCTACTAAACGTAAGTGAATACTTTAAAACTAAGGTAAGTTGTTATGTTTCCATATACATGCTATATTTCCATGTTGTTATGTTTCCAAAATTCATCTGTTTATTGCGCATATTTTTCATGCGGATTTCTTTTATTTCGTTTTTGCTCTTAGTATTGAGATTATCGGTTGTAAAAAATGGTACAGTTGCTTAATTGGGCCAATTTAAGTTGCTTAAAGTGGACCAGATGTAGATCATAAATTTGAAAAGTAAGTAATGAATTTCGAGGGCGGTACGCTTTGTACACTATTTTTTTTATGGATTACTATCTCCATGGATGTTTTTGAATTATTATTATTATTATTTTTTGTATATCTGGATCAATTTCTCTGTACAGTTTAAGCCTTTATAAATGTAAAAATATTTTTACATGTTTATGCAATAAATTTTCTTTGCAATTTTTTTATCTTGTATATATTTATATTTTGTGACGTAATGACGTAATTTTGAAGTTTTTTGACCGGCATAACCTCTTCTCCCGCAGGTAAACACAACGTTTCCCGACAGCCCGACTTGCGAAAACGTACTAAACCATAAAACTGAAGAACATATAGAAATATGAGCCTTGATAAAATGATGTAATTTTGAAGTTTTTTGACCTGCATAACCCCTTCTCCCGAAGTTAAACGCAACGTCTCCCGACAGCCAGACTGTCCGCAAACAAACTACACTATAAAACGGAAGAACATATAGAAAAATGACCCTTGATAAAATGACGTGTTTTTTGACGTTGCTAGCTCTTAGACTATTCAGTATATACACTATATGTTCATTAATTACCGACACCTTCAATTTTAGATATTTTTTCGAATATTTAAAAATATGTATGTCTTATTTTTCCTGGAACTTCAGGATTAGGAAGAATATGTTCAACTTGATATTTATCAACGGCAATTTGATGAGAAGAACTATTAGGGAGTCAGCAAATAATTAAATAAAAGGAATAAATTTTGGTATCAAATAATATTTACCATAAACCGTTAAAATAAAATACACGAAATGATTTATCGCTATAGCTTATGAATATATGGATATTGTAAAATATATGTATTCATTTGTGGAAGAATAGAACGTATATTTATGGAGATATATCGATTTCTTTTTTTTTTACTTCAAAATTTTTTTGCATTCTATTCTTCCGCAAATGAATACATATATTGTAAAATATACATATATTCGTACGCTACAGCTATAGATCATTCCGTGCATTTTATTTTGCATGTTAATCTCAAACATTTTTCTTTTTCTTTGATTTTTTGTTGGCTTCCTAATTGTAATTCTAATCAAATTGCCGTTGATAAATGTGAAGTCGAACATATTCTTCATAATCATGAATTTCCAGAAAAATCCAACAAATATGTTTTTAAATATTCGACAAAATGTCTGAAATTGTAAGTGTAAGGTTATTAATGGCCATATAGTGTATTTGCGAATTGCATGCAAAGTAAGTCTTTCCTTTTTTACATAAACGGAAAATGCACAAAATGAAACAAAAGTTTTCTTTTCAATTTAGCTGTGTTCTATCTGGACTTTTCTGTTCCGGTTGAGATAGATCTCTTTGCAGTGGGTTCAATTTCTGCATTTATTTTTAAGGGAATTTCAAAGATGACTAAATTAGTAAAAAAATTATTGGGCGGTAGTGGACTTGAATGACTCTATGATATGTCAGTATAATTGAATTTCTAATACAGCGAATTTATTAAAATATTTGTATTAAGATATGTTTCTTCTACCGTGAGCAGCAATATGCCAAACTTGGTGATTTAATCACTATTTCTATGGAAATTAAATATTATATTTTTGGAAGCAACCTATTTGTTCCTCATATTCTACTTATGCCTCTGACAGTTTTCAGATAATATATTCATCTATATGTATTTCCTATAGTTGGTAAATAAAAATTGATGCGGGTAGAGCAGGAGGCCCTAGGACAACTGACATTGATTGACGCTTTAGCAAATCATTTTAACAATCAGCGTGTTCTGTGAAAAATTTAAGCGTCCAGTTCTCAGTTTAACCAAGACTTTTGAAGAGTTTAGAAGTATTGTTAAATAATATTAATTAATATGGGTAAATTGAGCCCACCTTGTAATCTGTTGTGTTCAATATGAGTATATTTGCAAATGCGATGGAATGGACCATGACATTCGGTGAGAAAGAGATATTCTGCTATCTTTAAAATTTTAATTTTTGGAAATTTGTTCCATATTAAATAACCACCGCCGTAAAATTGACAGGCGACCATATTATAAATCAACGGTCATACATTTCCAAATAGAATAAGCGTAAAATGTTAATTAAAATATTTACAGAGAGTGAATTTTTTTTATGATTCTTTTAGGATATCTATCTCTTACATACATAAATGTTAAATGCAAGAAGGTTCTTGTTCATATTCTTCTTTGAAGATTTATCTTCGTGTGTAGTACGTTTTGATAAAAATTATTATTTCAAAGGAATATAAAAATATTTATAAATATGAAAATGTATGAAATGTGCATTATTTAGCCTTTGATCCTCTTGGATTTATTATTAATCGATAATAAATTCATTTGAAAATTTAATATCTTAAGAAATTAAAAATCTAAAATAATTACTTCAGAAATAATGAAAATACTTGAAAACCAATTTTCATTTGAAGAGAGAAATTAAAAGAAAAATGAAATATGGCACGATGTTACTAAATCTAGGAATGTTTCATGAGTAAAAGCCTAGTATTTGTGACAAACATCGTAAGAAAGTTTGAACATGGAATCTTAAGTCTACTCTTGTTTTCTTTTAATGGATTTCTATTAGATACTAAGCAAAGAGAATTTATTTCCCGTAAATGCTTCACTTCCGATTAGTTTCAAATTGTTTTCGGTTTACTGATGTGTATCCGTATGTATGTATTTTATATCTTGCTGTTTTCATTATCAATTACAGTTTTAGTATTTAAAGACAATTTGTGGTTCTCAAATCGGAAACAGACTTTTCAAACTCGTTTAAGATTTTTATGTACAGTCTGTAGTAAATCAAATCACTTTTTAAATGTTAATGTGTTTATTAAAGAAAATTTTCCGAATAGTATTATTAACGAGCATAAACATTTCTTTATATATTTTAACCAATTTAAACATTTCGATTGCTATGTATTGATAGATAATACTTAATGGCGCCGGTTTAAAGATTGCATCTTTTGAGCAATTTCATTAAGTTTAAAGAATTTAAAGAATTTATAAAAAGATATTACGTTAATTTAATTTTTACTACTGATCTTATTCTCTGTTTCTAATTTTCTTATTAATCTTATTATCTAATAAAAAGCTTTCAACTTATACAATCATAAAATAAAAGTTAAATGTCCTACCTGTTCTTTCCTTCGCATAAGAAGAAGTAGCCGGGATTCTATGTATTAAATAAGACGACATCCAAATAATAAGTCTTGAATCTTTGAAGTAAATAAAACTGTATTACATTACACATTATTGAAGACGTACACAACTTGCTTAAACACTCACAAAACAGAAATTATTTACATTATATTACAATTCGAGTATTAAAGTTTTCTTTTTTTAAAAGTTATTTTCTTTTCTCTACGTTCATATCTAGTTTCTGTTCTAATCTAAATCTGAGTCAATTCTCACAGAAAAAAGGAAAAAAAATGTTCTGTTCGCTCTTGCGCAGTAGGATCATTCGGTCTGACGTAACACACTGCAGGTGCTTTTATTTTGTTCTTGTTTCAAAGGGTAAGTGGTAAGAGGAGTTGCTTGATTTCGCAACATCCTCCCACCTTGAGTTGTGATCCATGGGAGGAACTCAACAATTTAGAAGTCCAGATTGGAGTCTCAGAGGCGGTTTCACTAGTCGTCCACTTCTGGTAACCACAGGAGAGATATTTCTGTCACAGGGTTGGCTCTTTTCTACACTGCTTCTAGTCTGATCGATTTCTGGAGTAACCTTTCGTTGTTCATTAGGGAGATTAAAGTTCACTTTTTGCTGAATTCTGTTATCTGATGGGGAATCGCTAGCTGCATCAATTTCCAAAGGAAACAGGCGTTGGAAAGGACGGAGGAAAATGCCATTTTCTGTTTGGACTTTGGCTAATCTTGCTATTTTGTCTTTTCCGGGAAATATATCAATTATTTTGGCTAAAGGCCAGTGAAGACGTCTTTTGTTGGTATCTTCCAGAAGAACGATGTCTCCTATTTGCAAAGGTTTGGAATTCTTCTTCATAGACTGTTGCCGCAGCTGTCCTAAGTACTCCGTTCTAAATCGGTTTCGCAGATCATTTCTTATTCTTTGACGATATCTTGCTCGTCTGTTAAGATCTTGGGAGTCTAATGCATCTATATCTGGGACACCGGATGTAGGCAGTTCTTGAAGGAACATCAATGTAGTTAAAGGTTCGGGATCGCGATTATCTTCGGAGATGTATGTTATCGGTCTCGAATTGATAATTTGTTCACAGTCACAGAGTATTGTGCTCAGTTCTTCGTAATTTAATGAGGCGCGACCCAAAACTTTTCTTAAAATTTCCTTTACCATCCGAACAAGGCGCTCCCACCATCCTCCCCACCATGGGGCTGCAGGGGGGTTTAATTTCCATCTTATTTTCTGTATAGAGGCTAAGGCTTTTATGGTTTCCCAATCTACACTGGAAAGTGCTCTGCTAGTGCCCACAAAATTCTTTCCGTTATCTGAGTAAATTATATATGGTCTGCCTCGCCGTGCTATAAATCTTCTTAGGGACTGCATAAAGCATTCAGCTGATAAAGATGTTATCAACTCCAAATGTACTGCTCGATAGACAGCACAGGTGAATAAAGCTATCCACACCTTTGAACCATCGGCAAGGTATAGAGGACCGGCTAAATCGACTCCCACCACTTCAAATATAGCTGCATCTCTGATTCTGTCTTCAGGTGGGATTCCTGGTTCGACCTCTGTTCTGGGTGTTTGGACTCTTTGACACTTAACACATTGTCTAATGACGTTTCTGATATACTTTCTTGATTTCAAAATCCAAAAATTTTCTCGAAGTTGAGCCATTAGTATGCTAACTCCAGCGTGATGATTTTCTAAATGTTTTTCAAAAATTAACTTCTGTACCACAGGATGTTTTGAGGGCAAAATTATTGGATAACGAAAATCTTCTTTGTCTTGTCTACAGATTATATTTGTTTTTGCTCTCAAAAGTCCGTTTTTATCTTCTAGTGGTCTTAAAGCTCTTAATTTGGGATCTGTGTTTCCTGAAAAGGATTCCTTTTGTACTAATCTGAGTAATATTTTTTCTGCTTTTTCAAATTCATTAACGGAGATGTTAGGTGATGAAATTCTTTCTTTCTTGTGTTGTTATAAAAACGATATATAAATGCAATCATTCTTACGTTTTTCTGATAAGAGGAAAAATATCGATAAAAACGGTGTAAATCAGTGTCTTCATTGTCTAAATGTGTTAGGATTGTCTTTTTCCTTTCTTTACTTATTATATCCTCGTCAGGGTGTTCTTCCGGTTGTGGCCACTGATCTTCCGGTAAATACAGCCAAGCTGGTCCCTCCCACCATCGTGATTTCTCCAATTGCTCAAAGGAACATCCTCTGGATGGGAGGTCTGCCGGATTTAAATTTCCTGGTATATGTCGCCAATCTTCAACTTGGGTAAGGCTTCTGATTTCTAAAACTCTATTGTGGACAAATGTACCCCAGGATTGTTCTCTTCTTATCCACCCTAAAGCTGCTGAGGAATCGCTCCAAAAGATTGTCTTCTCTGGTTTTAACTGAAGATCACTCATGATAGTTTTAGCGAGTCTAGCTCCAATGAGGCACAAGAGTAGCTCCAGTCGAGGAATTGTGAGTTCTTTAATGGGAGCTACTCTACTTCTAGCATTGACTAACTGAACTTTAACTCCTTCTTGTGTTTGACATCTAAGATACACGCAAGTGGCATAGGCGTGTCTACTCGCATCGGAAAAGGTATGCAAGGAAATGTTATTTTCATTTTCGGGCGATACATTCAACCAACGTGGAACTTGAATTTCTTGTAAAGACTTAATTTGTTTTAACCAGGTCTCAAACTGTTTTCTTAAATTTTCAGGAAGTTCTTCATCCCATTTCAATTTCTGTTTCCAGGTTTCCTGAAGAATTAATTTTGGAATAAGAGTGCTCGGGGCGGAGAATCCTATGGTGTCGAATATCTTTTGGGTAACCGATAAAATTTTTCTCTTTGTGAGTGGTTCTTTCGTTTCAATTTTTTCTTCTATTTTACACATTAATCTATCTTGCTCTAAGTCCCAGACCAATCCCAAAACTGGTGCTAACTTTGTATTTTCTTCAGAAACATCGATCATGGCCTGAGGCAAATTTGATCGCCAACATCTTAAATTAAAATGAGCTGAAGATAAAATACACTGTGATTCTGTTATAAATTTTCCAGTATCTGCGATCGATTTTAAACTAGTAATGGAATTGTCAATGTAAAATGAATCTTTCAAAATTCGTGCTGTATTTTCCCACTGTTCGGGTACTTGACTTAAAAGATGGTTTAGTGTACCCATTAATAAAAACGGGCTTGAAGTGAGTCCGAAGACTACGCGACAATGTCTATAAACTTTCAAATTATGTTTGGAATCGAACCAGAGAAAGCGTAAAAAATCGCGATCTTTTTCTGTGATTTTTATCTGGAGAAATGCCTTTTCAATATCTGAAGAAATACCTATTTTGTATTTACGAAAACGATTCAAAATACTCGGAATTATTTCAATCAAATTAGGTCCCTTTGTGAGACAGTCGTTCAAAGAAGGAGAGTTTGCATTATGTGCGGAGGCATTAAAGACCGGACGCATTTTCGTCGTTTCACTATTTTCTTTAATTACTGGTCTGTGGGGTAAGAAATGTACTTTATTCTCCTTATCGTCTGAAATTTCTTCTATAATATTATTATCCTTCCACAAATTAAACATTTCTTCATATTCTGTTTTCTTATTTGTTTTGATAAGTTTTTGTTCTGTCTTGCGCAAATGTTTCTCTGCTAATACGCGATTGCTTGCTAAAATTGAATTATCAACAATCCAGGGTAGTGTCACTTCGTAGCGGCCACTTTCATCACGTTTGACTGTTTCAAGAAAATGGTTATAAGTCTCTCTTGCTAAATCATCTTTATTTTTATAATCTTCATTAGTGATACCCAAGGTATCTAAGTTCCACAGTTGTGATAAACTGGCATTTGAAGTAAACAATGACAGCGATAGAACTGACAACGAACTTTCTGAATCATTTCCATTACCCTCTGTTTTCCCCATAATTGTCCAGCCTAACTTTGTTTCAAAAGCTGTTATACCCAAATCAGGAAAATATTTTATATTATCTGTGAATAATTTCGCCGCCATGTCAGCGCCGATTAAAATGTGTACTTCTTCCGGATTATTCTCGTATAAACATAGTGGATTATTTTCACGAACATCGGTCAGATGAACTCCCCCTTTTTCTAAGATTTTTATCATTTCGCTATCGCGGCATAAATTTACTCCTGAACAAATTTTTCCTTCATCTAAAGCTTGTATTTTAAATTGGAAACTATGATCTAAATTACTGATAGTAAATTCATAGCGATTATGTTTACTCGTTTTTTCTACCCCTCCGAATAGTCCGTGTCTAATTGTTTCTGATCGAATTTTCCTTAATTTCAATATATTTGCAGCATATCTAGTTATATAGCTATTGTGACCCCCAGTATCTATAATGATACGAATAAATTCGGAGATTGATTATCATTACGGATCTCCACTATCAAAGTTTGTAAATAGACATTAGAAATTATATCCTGATTTGGCAGCATTGGTCTCGTAACATCGCTACTCTCTGAATTAGTAGATTTCCCTTTTGAATTTATTTCTTTATTTCACATTATCTGGGCGTGTCTCGAATTACAAATACCGCATAAATCCTTCGATACACATTATTTCCCGATATGTCCGCGGGATAAACAAATATAACAAAGGCCTTTCTTTCTCAGTAAATCAAGTCTTTTTTCAAACGGTAAATTACAAGTGCTAAAACATTTATTTGTCTGGTGCCTGCCAAAGCAAAATCCACAAGTAGTCTCATTTTCGCTCTGAACCAATAAATCACTCGCTGACGGTGATTTTCTATTCGGAGAATCAAATTTATTACTCTGCGTATTAAATTTATTGACTCGGGGGGGAAAGGAAGGATTTTTCCTAAATGACTGCGCAACATAATTATTTTGTGTTGATTTTTCATTTATTTCATTCATTGATGACGCATACATTTTCTCTCTGGATATTAATTGCTTATGTAAGAACGATATTAAATCTTGGACATTAATTGAGTCTTCATGCGTTTTATTAAATTCCAAAACTAGGTCTCTCGGTAATAATTTAAATAAAATGGGGGATAATAAACTTCCATAAGAGTCTAATGAAATGTTAAGTGACTCTAGACTTCTAATGTTCGTTTGTATCTCATCAAAAAGTTTTCGAAATGATTTGGTGTCATTCGAGTGTCTGAGTGGAGTTAAATTAAGAAGTTTATTTGTATGTACCGAAATTAACATATCCTTATTCCCGTACCTTTCTTTCAAAATATCGACGGCCTTTAAATAATTCTCTGCAGTGACACAAAATCCATCTATACTTTTTAATGGAATGGGGGCTAGAAAACTTTTTAAATAGTTAAATTTATCTACTGGATCTAATGTGTCATTGTTGTGAATGGTTGTTTCAAAAGCTGACCAAAATGAAAGCCATTCAACAAAATCCCCAGAAAATTTTGCGATATTTAGTTTCGGTAATTTAATGCTTACATTTTCCTTTGAGGGATTTTCTCGTTTAGAAAACGAATCATCCTGTGTTTTCTTTTTATCTAACTCTTTTATTTTTCTGTTTGCTCTAAAGCGCCATGACGTAATTTTCTCTTTAAATTCGCGAGCGCCCTGTAATTCTGTATCTAATTGTGCTTCTTGCACCAATTTTTTAATTTCCCCGTCTGCTCGTGTCAGTTCCATTTCTGTCACACTTAATTGTTCCACTACCTCTTCCAAATCAAAAATGTCTGGTTCTCCCTCTTTCAAAATAGCTTCTATTTTATTTATAAACTTATTTATGCTTTCACGTAGCACAGCTCTTTCTTTTTTGGCGATAACTAAACTTTCAGCCATTGCGAACTAATAACAACAACAACTAAATTCTATTAAAAAGTACAATTCTCTATATGTTCAACAGTTCTCAATATTTTTTCAGTTCTTCAAATTAAATAGCTTGATAAATAATTTCTAATTATTCTAATATCTTAATATCTTATTCTATTTATTTCATAATTAGGTTATATGTGCCAGCAGGGATGCCAAATTTTTACTACTGATCTTATTCTCTGTTTCTAATTTTCTTATTAATCTTATTATCTAATAAAAAGCTTTCAACTTATACAATCATAAAATAAAAGTTAAATGTCCTACCTGTTCTTTCCTTCGCATAAGAAGAAGTAGCCGGGGATTCTATGTATTAAATAAGACGACATCCAAATAATAAGTCTTGAATCTTTGAAGTAAATAAAACTGTATTACATTACACATTATTGAAGACGTACACAACTTGCTTAAACACTCACAAAACAGAAATTATTTACATTATATTACAATTCGAGTATTAAAGTTTTCTTTTTTTTAAAGTTATTTTCTTTTCTCTACGTTCATATCTAGTTTCTGTTCTAATCTAAATCTGAGTCAATTCTCACAGAAAAAAGGAAAAAAAAAGTTCTGTTCGCTCTTGCGCAGTAGGATCATTCGGTCTGACGTAACACACTGCAGGTGCGTTTTTTTTTTGTTCTTGTTTCAAAGGCTAAGTGGTAAGGGGAGTTGCTTGATTTCGCAACATACCTTAACATATACACATATAATATCTTATTTAGTTATAGTTTTTATGCTTTTTCATAACGATTCCAAATTTTACGCGAAAGTTCAATTTTATTCATAAATTCTAAGAGATTTTAAATTTTGGTGAAATACGTAACTAATTTCTTCTATCATTACCACATGCAATGAGATAAAATAAGGCGATAGAGATTACACATATAAGAAACTTATGAAAT
This sequence comes from Maratus speciosus, assembly GCA_963932465.1. NCBI lineage: Eukaryota > Metazoa > Arthropoda > Arachnida > Araneae > Salticidae > Maratus > Maratus speciosus. Next base: position 69,376,835 of record OZ010795.1, on the reverse strand, counting down.
AAGATTTTTACGTTTTGTGAAATTTGGTTATTTCTATTAAAAAAAAAATGAAGCTTGATTTCCTTTTCATATAAATATTTTCTCTAAAAGAATTGATATTATATCAACTAAAATTAGTCAAATATCCTGATCGAACTGTGCTTTAGTGGTTTTATAAATTTGTACTTGTGGTAAAATGTGTAGGTGGAAATTAATTTTTACATGCGTGCTACGGGAAATTTTTTTCTTGATGAGTTTTAATACATCTTGATGCATTTTACAGAAATCCATATCTAAAACTTTTTGTTATGAGTTCCGAGGTACGTACAACATAATTAACTCCTGGAAATGTTTATTAATAGTTATGAAATTAATATTTCACTATAGAGATAATCACAGCAGCCTACGTGTAATATATGTTCATTTTGCTGGTAAACAACATTTATAATGCTTGATGTCTTTCAAATAATTCATATGCTAATGTTTTTTTTTCATATTATATTATTAGTATCTGAGATATTTCTCATTATTTTTTAATTTGCTAGTCTTTTACTTGCAGCAGTTAAAAAATATGGGGCAACTTAATTAATATTAAAAATAGTGCGTTTTGTTTATATTAAATAAATAAGGAAATGTTGAATTAGATGTAAAAAAAAAGAAAGTTAAGATATATGAAAGGCAATGAAATTTTAGTCTTTGTTTAAATATCCTTTTATCAATAAGTCTGACTTTACAGCAGAACTCAGTTATGTGTTTTCTCTTAAAATTATATTTATCTTATGAAAGAAATGACTCCATTACTCGAGATTTCTGTGTTTCTTTACAAAAGTAGTTAAAACAAACTCTATTTCCAGGTTTTGGATGACTTTAATAAAGAGAGATAATGCATCGTAAATGTTTATTTTGTACTTTTAGATAAAGTTTTCGAAATGTAAATATTTTTTAAGACGTATAATATGCAATAAACATATGAAATAGTACTTTTTAAGCATTTATTATTCCTACTGTGAAAGAAACACTTTTAAAGTCAATATAAACAAAATATCTATTAGAGCTTTCAGCATATAATACATATATCATCTTATAGATGAACTTTCGAAAGAATTTTTTAAAATCTTTTTGGTTTAAATATATATATTATATCTTTTGATAATTCGCTATATTTCAACAGTCATGTTTAAAATTAAACAGTGTCGATAAAACATTGTTTAGTATTCTCTTAAATTCAAATCCTAAACAGAACATAGCGAAAAATCATGCGATATACAGGGAGAATAGTAAAGTCATGTCCACACTTATTAATTTCAGAATGGTGAAAAAAATAGTCACACATGAAATTCTTGATATATTAAAGTAGACAAATGCTACGCGAGGGTGTTTCTCACAACAGAAACTAATTAAACTAGCTGGAAACAGTGAAGTTAGCGTTTCTGAGTCCAAGAAGGTATGAGATACTTTGAAACATTCAAATGTCAATTAGTAAAGGGTGCCGATTTAGAATTTAGTGTTGTGTTACATAGTGTTGTATTCAGGAAAATACCACATGGCATATGCTATATGCAGGGGTGTCACTAGACAATATACGTTGTAGCTTTACTTGAGAAACAGAAAGTATACAGAGTTTTTTACATAATCTAGAGCGTATACAACATACACCACCGTGTACTTTTTACTACATATCTTGTACATGCAAATTAGTTTTGTTGGAAACTTTGGATGTATATTTTTTTAAATTATATCATTACCTCAAATACAGCACAAATTGCATGTAGAAGGACGGCATTATAAAAAAAAAAATTACTTACTAAAAACTAAAACACTCAAATCAAGATACAGATAATTTATTTAAAAAAGATAAATTCGATTGAAGATAGAAAAGATAAAAAGAAAACAGTATTCTCAAAATATGCACAATCAGAACACATGAGCAGAACGCATTACTGCCGATTATGATGGCATTCAGCAATCAAAATTATACTTTATTTTCAAATATAGGGCTATGTACATTGCTTAAATTGTGACTTTACAAGTAAATACGGCTCTGCATTATAATGCAGAACAGCTGCATGCTATTACACTCTAAATTAAAATGTCTGAAATTCAGACACTTAAGTGTCTGAAATGAACTGTTCAATTTTCAGACATTTTAAAATGTCTGAATTTTTTCAGACACTTCAAACGTCTGAATCGCATCCATTTTTTTGTAAGCATCATACGTAGCCATGTTTGACCACGTTGAATCCTGGAAAAATATTTGGCTGTGGTCCTGCCCCTCCCTCCCCCCCCCCCCCCCAATACAGCCTGATTTTTTTGGTGCTCTCAGTTTTGGTATACAATTTTCGTTACGTTGATAATTTAAATCTTTTACGACATTGTACTGATTATAATCAATATCTTGAACTTCAGGAGTAGAACAAGATTAAAAAACAAAAGATATTTATCTAAATATTAGATTTTTTAAAATTTATTTTGTTTTTAACCTTATTTTACTTTAAAAGTTCAAAATATTGATTATAATCAGTACAATTTCGAAACAGATTTAAAATATAAGCTTTACAAATATTGCACATCAAATTTGGGGGCACTACAGTCGTAGGGGGACGGGGCACTTCCCAGTTTGCCCTTCCTTTAATCAAAAAGTACTTTTGCAAAAAACGCAACCCTGCATTATAGTTGTCTAAATTGAGATGTCCGGTATTCGGGAGTATCCGTTGTGGAGGTTAATGGACATTCTGGAATAGCGAACACCTCTATTTAACGAATACTTTTTTAATCAGCAGACATACATATTTGTATATTTTTACCTCAAAAAAGTAGACATCTCCAATTATCGGACAAATTCCGCGGTCCCGAAGTGTTCGCTATTAAGGGCTTTTAAGGTACATAGATAAATATATATATATATTTTATAATCTTGTCCTACTCTAAAAGTTCAAAATATTTATTATACTCGGTTGAATGTGGAAAAAGATTTAAAATATCAGATGTACGAAAATTGCAAAAATCCCCCCCCCCCCAAAAAAAAAAAAAGAAAATATAAAAAAAATATATTGCCACATAGGCAATTTTACATATACATCACTTGATAATCACAACAGCCATTTAACTATGAATAATGAAAATAAATAAATAAATATTCTACTTTAATAACATTGGGGAAAAAATGACTTTGGTATTTTGTTAAATATATTTGCGTTTTTAAACTTGTCCTACTCTAAAAGTTCAAAACTTTCATTATAATCAGTGCAAGATTTAAGATATCAGCTTTACAAAAATTCATGCAAAATCCCCCCCTCCCCCCCCCCCAAAAAAAAATGAAAATACTTATTTAAAAATTATGTTTTTAAAAAATTTATATTTCCACATGGGCAAGTTTTTATGTAGATCAGAGGGTACTCACAAAAGCTATTCAACTATCAATAAAAACAAATAAGTACATATTCTATATTAAAAACATGAGGAAAAAATAACTTATGATTTCCAAACTTCTTTCGTCTTAAATATATACAGTAACATGTGTCATTTTTGTATTTTTCGTATAAGTGCATATAAATAAAGTTACCACAATTTTAAATACGAAATCTAGTTAGAGGTTTTTACTTTTTCCCATTATAAATTTCAAATTACTTTTTTATTAAAAATAATAAAAAAATTAGTATTAGAGTTGATTACAAATCAAATACATATGTATATTTTTACAGGCAGCTTCATATAATAGACCAGTCTCATTTACTTTATTTATCATTTTTTAATCTGCGGTTTTATGCCAGGAAGTAAGAAAGCATTAGGTCATCTTTCAAAGTTTTTTTTTCTTTACTTCCTTGTGGCCGTCATTTACTGCGAGATAAAAATTATCCATTGAAACTAAGAACTGACCTTGAATATATAATTCGTAATAAAAAAGAACGTCATAAGTTTAAAAATATATACTTCTAGAATTAGTGGGTTTTTTTGCGAACAGATTCAAAACTAATTAAATTTCATGCAGGATTATGTTTAGTACAATAAATAAAATCATAAAATACACTAATTTTACTACTATAAAGAAACTTACTTGAGTTGCTGCAAGAGGTAAGAAATATTCCTCGATTTGAAATTTTAAAAACTACCACAACCACAGTGAGGGAGAAAGACTTTCATCAGTTTAAAAGGTAATCCCATAATACATCCGACTAGCCATATTTAAAGAATGAGATGTTTCATCCTAAAAACAGGACCCGCCAGACAAAAGTTTCTTTTTTTTTTGCCAGCTTCGACAGGACGAAGATGAATAACACAATATTATTGATATAAATTGATACGAGTTAACACTAAGCCCATTGCACACGCTTTGTAGAATTTCCGGGTGTAATCTTCAACCGTCGTCTACTTCTGTTCTGTGTCTATCCCGCCCTTGTATCGACGACAGCTTCTAAGAGACATTTGATGTCGAGCACACACGTCAGATGTATGTATTCAATAAATAAATAATCCAAGTTAATACGAATTAAAATCACAGTACTTCACATTTCGCAAAAAACGAATTAAAATACACGCGTACATAAAAACAAACTTTGTTTGAATTACAACGTATACCACTTCGAACGAAGACATCTAAAACGCATGCGCAACTGGGAGTGCTAGTGCCCCCTGGTGGTTATTGCGTCGGAAGAATCAAAACGTCTTAAATTAAGACACGTTTAAAGCAATGAAGTGTCTTAAAATAAGACGTTTGCGGATATTTTAGACATTATTCTCAGTTCGTTTACACCATGGTCATAGTAAGACGCTTATGTATCTTAAATTAAGACATCTATAGTGTCTTAATTTTCAGATTAAGACACTTAAGTGTCTAAAATTCTTTTTCAGTCACATATGTGTCTAAATTTAAGACGCTTCTATTTGCAGTGTAGTCACGTACTTAAGCCGATAAAGTGATTAAAATTATTTATTTTTCGTGGCAAAAAATAAAGTTACACACAATGTACGACAACATTTGATACTGATCGACAATCAAGTGAAACTTTAATCAATTTGAAATCGATGTAGTTTATTAATGAGTATGCCCAAAAAAATTTGATGTGCATTATTTTGTGAAAGAACAGTTAAATGTTGTACTTTTCTTGCGTATAAAAGGATTGTGTATTTGTTTGTTATCAGCTAGTTTTAACATGTTTGACGTAGTCTAAATCTGTGTTTTTAATTAAAATATTGTTTACGAAACGATAGTTGGATAAATCTATGTTTGTCTTAATTTTCACATTGCGCTACATGTCAAGTGTGTATGTCAAAGATGGATAAATTTGTAAAGTTATGTTAAACATCGTAACTGCATCTCCCAAAAAGTAAGATTGATAAACCGAAGAAATCCATTTATATTTTTTAGTTATCTTTAGTGTTGGCATAAAAGTTTGATATTATTATTTTACTAAGGTTGTTTACGTCATAAAATTGCTGTTTGTATTTTAAACCTTTAAATAGTACTAAAACGTGTTAAAAAAATCCTGTTTAATTTATATGTTTTCTTCCAAAATATACCTGAATTTGGTTTTATCTCATTTAATTGTTTGTCAAAAATCTTATTTTAAAGTACTATAAGAGAGGGAGGCTCAGGTAAATCACATGTTTAATCGACCTGTTACACATATTACTTATCAATGAACATGGCTTTAATTTCCAAGTTTAATGATAGAAGAGTTCAATGTTAACGTACTGGCTCTTATAGAAGGCGTGAGCAGTTGCATAATGACAGGTATTTTTTAATGGAGTTTTACCGATGTGTTAACGTAATCTTTTTACACTGTTAGTTGCAGTCCTGCTTGTCTATTTTTTCATACAATGCGCTATAATACTAAATTGCAAACTCTACAACTCTGTAATAACTCTTTTCCATTTATATTACCTTTTCAAAATTAGGAATTTAATTACGCAGTTTGCCGCTAGGTAGCATTGTAATCTTTTTCATCGAATAGCTCAGATTAAATTTGAAATAACTAGGTAGATAGTACTCTAGTGGTCTCCATGTATAGCTAGGTCAGAGTAGTTGTAACTAAATAGAAAGGCCTATATTTGTCAAAAATAAAAAAAATTCAAAGGTGAATAATTTGTTTATTATTGTCGGCCTCCTACTGAATTTATCTCCTATTCCTAAGTAGCTATCAAATCATCAGTATTAGCAAGTATACTAGATATGGAATATGTTTAATACTCTCTTGCATAGTTGTAAAGTGTTTAGGCTTTCATTTTGTCTGTAAGCAATCTGTGCGCACTACGATTACTAATTACACATTAGTTGTAAAACATTAAAATTGACATTAACACGTGTAAGAAAAAATGTGCTTAAATTCGCATAAAATTATGTTAAAGAAAAAAGTCTCTAGATAAAAGTACTTGAAATAGTAATGGAAACTTTTCGGAATCACAATTTTGCTACAATGCAATAAAATATTTTCTTTCAAGCATAATTTTAATAATACGTCGATAATTGATATATTACAAAAAAAGCAATACACAAGCTGTCATAAACTTTAATTTGAATTTTGAGAATATCGACAATAACAATGCAAATCTAATCCAAAAAAAAAAAAAAAAAAAAAATCCAAAATTCTTCCAAAATCGCCACGCATTTCTACGAATTCATAATTGTTTACTGTACAAAATTCATAACAAACTTCATATTCTACTTTTTAACAAATTCTCACGAATAACTTCACAAGTTTTTCATGAGTTTTTCATGAGTTTTCATAAGTCTTCTATTGTTAGATTAAAATACGAATGTAACAAAAATGGTGGGCAATAAATCTTTTTTCAAGTGCAAACATTATCAAATTTTCTGTCGAACATTATGTCATATAAAGTTTTCAACATTTAACAAAATTAGAAGAATTTCATAGATTTCTCAAGCTCGTTATACTTTTTTATCTCAAAAGAAATTCTTTAGTCTTTGAAAATGAAAAATGCATATGATACGTCGCATATTTAAAAAAAAAAAAAAAAAAAAAAAAAAAAACCCTCACTATTTATGAAATTGGTGAGAAAATTAAATATATTTATACTTCATTTGTAAGTTTTTAGTATAAAAAAGTTTTAAAAATAAGCTCTAATATGTTTAAAAATTTATTTTTCTCCCGCCAAGACTAGAATACCATTTCATTAAGAAAGTAGGTTTTTGTGGGATAAAATCTCTACAAATTATTCAATGATTTAATAAATGTTTCTTTTGCTATTATTTGTAAAATTAAAAAAATAATAATAAGAAGAGCACTAAAAAAATAAGCTATCGTTTTAATTTTACAACTAAGGCAGATTATTTATTTTTAAAGTCGTATTGTTTTAGCAGGTTTACTGTTTTGATATTTTACATTGAATTCGGATTCGAACTTTTTTTTTACGTTATTCACCCGTATCCATTTTGTTATGGAACACAGTTTGTAATTACATCTATAATGAAATATAAATACATTGAATAGCAGAGAGAATGTACAGAAATTATATTACATAAATCTCAAGCCAGAATATTTTTCATTAAATTCGATTAACACTTTTTGAAAAAAAAAATAAATACAAAATTATAGAAATGGATAAGAAAAGCCAAATGAACAAGTTCAACTTAATTGACCAAATAGTTGTATTTTTAAAAAAATAGTTTGACAATATTAACAAAAAAAAAAAAATCTATTATTCATTAATTCGATAAAGGATTGACTGCCTGTGTCCTTGAAACGAAACAAGTTGATTATATTTATTTTCCTGGAATTCTATTGTCTTTTACATATCCGCATTTCGATCATGTACAGGTTCTCACAAATTTCTGTACATATTTTAATAAAATATAAAATGTACAATTTTTCGTTTCGAAGTACAATTTTCCTCTTAAGATTTTTCAATGAATTGCGTTTTTTCCTCTTACATAAGAAAATAAATATTTTATATTTCCAAAGTATAGTGGTCTATACGGTAAAAATTAATAAACGTTTTATTAATGTCATTTTATATGTCATTTATAAATATATAAGAACAAATACGCATTTCACATAAGATGATATTGCAAGGAGAATATTCAATGTGCTTTAACTGCATGCGAGAACTAAGGCCGAAAAAAAAGCAACTTTTAAACATTTACCTTTTAAACATTTACTTTTAAACATTAAAACAACAAATAAACATTTTCAACCACTGTTGATATTATAAATCATTTAAAAGAATGAAAAAACAAATAGTAATTTTAGTAACAGTAATAATAATATAAGTACATAAATATTATTACTGAAGTTGATAATTTACCCGTTAACGTTTCTTTGAAAGTATTTTATTTGCAATATTTCTGTAAAACAAAATGCATTTCATTTCCTTTAAACTTATGCAAAATTATTTCATGAAAGAAAATAACTATTTGACAAGCCTTCAGTTACCAACCGCATCAGTATATGAAAACGTATCGATTTCTTATATGTTTTTAAATACATCCAAGGCACATGGTATATGTTTGTTCTCACTATTAATTTGTGACTAATGTATGTACATTTAACGCTTCAGAAGCCGGCCTGCAAGAAGTAGACTATTTTGATGGTCTATAACATTCATTTTGTTTATACACTTAAAGATTTAGCACAAATATCTATTTCATTCTTCAAATGAATGCAACTACTTATAATTTTAACGATACTAATGTTAATACTGCCCCTATACCACATTATAAAATTCAGTTACCTTCATATTAATTTAATTTTGCCTTAATTTTATGTAGCTAAAACAAATTAATTACAATAAGAGTTACTTAAAAACAGTTCTGGTCAAAGATATATATTGTTAAAAAAACAAAACAAAACAAAAAGATATTATTTAATATGATATTTTATTCAAAGTATTCATGATCCTCGAATTTTTGCTCATCCACGTTTATATCACCTTACTAATTTATTATTATGGAATAATTCTATATTGTATAACTGTGCACATCAATGTCAAGAAATAAATTTATTAAATTATTAAATTTAAATTTTGCATTGTTTCTAAGTCGAATATGAATATTATTAGTCTAATTAAATAATTAAGAAGTAAATATCGGAATGTGTTACATATTCATAATATTCAAAATTGTGCGATCATGTTTAAACATTTTGCAATTCATTGGTAAAGTTTAAATTAGACTTAAAGGCAGTGTTTATACAGAAAATATATTATTACATAAATGTCGGATATTGAGAAGAAATTAAAGAGATAACATTTTCCTTTTCTATATAAGTGAGGAAAAACAGATATTTCTAATGCGTTTAAAGTGCTTACTTGGAGAAAAAAAATACATAATTACAAAATATAATAATTTAAGCATACTTTAATAATATATATATATATATATATATATATGTGTGTGTGTGTGTGTGTCTATATATATACATTAGGGCGGAGCGTAAAAATGTTTTTTTCGAAATTCTTTACCCGCTAGCCAAGAAAAGTTGTGGAATGGTCTCAGAAATATACTCACAAAATTTTAAAATAATCAATAAATATCTTCCGGTTCCAGTTTAGGGTCAAAGTATGTAATTTTAGCCGAAAATGTTGTACATTTTCACATTTCAGTAATATTTTTAGCTTCCAACTTTTTCTTCACGCTAGCGCGGAAAAGTTGAAAGAATATATAAGGAACATAAGTCAAAAATTTTAGAGCAATTAATAAATATCTTCTGGTTCCAGTTTGGGGTCAAAATATGGAAAATTAGCCTTAAATGATGTAAATTTTGATTTTTTTAATTTTCCATTTTCTATTCCCGCTATCACGGTAAAGTTGAAAAAATATACAAGAAAGATAAGTGCAAAATTTTAGAATAATCAATAAATATCTTCCGGTTCCCCTTTGGGGTCTAAATATGAGAAATAATGCAAATGTGAAGAAAATTTAGGGGTCTAAATATATTAAAAAATGGAAAACTTTTGCATAAAAATTTATATATGGAAGCTTTAAACATTTTTTTTTTTACAAAATTATACATTTGTAAATAATAATTAGGAACATTAAACAACAAATCTTATTATTCACGCAATGCACAGACTTTGTATAACTAAGTGTATTTGGAGTTCCAGAAAAAAAGTTGTAACTAAGTGTATTTGGAGTTCCAGAATAAAAGTTGCAAATATGCATTAAATGCATTTCATTCACTTGTTTCTATATTTTTCACTTTTTACGGCTTTTGGTTTTAAACGATGGCATGGCATGCCTTGACTCCATTCTGGATATGATGAAACCATCACGCTTTTTCTCTCAGATGACTGCACAGAAAGCTTCTGTTGTCAGTTTTACCCCCCCCACACCCCCCACCCTTTCAACACATTGAGTGTGGCACGGAAAGTTTATGTTTCCCAATGGCGACACCGGATATTCGCCAGATTTTATCAGTTGCATTATGTGTTCGTTCTACAAGTGAGTGGTAATCGGAGGTTCCGATAGCTGGCAATTCTGCAAGTCTGTGAGAACCACGTAACATTTAGCTTTAGAGTTAAGTGCAGGAATTTGGAACATACGATTTCCTGCTCTCGATTTTCCCCTTGCTTTCAAAATCCTAAGTTCACGCACATTGTGGTTTGGGTGAACAAGCATTGCAAGGATTATTGCTTCAGGATGACCAAAAATCATTTCTCTGGATGACTCGATCCACAACTAGCTTCAGATCATCTGTAAGATAACGTGAAGTTTGAATTGTTTTCCAAAAATTTCATTCTCCATCTGAGCAATTGGCAATTTGATTGTGAACCACGCATGTGCGTAATCTTTTATTATAAATCCAGTCAATGATAAACTCACAATCAAATCGCATGCCAATTGCACAGATGAAGCACGAAATCTTTGGAAAACAATTCAAGCTTCACGTTATCTAGCAGATGATCTGGAGCTAGATGTGGATCTCGTCATCCAAAGAAATGGTTACTTTTTTCATCCTGAATCAATTATAATCCTTGCAATGTTTGTCAACCTAAACCAGAATGTGTGGAAACTTGCACTACATAGGATTTAAAAGCAAGGGAAAAAACGAGAGCAGGAGTTCGTGTGTTCCAAATACCTGCCCTTAGCTTTAAAGCTAAATATTACGTGGAATTCATACACCGCCAGAATTACCAACTAACGGAACCTCCGATTACAACTCACTTGCCGAACGAACACATGAAGAAAGGTTTAAAGATTCCATAAATGAATTTGTATGCAAATGTTTTCTAATTTTTTTCTATATTTCGACCCCTAAATTTTCTTCTCTTTTGCATATTTTTTCCTATTTAGACCCCCAAAGGGGAACCGGAAAATGTTTATTGATTATTCTAAAAATTTGCACTTATCATTCTTGTATATTTTCCCAACTTTTCTGTGCTAGCGGTAATAGAAAATCGGAAATTTAAAAAATCACTAAAATGTGAAAATTTACATCATTTTCGGCTAATTTTCCATATTTAGACCACAAAGTGGAACTGGAAGATATCTATTAATTGCTCTAAAATTTTGGACTTATGTTCCTTATATATTCTTTCAACTTTTCAGCGCTAGCGCGAAGAAAAAGTCGGAAGTTAAAAATATTACTGAAATGTGAAAATGTACAACATTTTCGTCTAAAATTGCATATTTAGAACCTAAACTGGAACCGGAAGCTATTAAGTGATTATTTTGAAATTTTGTGAGTATATTTCTGAGACCATTCCACAACTTTTCCGCGCTAGCGGGAAAAGAATTTAGAAAAAACGATTTTTACACTCCGCCCTAATATACATATATATATATATATATAAATCACTATGAGAGAATACGCCAGACACAGTAGTTTATTGATTAACTGCGTGTCTTAACAGTGAGCATGTTGATTGACAGTTTTTGTTATATATTGACTTTGTGTTGAAGAGTTATTCGATTGGAGTTTGAATCTACGAATTTGGTTAGTAACTTTGCCTATTTGCATTACACATAAATCCTTCTTTAAGTCAGTGTTATGAGCTACTTACAGCGCTAAAACTATTTGGTGTGAAATCACAAAAAGCGTATTCCCTTCTTATGGAAAAGTTAGTTGTACAAAAAGCTTTCTTTAAATCCGTGTTGCTGTTTACATGCAAGGCGAAAATATTTCTTGTGATATCACAAAATGATCTACGCCTACCTGCGGAGAAGTTAGTAAATCACTTTCAAAAACACTGTAACTACGTGCTTTATATACGCACGTTTAATATTCTTTATCGCTGAAATTAAGATGAACATAAACATAAGAGAAGGGGACTACGTCTAAGAATGGTCTCCGGAGAAAAAAAGTTAAATTCATAATTTGGATTTGCTGTCATACTCTTGAGTTGTTAAAATCTTATCTCTGAAATTCTACAATTTTCATTTTGAATTTTAACCGCAATGTGACCCTAAAAATACGTCAATATAATATTTACCTCATTATATTACCTGCACAATATTACCTGCTTAACGACATGTCAACATATACAATTACATATTAAAAGTAATTTTTGATTTAACTTTGACACAAAGTAGAAAACATTTATTTTATCAAAAATTTAAATAGTTATGTATTTATTTTATTTAAAAATAAAAATCTCTGGATTGTGAATTACAAAAAGTAATATTGAAAAGTTTAATTTAAGAAAAACTCATTTAAGAAGAATCATATGTAAAAAAAAAAAAAATAATAATAATAAAATAAAATAATAATAATAATAATAATAATAATAATAAGTGTCAGGTCTTACGTACAGAAATGAATTTTGTATGACATTTTTATTATTTTTAAACTTTTTATATCATTTAAAATACAAATCTCAGTTCGAATCAATTGAAAATCTTAGGATTAAATTTTGGTCATACGATGTATTTTTAAATCATCTGAGGAAATGTGATAAATCATTTAAATAAAATTAGGCGAAATAAAAGGACATTTTTCGCAAATTATTAATTAAATATATAGTACGGAACGTTTGAGAATAAAATAGAAATATCTAAATAAATTTTAAATATAAAGTTAGAAAATTTATTTTCACGTAATCTTTCGAAAATTGAAGGGTATTGAGTCTCTTAATTATTTTATTTATATTCATGTGTACAATTCCCATATGCATGATATTTGAGATTTACAAATTAATTAACAAAACATTTCTATTAACAAAATCAATAACGTTTTCATGAAAAAATTGAATTTCCATATATAATTTTTTATAGATAAAATATTTTTGTATACAGATTTATTTTAAGGTAATGCAGACGTAACGTTGTATATAATTGTTCATCATTTTCCCTATTTCATCAAGAAGGGATTATTGCAGTAGTCTAAATTAACTTGACATTTAAAATTATGAAAACTGCAAAGCGTTAAGCATAATTTAGAGAAAATATTTTTATCATTAACTTTCTTATATATATAATGAAATATTTTATAAATTGAATATTTTGTTGGACATCAAACTAGAAAAGTTTTCATTTATAGCTTCATGGAATTTAAGTCTTTTCCCTCGAAGCCCAAATGTGTAAAGATTAAAATAAATATAAAACAAAAATAAGCAGTTTCTTCTTTCATTTATCATATTAAGTTTTCTTTTAAAAAGAAGAATTTAAATTTCTTTAATAAACTGGAATATATTTACTTTCCCCAGTGTCATATTAAGTATCAAAAATAAATTTTCTCAAGAAAAGTTGTTATTACGTTTTGAGAATAAAAGTTCCTAAGAGCTTTCAAATTTTAAGATTAATATCATATATTCCATTTCTTCTTTTAATATGATAGCTGTTGTATTATAAATAATTTATTTTCTAATATAAGTCTTTCAGGTTTATTTTTATAGGATGGACTAAAATATTTACTTTGGACATAAAATGCACCCATATTGCTATAAAGCACAAACATAGCAGCGCCTAAAGCTGACGTCATTTTGAGAATGGTAACCTCAGACGATAAAGTATGGCTTTTACAGCAATTTTTTAAACTTCTAAGCATCGCACATTTTCAATTTTTTCACCGACTCACAGTGGGACGTTTTGACGATCTAGGTGGACAAAATTATATCGTTGAAGTTTAATTTTTTTTGCTGTTTTTTTTTCATACATCACTAATAAATTACTCAAACTATGATAAATATTTGGTTATTTAACAACAATGTCTTAAAATAAAAATACAGGGTGCACACTAAAGTCCGTTCCCACCCCCTTAACTGCCGAACGACTGCATCTATGTTCATAATCGTGATGCCTAGGTATAGTAAAGTGGCTATGCGCTACTAGATGCGACCACTCACAGCGCCACCTGGTGCAAATTTGCGGCATTGGCGTTGCTATCGTGAAATATGGTTCGAAATAGGGGATAAAACTGAATGACAAATTTGTAGAGCATCATCGATTTAATTCGAAAGGACATCTTGTAAACACGAATGCTAAATGAATCTCGTTCTGAGCATGGATCTCGTTTTCGAGTTAGGAATACTAATTCAGCTGTTTTCCACCACGTGACGCTGGAAGCGGTGTCTTCTGGTAGAGCATAGACACTTTACTATCCCTAGACACCACTTATATGAATATAGCTGCAACCGTTCAGCAATTAAGAGCGTTGGAAGGACTTTAGTGGGCAACCTGTATAATGCATTACAAATAATTCGTTAAACATAGAGGAAAAGGTCCAAATACCGGCTACCACTGTTGTTTTCAATCTAAATCATACAATTTTCAAAATTAGTAAAAGAAAAACGGACAGCATGTTAGCTTGAGAGGTTTTACAACTGTTTAGAGAAAAAAATAGTTAAAAAAGCCGTTTTCTGTTTATAAAAAGCAAAATTCCGAAAGTCTTCAAATTTTGAGTTTTAAAAATTGGGTCTAAATACCAGATACCTAACTTTTTTTTTCAAAAAAGATCACACAAATAGAGCTAATGACAATTATTAAGGAATAAAAATATTATTTTAATAACTTTTATTGATTAATAACCTTTCTTATGCACAGGAAAAATACGTAATCAAAAATAAAATTTATGTAAATGATTTTTGTGCGTCATATTATCCATTTGCATACATTTCGTTTAGTTTGTATATAATGACGCACAAAAATCATTTACATAAATTTTACTTTTGATTTTGGATAGCGTGGCACAAAAGATAAATCAAATATTTCATATAAATACATTACAGTGCATTGTGTAGTCTCAGTGAGAGTGATATTTTTAACAGTGTATCGGTAAATTAAAAGTTTTGGTTACATGTGTAAATATATTTAGCCAAACCGAAGACAATTGAAATTGAATTTTAAAACAAATTGTTAGAGCTACATCAAGGCGTCAATTAAATTTTGATATCATATCTTTTAACACTCATATTGTGAATTTATGAAAGATGTGATTTGTAAAGCATCAATGAATAAATTGTTATACATCCTTTTAAATTTAACATAATTATTGCACATGCAATTATAAGTAAAACAAAAATAAAATGATAAAATAAATAATATAAATGTATGTCTATACACATTAATTAATAGCATAGCGTCACTTAAAATTTGATATCATTATTTTTAAGTTCCATATTTAAAATTCTCATAGCAATAAGATAAAGTACTGCGTCGCAAACTTTTAAATCGTTAAGGGTTTTTTGTGTTGATATCACTGCGTTTTTTAGGTTAATAATAATAATAATAGTAAAAATATATAGACCAATGGTATGAACTCATAATCATGATTTGCATTCACCTTTAATCCCCCCCCTCTTCTCTCTTAAAAAAGCATACCTATATACAAAATCGGATTTTTTTTTAAGGTTTGTTTCATAGATATAAAGCTTTGTTAAATTTTACTACGTAAAAAGTTTAATTTTTTAAGAAGAATATCAAGAAATATTACTCTTTAAACCTTTTTATTTAAAATACAATAATTGCTCACTAATAAAATTAAATAAATCTATCTAAATCAAATTCTAACCTACAATTTTTTTGCTTAATAATTGAGAATACATTTTCATTGAGCAACAGTTCGAATATACATACATTCCATACAGAAATCAAATAGCACAGGAAAACATCAATCTTCCACAGCATCAAATGAAATTAAACTCTAAGAAAAAAGTTGTCAAAGTGAACTGGTAACATTAAATCGTCAAGACCTCGCCAAAATGTAACCTCGTTGATATCATGATAAAGCAACGATAAATGACTAAATCTCTTAAATATAATTGCTGTTCATAAAAGATATTGGAGCTTGGTACTAATCTGAATTTTCGAGACCCAAATTAAAATTTTTGGAGCCTATTTACCAGTATTTAAAATTGCAGATATAGTTGAGAGGCGTTATAGGGAATAATATTTTTACATTTGAAAGACAGATGGCAGCAACACCAAACACTAATTTCAATAATTCAGAAATGTAAACGGGATTTATTTTACTAGATTACGTTTGTAATCTTCAGTACCGTTTTTTAAAGTGAAATATTAATTAGTACAGTACAAAGTGTAAAGTTTGGAATTCTCCAAAGTTCGGACCTTCAAGCGGCAGTATTCAAGAAAGAAGTGAAAAAAACAAAATTGTTGGAACAAAAAAAGGTCTAGAGCAAAGAAGCTTTATTGCTGAATCTTAACTCATGTCTATGTAGAAAATAAAAGAAAAACTTCTTAATGATATACCTAAGTTAATAAAGAAGACCACATTAAGTAAAATGTTCAATAGTTCAAAAAGTTACAATTTCTTCTTAAATTTTTTGTTCCCTTAAGGCTGTCCTCAACTGCTCAGCTCAACAAACGCAAAACATTTTGACACATTTACAAATTATATTTTTTTACGGAAAGTCATAAAATTGGAAGGCCTGACTATGGAAGCGATTTGGAATAGAACTGTGTTTTCCATTTTTTTATAAATAAATTACCTATTGAGTTATAAGCGATTTTGATCACGTGACAAAGACGTTTTTCCCACTTCCTTATGTAGTTATTCTTCTTTCGCGCTGGAATTCGGTTCAAAACTCCCACTTTGACACTATTTTCTGAAAAATCTATTGCGTTTGCAAAAAAAAAAAAAAAAAAAAAAAAAAAGTTCGATTACATAGTTTCTGAACAACAACTTTATCATGCATCTCCGAATAAAAATAAATTAAAATTTATGTCATAAAGTTGCCCTTTTGGATTTAAGAACAGACTTAAATAAATGTTTTTATTTTACTTTTTATTTTGTTATGATTTATTTAATGAAAATGATTGTTTAATTTAATATTAATAGTTGTTATATGCAATTTTTAACATATGAACGTCATATTTTGCATTTTTATGTAGTGAATTTTCTTTTCTTTTTTATTGGGAAAGCAATATTTTTCATGACCCAAAGTTCGGAAAAATCCGAAATTCGGACTTTGTAAAGTTCCGAGGATTCCGGACTTTAGACTTTGTACTGTAATACTCGTTAAATTTGTATCAAAAAAAAAAAAAAAAAAAAAAAAACATGAGCTTGAGCATTTATTAATTTTTTTTACGCATAGAAAGAGTTTAAAGTATGAAGTTACCATTTTATGAATTTAATGAAAAGTGAAAGCGAAAAATGTATGCATTTTCTATTGTTCAATCGACATTTTCCTTTTATTTACAGTTTTTTACACATAAAAATTCGTATTTTCCTCAACGAAACGGATTGAAATACGATACATATAAATAAACTATACAACTTTATTTTTTTTTCAATTATCCTAAAAATTTAAAAATATATATGATTTTTAAAAATTTACTTTTTTAAATTTTGGATGTATGACATTTTTTTTCTAAATCTCGTAGTCTTCGATTTACAATTAGAATAACGGCCTGTATTTTTATTATTATTATTATTAAAAACGTAATGGTAAAATAACGGCCTGTTTTTTTTCTCTTTTTTTTATTATAAGGGTAATGGAAAAATTAAAACGCATAATTTAAATTTATGTACCGTAGAAAAAGAGAAATTCATGTGTGTTAAAAATTGTAACTAAAAAGAAACTGTTGTAGACTGAACAAATACGATTTTCGGTTTTAAAATAATCTTTTTTCCGTCTTATGTAAAAATTGGTTTTCGACGGACCTTAAAAACCTTTCCGTTTCCGCGTTAAGCAGATACTGGCTTACGGAGCATGTATTAATGTTATTTTCAATGGATTCGGCGGGACATGAAAGTCTTTCCGTAGTAGGCAGATTTCCGGCTTACACAGAGTCCGCCTTAGACAGATCTTACAGTATTTTTATTTTTTGAAAAATTGTCACGAAATAGTGATATGTGAAACTCTTAAAGAAAAAAATCAAAATAAACAGATACATTCTTATAGAAACATAAAATCAAATTTACTTTATTAACTGACTTAAAAAAGGATTAAAAAAATGCTTACTGCTTCAAAGAGGACAGACCTCACAACGTATATATTGCAAGACCAGCGTTTAACCGACTAAGCTACAGAAGGTACGGAAACATTCCCCTAAAAATTGAACAGAAGAAATTATGCGCAGGAATACAGAGGCGCAATTTCGGAGAAATTCCCATAAATGGCAGACAAATATAGTCCGATTTTTCATGCTTATTATATAACGAATAAGAGTCTTCCAGGAAACAAACATGGTCTTATTCGGTTAATATAGAATAGATTCATATTATATATTAATTTTAATAAGATCGCTCATGTCATTTTCGAAGGGAAAAATTGTGAAATAAAAAGAAAACTAGAGTTTTTATGGAAACAGCTGTTATCTTATTCCCTTCACATAAAACTGATTCATATTATATATCAATTTAAAGAAAATCGCCCGAGCCGTTTTTCAGATTTTGACTTTAGGAACTTCTTCCATCGCTTTCTCTTTAAAAAAGACTATTTAGATTTCAAAATATACTGCACGTAGAAATGTAAAAATGTCAGAATAGAATTAGACTGCAGATATAAGACTGTTCTAAAAAAATCAGAATAATAAAAGCTATATTTGCTGAGTTATTGAAAGGCGGCTTTTCGTGTTTTCTTTGAAGTCGAGTTAGTTGTATATATAAGTTCCACCATATACGAATTCTACGATACGATACGATACGATTTTAAGCTTAAGGCTTCGTCACTGGCATACTATCGTCTTCCATGATAATAATTAATAAAGAACTTATTCTATAATCTTTCTCTTTTTTTCAAATATTACTTCTTTTTAATATTAAACAGATGAGGAAAATACTTTTAAAGTTCTTTAAAAAATAATATCAATTAAGAGATGCAAGTAAATTGAATTACTCATATATGCTTAACTTATAATTATAATTTTTAAATTTCATTGTTGACAAACTTTTTTTTTTCGAAAGTAAAATTATAAGTTTTCGAAAACTTAACTAATTTCTTTTTTACTTTTTTTTTTTTTTTTGTAATAATATTTTCATTTAGTTTTAGTTCTTTCATATAAACGGCCTTATAAAATAATTAAATGCATACACTTTGCTTTGATTAATCAGTTTTAAATAAGTTTTTCCGATCAGAAATTAGAATATTGTGTTAATTTAAAAATGAAATATCTAAATAGAATAACAAAGATTTTTTTTTTTTTTTTTCCTACGTAAATCAATTTCGAATAGGTATTTATAAATTATCTAAATTTTTAAACTTTAGTTGTTTACTTTATTAAGAATATTTTTCTTATATTTTTGTAACAATTTTATGCATAAATTTATTGATGTGCAGATGTTTTTACTAGAAAGATCAGACATAGAAACAAATTAAAATATTTCTATTCTTTAACTCTGTAAAACGGTCTTTGTTAGTGTTTAACGAAGTTTAAGTAGTGATTTACAAAAATAAACTCACATTAATAACAAGATAATTCATCTCTCTTTTTATTTGTGTTAGCCGAAAAATTCTATGTGTTATAATAACTCTCTATATAAAATAATTCTGTATTTCGAATAATTCTATAATATTATGTTGGTGTAATGTAATTTGGTTGTAACTAGGATGCCTCTTATTGCTGCTTCAATGTTCAGCACATTAATATTTTAGTCTTATACAAGAAAATATTCTAGATTTCTGTTTGCACAGATTCAATTGTCGACTGATTTTGTTCTGTAGCAGTTTTATCCCAAATAGTTTTTTTATGTTATTGATATAACAAATAAAATAAAAGCTGTACATTTTCTAAATACCGAAATACACGTTTCTCTCTATGTATTTTTTCAATACGGTGTTACCTTTATAATAGGTTTAGAGCAATTACTCTCTGTTGGCGAAATAATTTGAAAACTGCACGTAAAGTTTTAATAATAAATTTCTATTTTTTTTTTTTTTGTTTAAATGAAATCTTTTTATTTACAATGGATAAAAATTTATTACCTATAACGAAAACAATTATTTACCGAAATTAATTTTATATTCTAATTGTGCTGAATCTTACCGCATATAAATTTCATGAACATTTAATCTCGTAAAGCGTAATTTAATTTAAATCGTTTTAAAATTTACTTGCATGCATCTATTCGTAAATATTGAATATCAAGATTTTTGCTGTAATATAAAATCTGAGTTTAAGATTAGGAAATTATTCAACTGGATTAACTTTTCATTTGTCAGTAAATAGATGGCTTACTGTTGGAGTAACTACCACATAGCATTCATTTCCAATTAAATTAAATTTCGTGCGTTTCGCAATAAATTATAATTTTACGCTTCATATGTAGTACACAATCGATTTCCTAAAATGTCTTACTGTAACTTATTGGTGAAGCGCATATGATAGTCTAAATGTTCAATAAATGTATTATATTTTACTTTAACAACATTACATAAGTTATAATTTTGAATTTATTTATTTATTTCTCATACTCGTACACTGTTAAAAATTTGCAGCATTCTGGCAGGTCATTTGACCGTTTTTTCCGAAAACGGTTAAAACAAGCGTAATTTAACGCAATTCTGACCATATTATTGGCCATTTTATGGTCAGAATATAGTTAAATTATGGTTATGAAACCGTTTTTTCTAAAAACGGTCGAATGACCTGCCAGAATGCTGCAAAATTTTTAACAGTGTAGTTGCCAATAATCCTCACTTCTTTAAAGTGAAATCAATTCATTTTATCCATAATAATTATCACGCCTTTTGTATATTCGATGATGTTGCTGAGAAAAGAACAACAGGGGAGGTACAGCCGTTCCCTTAAAAACGTTCAATATATATATATATATATATTAAATATAATAGTTAAGTATATATAATAGTATATATAATAGTTAAGTTATTACAGTTTATACCATTCGTTTATCTCGAATATTTCCTAAATTTAGTTTTGTAAAAGGACAGCAATTGTTTAAAAGAACAAAAACTGTTGATTAATATAATTTTCTTCCCTATCTAAATCAAAAAAAGAAATAGTTTCAGTTTTTAGAAAATGAAATCTTAAATCAAGTTTATAAAAAAATTCGGAGAATGTTTTTGAATGATTTAGAATATGTATTTAAGTCTTGTGGATTCATATTTAAATCGTAAAGAGACGTTTTCAGTACCATACGGATATATATTTTTAATATCGTACAAAATTTGCTGACAAACAGGCAACGCGAGATGCGACCTATAGTTAAATAAATAAACACACACGTACACTTATATATACATTATATCTGTATCTATATCTGTATAGATATAGAAAATTCATATATATTTAACAAATTGTTATATGGAAGTTCTGTTTGCATCCCAAGAATTGTTGAAAATGCGAATTCAAATATTACAGATGTGCAATAATTAACTGACACTAATGAGTGTTTTTACAATTTACATTTCAATAATAAAAAAAAAAAAAATACTAGCCTAGATTTTCTGTAGTTGAAGTGTGACATTTAGGTTCGGACAATCTACATTATGTCATTCATAATTTTCTATGTGTATTCTTAATATTAGATAATTTTAGGCAAAGTTAAATAAAGAAAATCAAGAAACCAACAAGCAAACACTAGCGTATTGCATTTCGAGCAATTTCTTTTTTAATACATCATCGAATCCTATATGTAAAATTTTACATTCTTATGAATGTTTATAATGTACAAAGATTAACTATTTAAATCTAAGATAAAAAATATTTCAATTCTCCTGATACAACAATTGACGAACAACTGCACACACGGTATGTCCATTAAAGAATTTCGCAGTTTCAATGGTACATTATAACAGTTGAATTTGGACCATTTACAAGAAATCATACATCTGATTAAAGGTAACTAACCTAGTTTTTTTTTTTTTTTTTTTTTTTTTTTTTTTTTTTTTTTTTAACAAATGTTTACTGTATGCATCTTCAGTTATACGGATCTCATTCAACTAATTCTTCCCACACTACTGTTAATATGTCCGGAGTAATGGCAGCAATGGATTCCACATACTAATACATGGAAATTATTCCAGAGAGAACATTCGCCTTGTATACAATATTTCAAATGAAAATGAAATTTCAAAGTAATTGCTTAAAAAGCGCAAAGGCCAACATAGTGAAAAAGATTCCATGACTCGATTCGAACCCGGGCCATCAGTATAGCGCACTGACTTTCTACCGACTAAACCACATGGAACGATACCCAGCCTGGAAAATTTCCCACTATTATATGTTCGCAAGGCTACAAACACAGCACAAGATGGAATATTTATCCTGAGCCACCGACATGGAGCAAACACGAAAATTAATTAACTCCAGCATCGATAGAAACTATACTAAGATGTTTAAGAGGCCTCTTGAGCAATTACTTTGAAATTTGATTTTCATTTGAAATATTGTATACAAGACGAATGGTTCTCTCTGGAATAATTTCCATGTATTAGTATAGATTCTATCGATGCTGGATTTAATTAAATTTCGTGTTTGCCCCATGTCGGTTGATCACTATAAATATTCCATCTTGTGCTGCGTTTGTAACGTTGCCAACATATAATAGTGAGAAATTTTCCAAGCTGGGTATCGTTCAATGTGGTTTAGTCGGTAAAACGTCAGTGCGCTATACTGATTGCCCGGGTTCGAGTCCCGGCATGGAATCTTTTTCATTATGTTGGCCGTTGCGCCTCTTAAGGGGACGGTGAACGTTAAAAACTATTTTTTTTTAAATTTTCATCATGGAGATATAAAATTTTGTCGAAATATACATTTCCCCATAAGTATATAAACTAGCTTAAAAAATTTACAATCTTATTATAATTTTAAGATTTGTTTTAAAAATTCAAATTTTAAAACAAAATTTTAAAATGCTCCATGCGTCATGATTTTTGAGATATTTCCTCGATTTGGCATTTTAATCACTTAAAACTCTAATACAAACAAATCTGTGCAAATTTAATTATCTGAATCAAATTTAATTATCTGAATGAAGTAGAATTTTAAAATGCATGCACAGTTTTTTAATCATTTGGAAAAATGGTTATTGTTCTCGTCAGGATGGGAAATGAAAAGCATATCTGAAGGTTTTCATTGTTTTAATCCGCAATTTATTCGTTTTCTGATTGGTCTATACAGGCATCTGTATTTCCCTTTAATTTCAACAACGATGGATACTTTCTGTTGCCACTATGACAAAAAAGTAATAAAAACTAAACAAAAACATTAACATAACTCAGAAACAAATACAAACATAACTCAGAAACAAATTGAGATACAGCTTTCAAACAAATTGCATTTAAAAGTTCATTTTTTTCTCTATCCGACGGTGTAAAAAGTAATATTGTCGGATGTTTAGAAGTTTAAGAATAAAATTTCATTTAAAATTCGCCGTCAGATTTCTTGGAAATCTGACGATGGAAAAGCCTTTTCCCGAACAGCCAATGAAATGCTTGGATATTTACGTAAGTTTCAGGTGGATAATACTTAAGTTTCATGAAATTTGACGGGTCGCAGGCGATATTTTTGGCTTGCAATTTTTACGTGTAATAACACTATATTAATGTTTAATTCATGGCGTACGTAATGTATGATCAACTCCGTGCGATTTTTTATGTCTTAAATTTTAGTCTTAAAAAAAAAAAAATCGTTTTCCAAATGGTCGTTGTAATTTGATAAATTGCTTTTTTTTTTTTTTTTTTTTTTTTTTTTTTTTTTTTTTTGTAAGCAATATCAGGATTCGTACTTATCAATTTCATGAATTTTGATCATATATTATGACGCATGGAGCATTTTTAAAATTTAAAAACGTTGAAAAATCAGTTTTGAGAAAAATAGATTTAAAGTATATTAAAGGTCCAAAAAATTGTTTGCGTACAAAATTCAGATGCTTGTAACTTTGCGAAAAATAATCGCATCTACATACGGTTTTTCGCAAATGGCTTAGAACAAACTAGAGAATAAATATCTGCCCAAAAATAATTTTCGATTTTTGGATCGATTTCCGGTGAGATAAAGGTCCACGGTCCTTTTCTATTGGCCCCACCAGTGGCTGAGAGGTTCTGCTCTCGAAGCTGGTAGACGGGAAGTGCTGGGTTCGATCCCAATCGCGCCCGTCGGCCTAATCGTTCGGAGTTTTCGTGGTTTTCTTCGAACCTTGGATTGCCAAGCGTTAATAGCCCCACCAGTGGCTGAGAGGTTCTGCTCTCGAAACTGGTAGACGGGAAGTGCTGGGTTCGATCCCAATCGCTCCCGTCGGCCTAATCGTTCGGAGTTTTCGTGGTTTTCTTCGAACCGTGGATTTCCATGCGTTAATACGGGTTAGGTTCCCTTAGAAAGACCCCCACGAAGGGCACTCCCCCGGGCCTATATCCCTCGTGCAGATAATTGGCCGTCATAAATACAACCAACCAACCAACCAACCTTTTAAGCTATTACTTTGAAATTTGATTCTCATTTGAAATGGCTTCCTCAATTCAGATTTTCAAATTTAGGAAGTCAATAGGTAACGGCGGAACTTTCATGCAGTATATGACGAAATCCCATAAAAAGGAATTGCATGTATCTAACGGCTTTTTTAATCTTCAGCCCAGCAATACCGCTTTACACTCAGAAGTCGGCATTTTACGTATGTGGTACTGAAAGAGTGTAAATAATAAAGCTGTACTCGCTCATGCAGTTATCTAAAACGCCCCACCAGTGGCTGAGAGGTTCTGCTTTCGAAGCTAGTAGACGGGAGGTGCTGGGTTCGATCCTAATCGCGCCCGTCGGCCTAATCGTTCGGAGTTTTCGTGGTTTTCTTCGAACCTTAGACTTCCAAGCGTTAACACGGGTTAGGTTCCCTTAGAAAGGCCACCACGAAGGGCACTCCACCTTATAGGACCTATATCCCTCGTGTTGATAGTTGGCCGACATAAACACAACCAACCAACCAGTTATCTAAAACTGTTTCCGTTACTCTTTATTTTTGTCCGTAAACAAATACTCTACAACGCTTACAGCTGATACTATTGAAACTTATATCTGGAGCATTATTTTATGTACACCCTGTATTCAAAATTCCCATTTTAAAATTTTTATTCATTAGCACGTATGATTTTATCTGTAAATCTTATGTTACAATTTTTTTATTATTATTATTTCAATTGTATGAAAAATCAGCATTTCTCATAAGTTTCAAAAAATACCTTTAAGATTTCAAAAGAAATAAAATTTCAAAGTAATTGCTTAAGAGGCGCAAAGGCCAACATAGTGAAAAAGATTCCTTGCCGGGACTCGAACCCGGGCCACCAGTATAACGCACTGACGTTCTACCGACTAAACCATATGGAACGATTACCAGGTTGGAAAATTTCTTCCTATTATATGTTGGCAAGGCTACAAACGCAGCACAAGATGGACTGGGTATCGTTCCATGTGGTTTAATCGGTAAAACGTCAGTACGCTATACTGGTGGCCCGGGTTCGAGTCCCGGCATGGAATCTTTTTCACTATGTTGGCCTTTGCGCCTTTTAAGCAATTACTTTGAAATTTGATTTTCATTGAAATCTTGTATGCAAGGCGGATGTTTCTCTGTGGAATAATTTCCATGTATTAATATAGATTCTATCGATGCTGGACTTAATTAAGTTTCGTGTTCGCCCCAGTTCGGTGGATCACGGTAAATATTCCATCTTGTGCTGCGTTTGTAAGCCTTGCCAACATATAATAGTGAGAAATTTTCCGGGCTGGGTATCGTTGCATTTGGTTTAGTCGGTAGAATGTCAGTGCACTATACTGGTGGCCTGGGTTCGAGTCCAGGCATGGAATATTTTTCACTATGTTGGCCTTTGCACCTGTTAAGCAGTTACTTTGAAATTTAATTTTCATTTGAAATCTTGTATGCAAGGCGAATGTTTCTCTCTGGAATAATTTCCATGTATTAATATAGAATACCTTTAATTTAATTTAAAAAATCCCATCTGCTTTAACTTCTTAATTTTGCTACGTTTTACTCTATAGATATGGTTAAATTATCTATATTGTTATCATATTTGAAAACTTTTTATATTTTATATTAAAAATTTAGTTCACATTTTAAATAATCTTCTTACACATTTTCGCAGTTATTTTTATAAGATGCGATATTGATTTTTTATGCTGGGATTTCTTAGTTGTCAGTCTAATAATTTAAAAATAACCATAGATGATATTTAGTAATCTTAATACATATGCCATCAAACACGCACTATTTAAGATTTTATATTGCTTGAGTATATATACTGCTTGGCACATTTTCGTCGAAATATGTAGCAAATGCATTTTATTTTAATATACCGTTTATCATATGTTACGCTTATTAAGAATCTAAATACAGCTTCTTGATATTAAAATTTCTCATAATTTTTTATTTTACACATATTTAATAAAAAAAAATCTCGTTTCTATAAACAAATTTGCCATTTATAATATTTATTTCCTTAGTGTACTTTACTTTTTGTTTCATTCAATGCTAAATATAAAATTTACATGTAATTTTATTTCTATTATAATTATGATTATAATTTCTTTGAAATACGCCCTTCTGCAAGTTTGAAAAAAGTCAAATTTTAATAAATATTTTTTATTAGTTATTATAATTTTTTTGTTATTTACTAATAATTGTATTAATATTTGGAAATTTTTCCAGAGAGAAACATTCGCCTTGCATACAATATTTCAAATGAAAATCAAATTTCAAATTATTTTTGCTTAAAAGGCGCAAAGGCCAACCTTCTGAAAAAATTCCATGCCGGGACTCGAACCCGGTCCATCAGTATAGCTCATTGATAGTCGGTAGAACGTCAGTGCGCTATACTGATGGCCCGGGTTCGAGTCCCGGCATGGAATTTATTCTCTAGTTTGGTTGGTTGGTTGGTTGTATTTATGTCGGCCAATTATCAGCACGTGGGATATAGACCCTAAGGGGGGGGAGTGCCTTCGTGGAGATCTTTCTAAGGAAACCTAACCCGTATTAACGCTTGGAGAACCAAGGTTCGAAGAAAACCACGAAAACTCCGAACGATTAGGCCGACGGGCGCGATTGGGATCGAACCCAGCACCTCCCGTCTACCAGCTTCGAGAGCAGAACCTCTCGGCCACTGGTGGGGCTCTAGTTTGGACTCTGCCCTTTTTAAACCAAAAAAAATAATTTGAAATTTTGAAATTTGAAAATTGAAATACTAATAATTGGTTACGTGAACTAGATCTGAAGCATATACGTAAATTATTTTTAAATATTTAAATTTCATTTAAGGGGTTTCAAGTCTCTTAAAGCTTCAAATTTTTCGAAATTTTAATTTTTTAGATGTTAAACTACTATCATTTTTTAATATATTGATATAGTTATTTATCTGAAATTACCTTTAGAACACAATTTATGGCTTTTAGAATTATACCCGCGGTATATCTGAAGCGGCGTTCCCGAAACTTTAAATTCATTTTTTCTCCGAATGACGTTTTGGGGCATAAAGCGCAGGATATCTGAAACAGTTCAGAATATTTTTTCATAAAAATGTTTCATGTCAGTTTGTAGAAAACAAATAAAATAAAAAAATGATTATACTGGTTGTAATTTTCAAAATTTTGCCTTAGCTAAATACAACTTTGTGTTAGAATAAGGAAAATATTTTAAATGCAAATTTATTTAGGTTCAGGATATTTATTAGAATCTGAAGTATAATTTGGCCCCAAATTTTTTATTCCAGTTGCAAAATTTATTTTGTAATCCTGCACGTCAGGTGTTATACTAATTTTATTATCGACAAATTAATGAAAATTTGGAGTCCTCTCTCGATAATAATTCTGAATCTTGCAATTTGTTAAATACATGAAGTAAAAAAAACATACTTATATATTTCATAGCAATAAAAATTATGTCTTTAAACCAAACAAGTTTAAGATATTAAATGTTGAAAATGGTCTTTTTCCCTCTTTTCTTCCCATTTTAAGAGTCCTGAAATCCCTTAAAAATTTAGTAGATAAATATATATATATATATATATATATATATATATTACTGTAAAATTTGATAATAAATATCTTTAAACGGTAATTAATTTAAAATGGATTGTTATAAAAAATGATGAACTGATTTAAATGCGATACACACATTCAGTTTTAATTTTCAGAATATAAATATAAATATAATTCTAATTTGTGATACAAAAAGGTAAATATACGATAAACATTAAAATATCTCATTCAGAAATTAATAATTTTTTTCTTATTGTACTTATTTTCGAAAATACATATTTTCGTAGCAATAAAAATATATGTTTAATTTTTAAATTATTCTCTTTTATTGCTGATATTTTCAAAGATTTTAAATAATTAAATTTATATTAATAAAAATAACAGCTGAATTTTTAAAATATTTAATCTCTTTCCAAGATATTTTGCTGAATAGAAATAGGAATAAATGACTGGTTAGATACAGAAAAAAGAATGTGCTATTCAAAATTAAATATTTCGCTTAAGGTGGTACCAATTATTGTTTATTCTGAGTATTTTTGACAAAAAAAAAGATCATCGCAACAGTAAGCATATTTATTTCATTTAAGTTTATTTTATTTAAATTTGCTACGGGATTTTTCTTCATTAAATCTAAATTTTTTTTAAAAAACATTATCTTATTGAAACATTGTCTATGTTATAATAATTTTTAACAAATTAATGAAATGTCTATTAAGTATATATGCATGTATAAGTATATTTTTCAAATATGTAAATTGTGGAATTTGTTATCTTGAAAACTTATATTTTATCTTTTATGTTGTATTTCTGAGGTAAATTAATTATATACACCTGTGGTCCAATATGTAATTCCACATGTGTCTTAAAAAATTTATTAATGAGCATTTAACAGCAAAAGTTATTATAGATCATCGCCTGAATTGTCACCTACACAAAACTGTAGTTCAAGATGCATTCACACATATGTTTGCTATCGGTTAACGCTGACATCAAAACCATTTTGTGAAAATTCGGTGTAGTACTTCTTCACCCATCATTTTATAGCTGATTTAACGTCTTGCAAGCCATTGATTCTGAAGCTCCTTAGGCTGTCTTTCACAGATCCAAACAGGTAAAAGTCAGAAGGGACAAATCAGGGAGATATAGTGTGTGAGGCACTACTGACCAGCCCATTTTTACAATTGCCTGTGTGGCAATGGCCTGTTTGAATGGCCAGTTTGAGCGTGCATTATTGCGATGAAGTTTGATTGAACGAATATCTTCCATTGGTTTCTTTTTTCTTATTGCCTCGTTAAGTTTCTTAAGTTTGGTTACACAGTTTTCGCTGTTGATTTTGGTACTTAGTTGCAAAAAAAAAAAACGAGAATAACACACTGTGTAACCCAAAACATTTTTGTCATGCATTTGCGTGCTAATCTAATAGATTTGAATTTTCTGGGACGTCGTGGAGAACCTCTGGGACGCCATTCCTTGGATTGTGTTTTACTATCTGGGTCATATAGGTACTGAAAGTTCTTATCTTCAGTGACCCCTTTCCTGAAGAAATCCTGTTGCTACGCATCAAATGCTTCCAGATACTCCTAGCAAGCTACCTCTTAGGAACAGTCAAATGCTTGCGAACCCACTAAGAACAAATAGTCAGAAATTATTCCTCGGACAGAGCCATGCGAGACGTTCAATGCATCAGCAACATTCTGAACTGAAACGTGTTTGTCTCAATCAATCAATTTATAAGCAAGTACTCGATTTGTATGTAAGGTTCATTTTGTCAGTCTGCCGCTCCCCTGTTTATCTGCAATTTCGATTCTTCTGTTTCCAACATTCTTCACCCAACGCCAAAAATTGCTGATGTACATCACAGCGTCACCATAAATATTCTTCAAGAGATTATGTATTCCCTAATTCATTAGTCTATATGATGAAATGTTGCTAGATAAATATGTAATCATCTTCGTAAAAATTTGAGCTTTCTGAAACGTATATTTGACTGTCCATTTAGCATAAAATTTTTAACAGCATTTTATAATTACGAATTTTTCACCAATAAAATGTTTTGCCTAATTCATTAGCCTATATGAGGAAAAGTTGCTCTCTATCAGTGCAATATTATCTAAAGTAATCTTTATCTGTCGATTTGCCACAGAAATTTCCATAAAATTTTTAAAATTTTGAATTTTCCATGCAGCCGTTATTTTTTTTCTTTGTGAAAATAACCCAGAACTCAGCACTTGAACGTGTCAGCACATCGAGTTTCAGCAATCTCCCGCCCTTTGCTTTTAAACATTTGGTTTAATTCCCTAATGAATCGAAGATATTTAATTTTCGTTTCAAATTTGTGTAATGCTATTTTCAATCTTATGAATTCATCTCTTGCGGCTTTGCCACACACCGAGCTGATGCTTCACTAACTAAATTGATGCTATGCTCTACTACTTGTGTATGGCACGAAAATCTGAAAACATCGATTACAGCAGGAATGCCCAAAATCCTCGTCTTGAGTTCATTACCAGAAATAGGTAATGTAAGTACTGGTTCAGTATGTGTAAGTGATTGCCGTTGAATTAGATCTATATAGTCGTCTGATTTGAAAATTAATGTTGGATAGTCAAATTCCCTAATTTTTTGTTCCATTTTTGATATTTTTCTACATTTTAAAATTCTTCTCATTAAAAGTGTTGCCCCTCTTTTTCCTTTTCAAGACATTGTATTTTTTATTATTTCCCTTCTAATTCTGCTAATATCGACTACTTTTGATGGTTTTTTGTAATTATTTCCATATCCTTTAATACCGCATTTATAAGAATTGCTGCTGATCATCAGAAATACCTGGTCTGTCGCAATTCTGTGCTAAATTTGGGGAAATTAGTCCACATTCGCGACATTAAAGGAGAATCTTGACTCGTAAATATGTGTATTGTTTAACATTATTAATATTTAGCTCTATAATCATCAGAGGAACTGTAAGAATTCAAAGTGTGTCCCATAACAGAAGCAGAAAGTCTGTTATCTGTTTTTTTTTTAATTTATTATCTTGCAATTGAACGCTATGACTTCTATCTGTTTTCTTTTTCATTGCATTGCATCTTTTATAGTTTTTTTTTTTTTTTTTTTTTTTTTTTTTTTTTTTTTTTTTACTATAATATCAAAATTTTGAATTATCACTCTTGCATTAGTCCTTTTATTAGTTAAAGAAAAACTCTTTCTGCTACAGGCACTTTAATTTTACAAGTACAAATTAAAAAGTTCTTACATTTAGATAGTAATATCGAACATTTTTACCCCTCTGATTCTTTAAATGATACAACTTTTTTGGTTGGATTTTATTTACCTTCCCTTCTCAAATGTCTTTTAATATTAACTTATTTTTTATGATAGGTACTCTCTTATCTTATAAAATATTCGTTGATCTGTTAAAATAAAAATTGAACTTTTTCCCATACGTGCTTGAGATCATTAATTAATGGTGAACACACATCAGCTACACACATCAACATACATTTTCTCCAGTTTCTGTATTCTTGTAAAAGTTCTTGTCATAGATAATAGTAAATATCTTATGACGCCCTTATAGGTGGGTAGCAAATAACGTTTAAAAAATTCCGAAGCACAAATCATAGGGCACATAGGTCCGGGACACCAAGCATAGTCGTCGTATCGCGTCCGAGGTATTTGTTTAATTCCTACATAACACGAAATAGAGATAAATAAATTAAATGACGCAAAATGAAATTTTAAAAAAAGTAATACAAACTAAATAATATACTCACTAATAAGACAGACAACCAAATCAAAGAGAAAACATATTCACTAACAAGCATCAAAACATCAGGTGGCGTCCTAGAGCTGTAAGAAAAATAGTCCAATATAGGAGTACGCGCAGCCGAATGCCAAATTTGATGAGCGAATTCCTCAATTCCCAGTATTACGTTAAATGTTAAACTTTCGATTTCTCCGACAGTTCAATTTTAGTCAACCGAAGTTTTATATCGGAGCTATTATAAATAAGGAATGTTTTTTTTTTTCTTAGTTACCCAAAAATATTTTTATTATAAACAGACTTTGCAATAGGCAACTTTTCCACATATAGGCTTTTCCAATATCTGATTTTAAATTTTTCACTCCAACCTATTAGATACGTCATTTTTAACATAAATAATATTTATAAAATAAAGTAGCATTCTAAGCATTAAGAAATGCCCAATATCTGTAAAAAAAAATGATATATTTTTATAATTAAAATTGCGTCCTCCTTCGGAAGTAATTTTAAATATATTACCTTATTGGTATCAATAATTGGAAAATTTATTTTAGAAAAAAAAAATACCAACGGAATGTAATTTGTTATTAGAAATTTAGTTTTATTGTATTTTGAATAACAAAATATGTTTCGAAATAAACCAGACAAGAACTTACAATATCTGATAAAACTTTAACAACCTTTCATGCAATTTCTGACATGTGATTTAGTTAAATTAGGTTTAAAAATTTTATAACTTTAAATATGTTTCTAACTATAAATTAAATATATAATTTTTGAACATTTATATTTATTTCAGTAATTTATACTTATATTTCCTTAGGGAAAAGTTTTATAAGTAGCAAACTGATCATTCTTTGTCAATTTATGTTTGGGGTGAAATTTCCTAACTATCATCAATGGCCAATCAAATATATCAAGTTAGATAGATTTACGACAAACTGTAGCCTTTAAGTGCTTCCGGGTATCAGTCTTCCATTAACGCAAAGTCGACAGAAATGTCTTACATTTCTTTCTTGAAAGACGCATTCAATACAGCCCAATTTTACGGGAATAAAATTTAATGCACACACTTATATATAAGAATAATTTCAAAATATTTGTGGAGCCATTCGGTTTTCATATTATATTTTACGATTTTTAAAAACAAAGGAGCCACTAAAGTAGCCCATATACACGTAAATGTATTTATAGATACAGATATGTTGATAATATATTTACGAATATATCGTTTAAGTAAATAAATGGCAAGTTCGATGCATACTTTTTAATAAAGTGACTTTACTTCTTTCATTGAACATATTGAGATTGAAATATAAGCTTTTAACTTATAATGGGGAACCTAACCTTGGGGACTAACTTAACCTTGGGGTCAAGCGACCGGTATTCGTGCCGCGTAAAGTGCTCAGAATCGGCAATTATTCTCACCAGTATATTTTTATTGTAAATTTTGCCTTATTTAATACGAGAATTTTCCCGATTCAATTATGGCAAAAATTTCCGTTTTTAAAAACCGGTGATAAAAGAATAAAAATTCTGTAAAAGACGCTCGTCCCGAAGGGTTAAAAACATGCTATTTAAAGTTTTTAAATTTACGTTGAGTGTTTGAAAATTGTATTTTTTAACAAAAGCATTTTTATTTTATAGGTAAATATTGATATTCCAGTGCACATTGATTAATTTATTAGTATTTGATACAAAATGAAATGAATATTGTTCGATTTCAACAAGTCAAATTATTACACTGTAACACATTCAAAAACAAAAAAAAACCAACAACAGTTTACCGTTATTTAGCACGATTAATATAAAAAAGAAAAAATCAACAAAGTTTCCAAAATTTATCTTATTGTTATTTGTTTAAAAAAGTTATAAAAATAATAGTAATTCCTAAATTAAATTTTCAATCAACTTACTGATATTTAAGAATGTATATTTAAATCAAGAGATTAAATTGTTGGTCGCCTAATCAAAATTCTAATACGTAGATTTCCAAAAGCATTGTATTCAAATCAGTTATTAAGGGGACCGTGGAACTTTATTTGAGCAAAAATCGAAAATTAGTTTTGTGCGTGTAATTATTATCCAGTTTGTTCAGAGCCATTTGCGAAAAACCGCATGCGGATGCGATTTTTGCAAAGTTAAAAGCGTTTGAATTTTGTACACAAAAATATTTTCGGCCCATTAATATACTTTAAATCTATTTTTCTCAAAACTCATTTTTCAACGTTTTTAGATTTTTGAAATGCTCCAAGCGTCTTAATATTTGATAAAAAATTTTGAAATTGATAAGGGAGAATCCTGATATTGCTTACGAAGAAACGGTGTATTCATTTTAAAATTCTACTTTATTAAGATAATTAAATTTGATTTTTAATTTATTAACAGGCAAAACTTTGATGAAAACTAATATGAAATTCAGGAAAAAATCTCTAAAAAATTAGCTATTCAAGGGATTAAAAAACAGATACACAGATTTTTTGTAATAAAGTTTTAAGTGATTAAAATGCAAAATTGACAAAATATCTCAAAAATTAAGACGCATGGAGTATTTAAAAAAATCGTTTTAAAATTTAATTTAAAAATATCTTAAAATTATAACAAGATTGGTAATTTCTTTTAAGGTGTTCTATAGGCTTATGGTAAAATGTGCATTTGCGCAAAAGTTCATATCTCTATGATGAAAATTAAAAAAACAAATTTCTAACGTCCACCGTACCCTTAGTGAAATAAAGTGTTAATAGGAATCTCAACCCCTGCTCGCTAAGTATATGTAACCTTCATGAATTTTGACTCAACTCACTTTGGGACCACTAACTGGTCCGATCTCGCTTCGCTCACTCGCACCTTTTTAGACCAATGTCAGACGGGCGTCTTTTTTCCTGCTTTTTTTGCTTAAATATTATCCATTCACAATGCTATGGCATTGTGAATGGATAATACTTAAGCAAAAAAGCAGCAAAAAAGACGCCCATCTGACATTGGTGTTATAGACACTCTACCAGAATGAGTACTATCATAAATCCTTTTAACATATGAAGTTTACAAATATTTTTAATGTGAGGAAAGTAATTGAAAACTTCGTTGAAAATGCAATTAATGTTAAGTAAGGTGACAAGTTAAACTGATGGCATTGAGCTTACAGGGTATTCCCGCTGTTTGTATATTATACTCTTATTTCAAGAATAATGCTCCTCGAATATAAAGAAATCGACAAAAATCCCACTTAGATAAATTAAGGGGGATTAGCTCCCCCATTCACCCCTTTATACTTAACCAATGAACCTCCAAATCTAATCAGGGAAGCGCCTTATCAGAATAAACTGGTATACCGAATTTTAAGCTATTCGGATAATTCCGCATGAAACACCCATTTATCTAAATTAATGAGGAATTAGCTCCTCCACCCCCCTCCCTTTATTATTAACCGGTGAATCTCCAAATCTACTCAAGGAAATGCCTTATCCGAATAAACCGGTATACCAAATTTGTAACAAATCGGGTAATTCTGTATGAAAAACTCTTTTATATAAATTTAGGGGTATTAACACCTCATTCATCCCTTTATACTTTACCAAAGAACCCAAAAACAAACCAGAGAAGCGCCTTTTTAGAATGATTCTAGAAAAAAAATTGAAGCAGATCGGATAATTCAATCAAGATTTATCGCGTTACAGACATACATACAGAACTTGCGGCACATTAGTTCCCAGGCTTTGATAGCCTGACAAATAAAAAGGTATTTAGTTGGTACTACCAATGGACATAGATAATTTTAACATTGGTAAATTTACAAAGTTTTGAAATGTAAAATAAATTATTGAAAAAAAAATTACCATTTAAACAAAGTTAATTTAAAAGTTGATTTAAATTTCCATTGCGCCTATAATATTGTACAGCACAGCTGGAATTCATTTCGAAAAACTCTTTATACATGATAACAAGAAAGTTCAATATAAATCAACAGTCATCGTATAAATTTAATTTGACATGAAAAATATAATAACTCTCAAATAATTGATTAAAAAGCTGATTTGCGTAACCGTAAAACGAACCAATGACTATTGCTATTCATATGTCGGGCGAAAGATTGTCTTATCTTAAAAAAGCTCCTGCTCTTAATTTTGATTTGCTGGATTAGAAACAAAAGGCCAATGAATATGATATCATGTTGACAAAATCGTGCTATTTTTTTTTCAGTTTTAGTTAAAGTATTCAGTTAGACTCTAAAGGCATGACGTCATTGTGAGTTCATAATCTTTTTGCTATGTATTTACTATATGTTGCTATGCTTTTCCTGGAGCTATCTTCATCACAGAATGGTACACTTGCACAGAAATCCGTTGTGTGTTTCAATCAATTCCACCGTGTCCCATCCCACTTTTTGGAGTCTATATGATAACGCACCCTTTTTATCAAATATGACATTATTTTCAAAATCAGGACCTTTCGATCCTACCTAGATTATGTCGGCATTTAAGCAATTGTTTTAAAGTTCATGAGTTTCATTACATATTTAATATAATTACTTGGAATTAAATTAATTTTCTGAAATATTTTAATATGTGCATACAAGGATATTTAAATAAATAGAAATTCAGTCTATTTAGCTGCAGGAATAAAGGTCTTTAATATGACGAAATAACCCACATAGTTATAGTAAAATATTTTATAGTATGTTTAAAAATGCATCATTTATTTTCCAAATGACGTCCGTTTCTTCATCAACGCCATTTATCTTTACATTTTATTTACTATCAGAGATCATTTTCTGTCATTTTAATTACGCATGTTACATACTATTATTTCTCGATATGTAATCTGGTTCAGATTTTCCGATATGAGTGAATATTTAAAAGAATCATTTTATTATTTTTGCATTTCCTTAAAAAAAAAAAAAAAAAAAAAAAAAAAAAAAAAAAAAAAAAAAAAATTCAATTTTTTCTTTTAAATATGGCGCAATTTTCAGTTGTAAAAAACGCTTCTGACTGCAGGAATGTATTACGGGAAAATTAATTTTATATACTATGTTTGTTTCCAAAAGGCAACCTACAATTCCAGGCTTTTTTCGCAGTACGTATGAGAAATATATATATATATATATATATAGGTTTTGTGGAGTCTATTAATTTTACTGCACTTTATTTCGCAATTTGTAAAAAGAAATTTAATGAAATATTCTAAGATTTTTGAATCGCTTCTGAAAAGTAAAACAAAATGTTATACACCTTAATGATTTCTAGTCTTAGCATCTATATTACACCATAAAAATATGTAAATTTCATTGAAAACATACGACATTCATGCATACAAATATTGAAAGGCACATCTCTTTCCTAAAATAATTCATCCAGAAATATAAAATTCCTTCCTTTAAAACAACAATAAAAATCTTAAATGTATTCTTCCATGTTCTTATTTTCTTAAAAAATATTTATTTTGCGTACTGTAAAGTAACTCACAAACTTTATATTTAAATAAGTGATAATTTTTTATGTTGAGTCTCTTAATGATCAATTTTAAACTTTAAGACATAAATCTGCTCTGTTCCTAAATAAATTTTTAAAGTATATTCATTTAAAATTATAGTATGAATTGAATTTTTAACAAAAACACAAGAGAATTGTTTTGAAGGCGAATTAATAATATATATTTTTTAATTTTCAGTCTCATTTATCAAAGAATAAAATTTTTATGGTGTAATTTAAAGTGTTAATAGCTTTTAAAAATTAATAGAAAAGGAAATAAGCAGAAAAATTTTTTTTTTCAACCATATTCTGATATTTGACTTCTTTTACGGTTGCGGAGTTCTAGAGAAATTTGGGGGGGGGGGGGGGTCAGCGCTTGCAATATTACACATGTGGGGAGAGAGAGTGGAAATTGGTTCCTGCGTGTTCGTTTGGTATGTGGTCTACTTGTTTACCGTTCCATTTGGCGGTTGAGCAAACACATTGTATTTCTTTTCTTGGATAGTTTTGTGATACAACCTTTAGCAGGCTACGTAAGAAGAAAGTCCTTCAAGCCAGTGCCAGGAGGAAGAGGTAAATTTCATATTCCTTAAAATAAAAAAGCTAGATTATATTATTCAAACAAGCGAAGCTAAATTTAGTGGAAACCGATTATAGAAGATTCAATACTAACTTTTATCAATACTAAATCATTATGAATGAGAATTTCGGGAAGTTAGTCTGCTTTATCCAAGCTGATTTTATTTAAAGTAACTTATATTTGGTTTCCAAATTCGGCGATATCTTGAAGTGCCAGCCCTTTTAAGACAACATGGTGGATTAGGCTAATCAGTGAACTTGGTCAAGACCTTAGTAATTCCTGTGCACATGCTCAGTCACATCGGGATCGGTAGATATATACAAGTGCTGTCGCAGGCAAAAAATCAGCTTTTTCAAAATGTCACCAACATAAAGAAATTCAAACTGCTATATCTGAGCCATTTTTTAAGACAAAACAAAAAATGCTCCGGAATCCATATATTAAGGTCAAATACTTAAGAAAGAAACCTTTTTCACTTACTGATTTTTTTTGCACCTCAATTTAAATATATATATATTTTTTTAATTTAATGGCCGCCATTTTGAAACAAGATGGCGGATGAAGCTGGCCAGTGAACTTGGTCGAGACATTCCAATATACTCTACACATGCCTTATTAAATCCAAATAGCTTAATAAATACGTGTGTTATCGTATGACAAATACGAGATCGTTTCAAAATGTCAGCCATGCTAGACGAGTGCTGTCGCAGGCAAAAAATCAGATTTTTCAAAATGTCACCCACATAAAGAAATTCAAACTGCTATAACTCAACCATTTTTTAAGATATAGGCGAAACAAAAACTGCCCCGGAATCTTTGTATCAAGGTAAAACACATAAAAAACCCCTTTTTCATTTTCAAATTGTTTGATACCTCATTTTAAATTTTAAATTATTATTTTTTTTAAATGTTCCCTTTTGAAACAAGATAGCGAATGAAGCTTGTCTACGAACTCGGTCGAGACATTTGTTTGTACTATGTACGCACCAAGTTACATTCAAATCGGTTCATAAATACGCCTTTTGTCGCGTGACAAAAATCAGGTCGTTTCAAAATGTCAGCCACAATACAAATTCAAAAAACTACAACTCAACCATTTTTTAAGATATAGACTAAACAAAAACTGTTCCGGAGTCTTTTTATCAAGGTCAAACACATAACAAAAGAATCCTTTTCTTTTTCCAATTTTTGTTACCTCATTTAAAATTTAATTTTTTTATTTTTTTTTAAATGACCGTCATTTTGAAACAAGATAGCGAATAAAGCTAGCCAACGAACTCGGTCGAGACATTGGTATGTAATTTGTACACACCAAGGTACATCCATATCGGTTCATGAATACGCCTGTTAACGGGTGACAAAAATCAGGACGTTTCAAAATGTCAGCCACGCTAGAAATTCAAAGTGCTATAACTCAGCCATTTTTTAAGATATAGACGAAACAAAAACTGCTCCGGAATCTTTGTATCAAGGTTAAACACATAGGAAAAAAAATATTTTTCAATTTTCAATTTTTTGGTACCACATTTCAAATTTTAATTTTTTTTAAATTTTTAAATGGCCGCCATTTTGAAACAAGATGGCGGATGAAGCTGACGAACGAACTCGGTCGAGAAATTGGTATGTACTATGCACACACAGAGTTTCATCCAAATCGGTTCATAAATACGAGAGTTACAGTGTGACAAAGATTATATATATATATATATATATATATATATATATATAATCATTTGAACGGAGGGTGGTTTCAGGGTCAGGGGGTCATGATCGATGAAAGTATACCAATTTTTTTTTTTTTTATTATTTATTTTTTTTTAAATCGCTTTCTTCTGAACGGTTGCAATAGGTATCTTTTTATAATGGAAGCTACCTAATAGAGTTGTGAGATTATGATTTTATATTAGTAAATCCCTGCCAGATGGTCGTCGAAGCAATACATTTAGAAACGTGTGTTGAATAATTTCTGGGATTATTAGAGTTTAAAAGGCGGGTGTTGCTTAAATATTACTCTTGTACCATGGCATCAGGGGGGAGCGTATTTGATTTTGAGCGAATTAGCCTTTGATAAATCTCAGGTTAGAGTAAGGTGCCTCTGCTCCTCCCTTAAATTTTGGACAATATAAAAATAAAGAAAATTGATTAAAATATTATCTAACTGAGATTCATTCGCTGTTTTGTAAAAAACTGACTTGTATGCCTGAAAATGGAGGCCCGTATACCGAAGTGCTGGAAAGAGATAGTCTCTCACCTTACTCTAACCTGAACTCTGGTTATCCTTATTGAGCAGAGGTTAATTCTAAGAGTTAAACTGTATGCATGAAAATGGGAGGAAAGCTCTTCTACCGAAATGACTGAAGATATATTCATTAATTTGTTGAGATATGTCTATGCGGAATTCCATGATTGTGCAGAAGTGGTCGAAGGGGCATTTGTGGGTTGATTAGAATATATCCCCCAATGACGTAATTACTCAGATTCGAGTGAAAATAGTTCTAAGGAAATTTAGTTTTGAGACTTTATGGCTTCTAAAAAAGGAAGAGGACAATATTTAGAACATTTTTTTTTTCAATCGTAACCCACCGGTGAGGAATTTTGAAAGATTCCATGTAGGTTCAGCGTTGACTGATGGGGTTACTATTGGTGAAGAGTATTTCGGTTGATCAAGAATACCTGGTTTTCCTTGGAGGTGCGGAGGAGGTGATAGAAACTGGTGTGAACATTTTTTATGAGTGGATTTCGTTCCAAGAGTGAGAATATTTATATGTGAATTTTTATGCGACTTTCAGTGACTAGTTACTGTGTAAAACCATTCTATGCGATGATTTATGCGACATTTTATAATTTATTTACCCTGTGATTTAATATTTTGAAGGAAGTTGCTTAACTCCTGGTAAGTTCATTTATTTTAAGTTCGTGTAACATGTGAGCATAAGATTTTCTAATATATATTACTATTTAATTTAAAGTACCCACACTATTGAGTATTGTAAATATTTATATTCTAAAATATATTAACAGTGCTGTAGGAATTTATATTGGTTAGGTATAAAATCTTATCACATGTTAAACAACCATCCAAATAATTTAAAATGTATTTTTTTTAAATAAAAATTTGTACATATTATGAATAGTATGTTGAAATATATTTTGATTTTGAGTAACTGTTTCTTATTCCTTAAATAAAAGTATAACGAATACATTAACACTAGAATTACCGAGGCTGGTCCTCTGTGGCACAAAACGCAAATTTTTGCTCGTATTACTTTGTTTTTCAAAGTAAAACTTTGAAACTCTTTGACTTTTACTAAATACTCAGTATAATGCCTTAAACCGAATTTAGTCGGAACCTAACAAAAACTTTCTTATCTACGCGTATGTATACTTAGAATTACCGTGCTGGGTCATCGCTAGGCCTAACAAAATGTTTTTTCTTTTATTTTAACAGGGCTTTTAACTCTCTGTTTGTCAATAACCGAAGACTATTGTAAGGCGACGTATCACACTTGCTTTTCACAAAAAGGTGGGGGGGGGGATGTGTGGAGGGCGTGATCACACATCTGTCATGCACCTGCAAGGCAAATGTGTAGGACTTTATCTTATTTCAAGCTATTGTTAGAATGTTATCTCTATTATATCTTAGAAAAGTAAAAAGAATATTTTCACTGTCATAAACTACGCGGGACACAAAAAAGAGTTCCATTTTGATATAAAAAAAATTAGATAGTCCATTTAGAAGGTACATAAAATCAGTTTTATCCACTCCCACAGTGAACCAAGTCTGTTTTCACATAGATTCTCATATATGTCATCTGTTTATGGACTTGGTTTACAGTGGGAATGGATAAAACATATTTTATGCACCATCAAAATGGACTATATTACATTTTTTTTTTCAAAATGGACTTGGCGTGCTATGGTTGTGAGACCTCATTTATAGTGATGGAGTCGTT
Source organism: Maratus speciosus (assembly GCA_963932465.1). NCBI lineage: Eukaryota > Metazoa > Arthropoda > Arachnida > Araneae > Salticidae > Maratus > Maratus speciosus. The sequence goes on along the minus strand of OZ010795.1, from coordinate 69,334,810 downwards.
ACCGAGGTCTTTCCAATGAGGAAATATTAAAATTGTTAAGCAAACTTTCATAAAATGATTTTAGCGAAATAAATTCCATCTTATAATAATGACAATCTTGACATAAATGACGAAACACATTTTAGTGAAAATTCCTATAAAATCTCATCATACCAATCCAGCTCAAGTGACAGTAAGCTGAATGAAAATAGCCAAATAAATTATGTCCAGAAAGCCGTGAAACATCAATGTTTCATAACGTTTTGAAAAAAAAATACAAAATTAAGTAAATAATTTTAAAAAATCGATAAAGTTCATCACTTCAAAGTGATTTGGAAGAGAACGAAAATGGAACTTTATGGAAGATAGAGCCACAGTGTTTAATATCTTCTGTTCGATGAACAGAATACAAAATCTTGATCCAGTAGTCATAAATGTTTGGATAGAAGCAGAAGAGTCTATATTCTAAAGTTATCGGAGAAGCTCAGGGATAAATACATTACAAAAGAACCTGAAGTTATGCGTCCACGGACCACCAGAGAAGTTTCAAACAAATGAAAACGTTGGCAGATAAAGCAATGGTAAGAAAATAACACTAATAATGTGCGTGGAAACTGCTTATAACTTGTGTGTGGATTATGCACAGCAAAAAAAAAAAAAAAAAAAAAAAAAGCCATGACATTTTGCGTGAATTGATTGGATGGAAAATTGTACAATGCAAGAGAAAAAATCACGGAGCTATATTTATTTAATTTATTGTGTTTTAATATCTTATTAATCTGTAGGAACTGCAATTATCATATGTATATATATTATTTAAAAGAGCCGTCAAAATCTAAAAGTATAGATTGTGAAATTAGAAATTAAAATTTTCTTCTTTTGTATCTATTCACCAAATTTCATATTATGTAATAGTTTACAACATAAATAGTATTAAACATTAATTAAAAACCATTGTATTAATCATCAACCCTTACTGTGTGGCTTTATCTCCCATACGAAACAAGAATAATATCCCTGAACGCAATGGTTCAGATGTGACCCACTTTGGTATTTCTAAGTATACAAGAAACGCGGTAATTCTAGTGTTAACTTAAATATTCGATTTAATATTCGACTATTAAACAATAAAATAAATAATTATTATTTGCATGGAGTGACTTAAGAGCACCAGGTGGAGCACAACACAAATTTTAAACGTACTTTAAAATTTTAATAACCAAATACAGTTACTTCTATGCTAATAAGATAAATTCAATTACTTGAATTTTTAAAAATAATAATGATAGTAACAAAGTAATAAGTTTTTATTTAGGACAATGCATATTTAATATATATAAATAAACAGTAAAAAAGAAACAAAACATAAAAAATAATATTAAAAATATATATTTATTTATCGTGATAAAAATATAGTTTTTAATCTTCTATAGAAATGTTACTTATTTTCAAGATATATATATATATATATATATATATATAGTAAGTTTAAACTCTTTGTTACATAAAGTCCCTGCGTGTAATACGGCAAGCGCATCTGCTGCCGACACATTGCTCTTTCAAAGTTAATTTCAAAGGTTACAATAAATGACTCCACTATCTGTAAAAATAAGCAAAAAAATCTTCGGCTGCTTGCCGAGAGGGATATAATGAATAAAGTATTCAGATGCAGACATATTTGCTTACAATCTAGTGCGGTCATTCTTATTTGGGCCTTTTATATTTCAGGTTTTTAGAAGTACTTATAAAAAAAAAAGTATACTGCATTATTAATTCTGTTAGATTTATTTTTAACAGTGCTGATTAACTTTTTTGAATATTGTATTGTTCGTGCATGATTCTCAATCGTTTTTAAAAAGTGAGCTGCACAGAAATGGTGTCTTTATGAAATAAGTAAAATACACAATTTTTATATGCCATGATTCCAAATTATAAATAACTGTGTCGCTTTTGCTGAATATTAAATGTGTTGTGTTCAAGGATGTGAAAGTATGAATTTTTAACAAGTATTTGGAAAGTAAAGTTTCTTTTTTTTATATTCTAGTCATGTCAAATAGCAATAATATATTTTTTATAAATAAGTATTTTGTGTTATTTTTCATTATTTTTTTTTACTTAACTATCGAAACACTTACAAGAAATTCATTTATTGAGATAAATTTGACAGTTGACTAATTACCATCAGTCTGAATATTACCTTCAAAAACTTCTTTTCCAAAACTTAAATTTCTACATTAACATTCGAAGTAAAACCACATTCTATTCAAAATTTAATAAAGAAATACAGAATCAATAATTGATTACTTTACATCTATTATCTTTACAGAAGCATTCGAATTTCAGTCAGAAATAAGAAAGGTTGTATTACCTTCAGTTACCATGTACAATTAAAGAGCTTTATATTCGCGTACAATTAATTTCAGTGTTATTTAATAAAGTATTTGTCTATAAGTAATGCTTTATAATATTGGAAAAAAATGCATGTTGAAAACTTTTCCTTTCAACAATTTTTTAGATTTTGTTTTTTCAGGAAATGATAACATAGAGGACTCCTGCTTGGACGGTCGTATTTTATACAATATTTTTCAAATAATATTAGTTTAGTTCACTGAAAATGTTTGTAGTAACCTAACCTTAAGTCTATCCTTATTGGAAACTAGACGATAGCCCGTCAGAATGACGTGTTTGCATTTTTAAAAGAATGATATAGAATTGCACAATAAAAAGAATGATGGAGTAATAAATTTTATCCCGATCTGAGTCAGTTGGGGTAAAATAGTTATAAAAATAGTGCCTTTTTCATTCAAACCTAATTTGCCAGAAAATTAGGTACTATTTTATTATCCCATTGACTAAAACTGTCGCCAAAGTGTAAGATTAAATGCCAATCATATCATTATAGTATATATATATATATATACAATCAATGTGATCGTAGTTCACAAAATTTGAAGAACTATTTCACAAAAAACATGCAAATTAGTACTAATAATGCTGTTTTAAAACATTGTCAATGAACTATTTTACATCATGGTATAATAAGTATACTCAGTTAAAGCATACATCTATAATTAAGATAATTATAATAATTAAACATAAATCAAACAAAAAATGTATTTTAAAGTTATTAAAAGTATTACTATATAGTAGATTAAGATGTTTGTAAATATTTATGGCATTTTTCCTTTTTAAATATCGCATTTTTTCCATTGTTAAGACAGAAAACATAAAATCCAAAGGGAGTAAGAAGTAGGAACAAATTTTAAAGTTACTTACATCCAATGTTTGTATTTAAGTATTTATTCATAAAAAATCGATAATTGGTAAAAAAAAAAAAAAAAAAAAAAAAAAAAAAAAAAAAAAAAAATACCAAATTTAATTTTATGAGTTTCACTGTTACTGACAATTTTCATTGTTTACAATACAATGTGTAGTGCAGATAACAGACATTTACAGATTACACATCAGAGGATCTCACAGAGTTGACTGTATATAGGAGATTAATATATTTATAAATACTTATTGCATTTTTCCTTTTTAAATATCGCTTTTTCTCCGTTGGTAAGACAGAAAACATAAAATCCGAACGGAGTAAGAAGTAGGAGCAAAAGTAACAAATTTCTGTAAACGAAGTGTATTGTAGATTTCACAAATTATTTGGATAGTTCACAAATTATTCATTTGGATTATTTCACAGATTATATGGATTTCACAGAGTTGACTGTATATAGTAGATTAAGATATTTATAAATACTTATTGCATTTTTCCTTTTTAAATATCGCTTTTTCTCCGTTGGTAAGACAGAAAACATAAAATAAACAGGAATTAAGAAGTAGGAGCAAAGGTAGTAACAGATTTCTGTAAACGGAGTGTATTGTAGATTTCACAGATTTTATGGATAGCTCACAGATTATTCATTTGGATTATTTCACAGATTATATGGATTTCACAGAGTTGACTGTATATAGTAGATTAAGATATTTATAAATACTTATTGCATTTTTCCTTTTTAAATATTGCTTTTTCTCCGTTGGTAAGACAGAAAACATAAAATCCGCAGGAAGTAAGAAGTAGGAGCAAAAGTAGTAACAATTTTTTGTAAACGAAGTGTATTGTAGATTTCAGAAATTATTTGGTCAGTTCACAGATTATTCATTTGGATTATTTCACAGAGTTGATTGTATATAGCAGATTAAGATATTTATAAATACTTATTGCATTTTTCCTTTTTAAATATTGCTTTTTCTCCGTTGGTAAGACAGAAAACATAAAATCCAAACGGAGTAAGAAGTAGGAGCTAAAGTAACAAATTTCTGTAAATGAAGTGTATTGCTGATTTCAGAAATTATTTGGATAGTTTACAAATTATTCATTTGGATTATTTCACAGATTATATGGATTTCACAGAGTTGACTGTATATAGTAGATTAAGATATTTATAAATACTTATTGCATTTTTCCTTTTTAAATATTGCTTTTTCTCCGTTGGTAAGACAGAAAACATAAAATCCGCAGGAAGTAAGAAGTAGGAGCAAAAGTAGTAACAATTTTTTGTAAACGAAGTGTATTGTAGATTTCAGAAATTATTTGGTCAGTTCACAGATTATTCATTTGGATTATTTCACAGAGTTGATTGTATATAGCAGATTAAGATATTTATAAATACTTATTGCATTTTTCCTTTTTAAATATTGCTTTTTCTCCGTTGGTAAGACAGAAAACATAAAATCCAAACGGAGTAAGAAGTAGGAGCTAAAGTAACAAATTTCTGTAAATGAAGTGTATTGCTGATTTCAGAAATTATTTGGATAGTTTACAAATTATTCATTTGGATTATTTCACAGATTATATGGATTTCACAGAGTTGACTGTATATAGTAGATTAAGATATTTATAAATACTTATTGCATTTTTCCTTTTTAAATATCCCCTTTTCTCCGTTGGTAAGACAGAAAACATAAAATCCACAGGAAGTAAGAAGTAGGGGCAAAAGTAGTAACAGATTTCTGTAGACAAAGTGTATTGTAGATTTCACAGATTATTTGGATAGTTCACAAATTATTCATTTGGAGTATTTCACAGATATCCTCTTTTTTGGAATTCTACAGTGTATACGTGAGCTGTTGACTTTCCCAAGACACTGTGAACAGTCAGATCTTCCATAAGAGATTTCAGTTTCAAGTTGAACACTCGAGCCACCAAATTGGGACGGTCAAATGTTTGTTCGCCTGGTCACAAATTTTCAGTAATTTCTCGCCACTTTGGATTTGCTGTGAATGTTATAAAAAGGTCTGGTGCACCATGCTTAGCAAAGATGGACATTGCATCAGCACACCGTTCTCTCATATTTCTTGGTGAACCTTCAAACGATGACGGCAAAATAACTGGAATTCCTGCTGCCATTCCAGCATTTCCATTTTCAAATAAAACATGGTCTGGAAGTCCTTGGTAGAGCTCAGGTCGTAACTTCTGCTGATGTGTTCTGATAAAATTTAGATTATTGGCTTCTACCTGAAGATATGAATCGACAATATATTGCTGAGTAAGTTTTACTGCACTAATTATAGGATTGAAATAATCTCTAATGGAAGTTAAAGCAACTTTGTACTGAAGCATTGTTACATTTTATCTGCTGCTTTCTTGTGCTCCATCATAAGCTTCACAACTCCAGTTTGGCTGCCAGCCCGGCTCCCCATAGGGAAACAAATTTGGATAAAACATTGGATCTAAGTTTGGACTCAAGATATTAAGATTAATAAAGGGTTGCAAAGGATTTTCTGGATTGAATGGATAAACACGGATGTCACGTTGAAATGGAGGTTCACCATCATTATTCACGAAAACCATAGCAATTTCATTGGCAGTCGGGGCATTATATCGCCGCTGATCAGAATGTCGGTCTCGGCGGAACACCATATTTACAATAGGAATATTCTCCCCTGCTTCATTTGCTTCTTGAATTGCTCGAGCCTGAACATCCGAAGCATAGAGTACGTATTAGTTAACCGATTGTGCTGCCTAAAAAAACGATCATTTTGATCCAATATACGTGGGAAGGATTGCTCATTAGCAGGGTGAGTAACTCTAATTTCAGTAGCTTGAGTGCTGTCAATGACATAGAGTTGTAGAGTTGCGCAAACTGGGGAGCTTCACCATTGAGCGGTTCAATGTTGCTTGTTCGGTGACAAATTTGACCATGGACTTTCAAAAATATAAGTTCCTCTACCATTAAAATCAACAACTTTTGCCCCCATGGATGCAAATGAAACAGCACTGTTGTATGAGTGAATATTTTCGCGAAAGTTCTTGTAATCAGGATTGCTCGGATCCGTAAGCAAGTTCAACAAAAAATTAGGATATGACAAAATATTTCCCTCAGCATTTATAGGCTTCTCAAGTTTTACTCTTCCTTTACGGCAGCAACTTGTAAATTTCCCGTCAGGCGGGCGTTCAGCACTGAAATTTTTGGAAGCACAGAACTGGCAAATAGCGTTCATAGATCCGCAGAAGTGTTCATCAACTTCAATACTTAAATGGCTTTGAAGCTCTCTAGAATGATGGGCTTCTGCATTTCTTTCTCGTCGTACTCGTTGAGCTGCAGCATTTTCTGCTCGAATTCTATCTCGCGACTCCTGGCTTTGCCTGGCTAGCCATCTTGCTTGCCGCTCATTATTCCTTCGCCGTCTTCTTGCAATGGGACTTTCGTCTTCGTTCATTTCATTAAAAGAAAAAACAAAATATAAACTTCCAAATTCTTATGAAAAAAAAAGATGAAGGGTAGACTTCAATTTCTAATAATTTTGTTAGCGAATAGCGAAAAAGTAAGCACGTTGATTTTAGATATTGAAAAATCAAATCAACATTCACTCGTGATGCTACTTGTACAACACAAATTCCAAATCCAGAAACAAATGAATGACTCTTTGAACGAATCATTAAAATATACGGTCGACATCTGATTTTGCTCTTAAAATATTTTTTAAAGCATAATAAAGCCTTTAAATAATTTGAAATACGTTTATTTTTAGAAAGGAAACGTTAATCCAGTACAAAATAATTCACAGGAATGAATTCAAGAATACAGCTATATCGAGCTATATTCACTGAGTACTATGAAGCGTTCTCATTGGTCAGAAAATAGTAGCCTTGAAAAACAGAGGTAATTTTTCGCGATATTTTTAACAGTGTATACTGAATTCAAACTGTAAATAAATGTAAACAAAAATGAAAAAGTATTTCAAAATATTAATATGCTTTTGAATAATATTTTAAGAGCATTTAATGAATAGCTGAATGAGTCATTCATTTGTGTTTGGATTTGTAATTTGTGCTTATGAATGGCAACGGTAATCGCTTGTATACATCGGAAGCCTTTTGTTGCTATCTGGTTATTTATAAATTAGATCTTAAAGCGTTATAATTGTATACTTTTTGAAGGTTTTAGAAAAATTGAGGAAGAATATGTTACACAACGAATGGATAGACAGATTAAATAAGGCAGTGGCAAATACGGCATCGGAATGCTTAAGCCTAACATGGCCGCGAGATTATCAGGAAACGGATGAGTTCAATCCCGGAAACGTTATACATTTTGTGTCATTCTATGTATAATGTGTCGGAAACATACTTTATTCTTTAGAAATACCTTTTTTATAAAATACAGATCATTGGCATCCCGATAACTCAAAGAAATTTCAAGATTTAATATCTATATTAAAATTCCTAAAGTTTAAAATTATATTTTTAGATCGAATTTAGAAATTTACAGAAAACTGATTTTGTAAGATATCTGGAATTTTTTTGATGTATATAGGTTTGAGGACAGTATCGTAGATCTTTTCTTTCGGGTTGTATACAGGATGCAGTTAATGTAATGATGTAGAAATAAGTTTATTTTTTCGGAAAACTCGCTAATTTCTCTGGATCAGTTTTTGTATTTGAATCACGTTTATTAAAAAAATTGCTTTTCTGGACATAATATAATCGGTTTTTGCGATTTATAAATTTACATATCTCATACACACAGCTCACAGAGATGCTGTGTGATGCTGTACTATTGTTTTCATTTATCTCGATATATTTTATATCGAGATAAATGAAAACAATAAAGAAAAAATATTTATCCAGAGTACATTATGAAACACTTTTAAACAAGTCCAAAAAATTTAACGAAAAATCGCTGTTTAATAAGCTAAAAAAAACTAAGAATTTTTGAAAAGGCATAAACCATTTTAAAACCAGATTTAAGCAATTGCCATGCACTGCAGGAAAAACAGTGCATGGTTCCAGTTTTTGGGTGGCCCTGTATACTATTGTATTATATTCTACAAACATATTTTAGTATACTAAATATAGTTCAGCTTGAAACTGCATTATTCCATATTAAAATTCACCTTTAATCCATTGACGCTGATTCTCCGGAATTCATACAAATTCCTCTTTATAGCCATGTATATTATGTGTAGTATTTATACACAACACACAATAAGCAAAAGAATTTTCAAACACGCACACCATAAAGGAAATCGCACTCCCAGCAATTATCACTAATTACTTCAGATACAGTACTGTATCATAATCTTTTTTGCATAGCTGTAAATTAACGATAAATGCTACTATGCACATCGTTTTGCACATCAAGTACCTTGTAGTAAGTCTCAGTAATGTATTTTGATTTCATTATATTAGAAATAATGTAACAATGATAAAATACGCTTGAAACAGATTTTCTCGATAGACTATTAGGTAACGGAATTTTTTGTGTGGACATGGAAAACAACAATATATTCTTTGCACCCCACATTCGACAGAATGCAATTTTTAGTACAATTAATAATGCATTTAATAGTTCATTAAGTTTGGAATGCTCTAACACCATTAAAATTAGCTTGATAGTCTCCACTGACATTAATGAAACACAATACTTCTGACTGTCCCTGTAAATGATATGCAAATTCTATGCACTTAATTTTCAATTTCGATTGTGACGTCAATAACATACAAAAAATGCAGGGCGATAAGAATATTCTTACGAGAATTAGAGCTCGGACAGAAGGGCAGAAGAAGCGAAGTCATAAAACTTTTTGACTATGTTTGAAAGTTTTAAAGAGAATGATAATTTGTATTTAAAAATAATAGCTTTGTTGCCTCTAAAAGCATGAAAATCTGAATCTTCTTAGGACTTACAATCCGCCACACTCCAAATTTTGACATAGAGCCTTTATATCAAAAGCCTCGTGATCGAACTGATTTATGCAACGCGTTATTTTTTTCACCTAAGGTAAATCTAGGAGAGTCTGCGCACATTTCAAAAGAATAATAATAAACAATCTAAATATTAATTTCTTGCTGAACTATCCATGATTAATTAACCATAAATAATAACTCCATTTATTTTTTTATACATTTCCATAGTAATTTTGTTGTTAGGCTGTAATGTAATAGAACAGCAGTAATAAAACCAAGAAAACTATTTTGCGCCATCTCCCCTTATAGGGTTGGTAAGATTGCGCACATGGGTAGGAGACACTGCGCACATGGATAGAAGATATTGTAATTAATAATAACTACAATTAAATACTTAACAATAATAATTACGCTTAAATGTCATTGTTGTAAGGTTTTCTGAATAATTATTATTGCATTAGGAGTAAATGTTTCAACCTCATGTTAAAAAAAAAGAATTTTAACAATTAATTTTAATTCAAGAAGATTAAAATATCAGACATTTTAAGCCCTACTAAGATTACAATATAACATCAATTTTCTTGCTAACATGTTTAACTTGAAAATTACTTTATTATCATTTCCACAGTTTCAATGTTTTTTGTTTGCTAAACGAAGTAGTCTTCGTCCACCTTCGATGCACTTATTGGCGTAAATCTTGCAGCTTTCGTACAATCATCTGCCACAAGCAATACATTGAACCCAGTCACTGGTCTAAGTTGTCTTCTGCTACAGTTGCAGGCATTCATTGCAGTCATCCTCATTTTTTTCCCGTCGTTTTTTCCTGTTCCCATACATCGTTTTTTCCCATTGAGTTCTTTAACCCACTTTTCCTGGTAGCATCTTATATTCAGCTGATTTGTTCAGCCTACCTCTCGAAGTGGATTCCGGAATAAGGAATTCCCTGCTTTCTGTACGCATTTTAAGTGAGCTATTTTGTATTGCCTCAACGGTGGACTTTAGATTTTCTTTTGTACTTGATCCTTCCTTCTACGATTTTAACCTGTAAATATTTGGCTCTGTGACCTGAAAAATGTATTAAAAATTCCAACGCGCGTTGTTTATTAGCAAAAAATAAATAAATAAATAAAAATGAGATAAACCATTTCTTAGAAAATTTATTTAATTAACAAAATTCATTTATTAGCAAATTAATTGTTCATAAATAAATAAATAAATAAATATATATATATATTTATATAATTTATTAACAAATATATTATTAATTTATTAACAAAAGTAATTATACTAATTTAATTTAATGACAACTGCATTCTTAATTTATTAACAAAATTTTTATCTGCGAAAATACTTTTTTGTAAAGTAATTTGTTGCCAAATTTAGTTTCGATAATTATGTGTTTTTACAAAATTATTTCAAAATTGATTCATCAAATGTTTTATACGTAATTTGTAAGTCAGACAAATTTACCAATAATCTGCGTAGTATCTTCCCACCACTGAAACTTATGGGGAAATGGGCCATCTCTCTTAAGTAGCATATGCGGAAACTCTCCTATTTTGGTAGGAGATATTGCGCGGCTTTTATTTAAATGTGTGTACTTCTAAAATGTGCTCGCATCTGTAGTCCATGTTAGCAGCTTATAAGAAATCGTTTAAGTTCAAAATATTTTGTACTACGGACATTCTATAAAAAATCTGACGAACAGTTATGAAAATTGAGCAATTACTTTGGAAAAACAAAACAAAATAGCAACGCTTTATCCGAGACGCTCGGAGCAATCAATGTGCACATTCATGTAGATACACTGTAAAAAAAATTCCGCAACGTTCCTGGGAAAAAATGGGCAGCTGAGTTGCCCATTATTTCCAAGAAATATTTCTTGAAAATGACTGGAACTTTACTGTATATGTTAAAAACTTTCTACAGAAATGCCAGTAAGTTTCCTGCGAAATACCAGGAATATTTCTGTTGACAGCAAAACATTACTGACATATTCAAGGCTGGAGTAGCACAAGAGCGAAAAATGTCCAGACCAGGGATCGAACCTGGATACTGGGCGTTCCGTGCCAATGCCTTACCTGTTAGGCTATCCGGACCGATACCTGGCTGACATAATTCACTCTGGATGTTCGTTCCCTTCATTATGACATTACTGACATTTCACAGCATGCGGGATCCGCAGACGATTTTTACATTTCCAGTTGACAATTTTCGCTTTATTATCATTATTTGTTAGAATGAAAAAATATTTTGAAATTGACATCAAAATTATTATTTATAATTTACACGAAAAAATAAATTTTCAGTTAAAATTCAATAAAGTAAATATATATGTGATATATTGTTTCTGAACTTTGCTTAAAATATAAAAATATATAAATGTAAATAATAATTAGAAAAAAAATCTAGACATAAAATATTTTGTATTTTCGTCAGTGATTATGTTAGTTTACAAGTTAGATAAAATACATATAAATTTTCATGAAAAAAAAACCTAAACGTAATTGTATATTTTTTCCGAAAATCAAAAAAAAAAAAATTCAAATTTGCAGCAATTCAAAGTGTCAAATATATGTCAAATTTAAATCAAATTGTAATAAAGTGTTAAAATATAAAATTAATTAAAAAAGAAAAAAAAAGTCAAGAGGTAGCATCGAACCCGGGCCGTACGGGTGGCGTGCAAGCTTTCTGCGTCCACACCACGAAAGACACGTTGGGAGCTGCAAACTAATGGGTATTTGAAACGTATGCTAAAACTCGGCATCTAATTTCTGAAAATCTAAGGCCCATTTGAAGAAATCCTTTCACAAGAATAATTAGAGATAAGAACTCTAAAACATACTTTAAATTAATCAAAATAGGTGAGAATCATATTTGATTGTCCCCTGGTTAATGCAGATCCAAATAATAGGTGTATTTTTTTTTACACAGTCTGCTCGTTAAAGATTTCACAGACAAGTACGAGAGATAATCTCTTAGTGATGTCACAGAGGTATTGTATTTTCATCTGAATTATCTTGACAATAGAGACGTAAAGGATTATGTCGTCTATTGATTTATTTGCATTCCATATTGATTTTTTTACATTCATTTAAGGAATTCTTTTTCGACACTCGCGCGCGAGCAACGGATTATAGCAAAAAAAATAATAAATGGCGGCCGCAGCGTTTTGCTGTTTCCAACTTTTGGTTCAGGAACGTTTCACATAAGAAAACCAGAATTTCACAGGAAAGAGCTAAATTATTCTGAAAACCTGAGAAAAGGCGAAACGTTCCTGGATTTTACATGGAACGTTACCATTTTTTTTTACAGTGTACTGCGGTAATGCTGCTGTACAACTACCTAGAGTCGCACCGCGCGCACTCTACTCCTTCCCGTCGAATCTCTTTATGCGCCATATCTCCTTGCGTCACCTTATGTATATTTTAAATACAATTTGAGCAGTTAAATGTCTCTAGAACTTTCAGAAAATATGTATATTAAGTATTTCGGAGATGATAGTAATAAATATAATCAAAAATCTATAAAATTTAAGAAACTATAAGTGTAACCTACATACCTCTTGCATTGATTATCTATTGGTTCGCGCTTCGCATGATACACAATATTGAAAGTTAAGTAATAATGGGAAGTATTGCCTTCTTGAAGTAACAAATGCTTAAAAATGAAGTGGTCACAATTAGTATATATATTTAAAGTAACTTCGTACACATCTACGAAGTTAAACTAAATTCGAATTATCCAACTATCTATTCAATACCTTAAATTCAGTATCTCATATAATGATTTGTTAATTTTTAATAATTTAAACAATAGGAGAAAACCTGAGTGTAAAACGTCTGTGCTTGTAGATATAAAGATAAAATAATCGTTGCAATATTTTTTAATGGCCTAAGATGGAAATTATATTAAATATATAATGTTTTGAGAACATGTGAATCGTTTTAAGTTACTTCGACTTCATCTGTGCATTATAATAATTAAATGATTATGATATATAATCGTATTTTGTAATGAAAACAATTATAATTTTTCTAATTTTTCATGTTACTCCAAAATAGAAAATAATTAATACAAAAATATAAAATTTAAAATATACCAGGAACGAATTAAATCACATTTTATTCAGAAATAATTGCATATTTAATATCTTAATAATTCACGAAACGGAAATAATTTATATGAAATTACGATAAAAAATTAATTAATAACACATTTTAGATAAAAAGATATGAATAAAAAATTCTAAAAATCTTTTAAAGTAGGTTATTTAAATAACGCTCATTAAGCGACTTCTTCCAGTGAGTAGATTTATTACTTAATTAGTTGCTTTTAAAAAAACAATTTTTCTAGATTGTACTTTAAAAATCATTTACTGAATCAATATTTGAATATTTTATTGAGCTATATTAATTACTTTCTGCCATTCTTTAATACACTTATAGAGTAATTATTTTACGATAAAAAATATTAATAATCCTTAAAGTTTAATATATTTAATCTATTTATATAAAATCCAAGTCTCTGTGTGTCCCTCACTATTCCGGTAGGACCGCCTCATTGAAATGAGCAATTGTTGAAAAATATTAATCCAGGGTTACCACAGTAGCGCCAAATGTTAGCCAACTTGGCGATAGCTGGCTAATTTGGCGAAATTCCCATTTAAAACTATTAATCTTTCATAGTGGAGGTCACCGAAATTTAATTTAAACTCCACTCTTTTAAGATATTTTTTCGAAATCTATGGGTGAGAATTTAAAGTACATCTTTACATCTTCCTCCCGATGCTACTAATAAAATAACCACCAATAGACAACGATGTACTGTGTGAGCTCCTAACTGCGCCATTTTAATGTGCTTTAGGTACTTTTCCAGTATAGGTGCCTTGGCGAAAAAGGAAATTTGGTAACATATTTTCCGGGAACTTATTCACTGTTTCATTTTATATACACACGCATTTTTTTCGATATTTATACGATTTATTTAACATAAAAAAGCCGTTTCTCTAATTTTATACAGAAACAGATATAATTTGTACATAAAAACATCAATAATATACATATAAAACAAACAAAAACGCTCATCAAATTTGTTTTCATAGCTGTTTATATGATTTGACAACAAATCTCGATATTTTTCCGTTATACGAACACCATGCCAAAATGTATGCTAATGCACCAATTATTTCAAAATGCTAAAAGATATTAGTAATTTTATCCTCGATATTTTTCCGTTATACGAACACCATGCCAAAATGTATGCTAATGTGCCAATTATTTCAAAATGCTAAAAGATATTTGTAATTTTATGCCAGCAGCTTAATATGAGTTTTATTTTATTGCTTTATTTTATAGCAGTTATTTGTTCACTTATTTTAAGTATATATTTGTGATTTGATGAAATAGTTCGTAAAAGTCTGGAATTTTCAAATGTTATATTTTTTAAATGCTCACTTTAGTATCGAAAATGGTTTTTCTTTTATTTTTCAAATGCTTCAATTCACGATTTTGCGCCAACTATTACGCTTGGCGACAATGGTGTCCGCATAACGGAAAAGTACCCAAATCTCACTTCCTGATGCCAAAATTACACCAAGCTTTTTTAAAAAAATGCCAAAGCCCCTACAGTGGAAAAGTACCAAACTGTCTATTATTTTGCGCTATCCGTGTTATAGTTTGGACTATATGCAAGGGGAGTGGAGCGAAGAGTTTAAACATTAAATATTAAAGTTTCGGCACAGATGTCATATATACGGCACAGATGTCATATTGGCGCATTTTTTTCTGACGCCAATGTCATATACACAACGGGTACTTAACTGGCGCCAAAGTGTCGTAATTTTGCTTGATATGGTAATCCGGATGTTGTTGTTTATGCTGTTGATGTTTTCACCAAATTGGCGTCGGAAAAAAATCGCGCCAATATATGATAACGTAATATAGGACAACTGTGCCAAAGTTTCTATAAAGCAGTATAAGATTAAAAAATTAAGAATAAAATAAATGCAAAATAAAATTAAAGAAGAAAGAAAAATCATGCCTTAAGCATAGAATATGAAACACTTTCCAACACATCCTGAATGCTTTAACAAAACTTCGTTATTTAGGGAAATAAGGTAAATAAGATAACGTTACTTCTTAGATATCCCGTCGACTAACTTCGCCAAATTATATAAATCGCCAAATCAATAGTAAAACATTAATAAAAATACAAATAAAACGTCGAATTATTGGTTTTATTGGCCATTATTGGCATTTAATTAATTAATTAATGGCAACCATTATTGGCAATTAATCTTACAATTTGGCGACAGTAATTTGGTCGACGGGATAACTAAGAAGTACCAAGATAACTAAGTAAACAGTTTAGAAAACGCATAAAAAAATTTAAAAATTGATTTCAGCAGTTACCGTCCATTGCCAATAGTACCGTTATTACATGCCACTATTTAGCTAAAATTTAATTTAAACTACTCTTAAAACTACTGAAATCACATTTCCAGATATTATCATCCATAGACGGTTGTGTATCCAATTCTTTGCGTGACCATGTATATCATTTTATCTATATTCCACAAACATTTCTTAGGAAACTAAATGCAGTTCAGCGTAAAAATGCATAACTCCTTTAAAAACCACCTTTAAGCAATTTACTCACATACTCAGTAACCCTTACGAATTCTTTTGGGTACAGATGTCATATTCGCCCCATATTGGCGCGATTTTTTTCGGTTGCCAATTTGGCGAAAACATCAACAGCATAAACAACATAATCCGGGTTACCACATCAAACAAAATAGCGACACTTTGACGCAAGTTAAGTACCTGTTGCCTATATGATATTGGCGACAGAAAAAAATCGCGCCAATATGGGGCGAATATGACATCTGTTCCTTCTTTTGTGTAGCCCTGCATATGAACTGTAGCATTTATACACACAGTATAGTATGCATAAATGTAGTGAAACATAAAAGCGCATATCATAATTAAAAATGCATTTCTAGCAATCATTGCTTATGTACAATACTTCGGAGAAAAGTTTCTTGGGGAGAAAGAAGTTTGCCAACGTATTTTCTGGCAACCTATTTACTGCTTCATAACTCACAAGCAATTTTTTCCATATGTATACAATTTGGCACGGATGTCATATACGCCGCATATTGGCGCGATTTTTTCCTTCGCCAATTTGGCGAAAACATCAACAGCATAAACAACATTCGGGTTACCATTGCAAGTAAAATAACGACATTTTGGCACCAGTTAAGTACCCGAAGCGTATATGACATCGGCGTCAAAAAAAAAAAAAAAAAAAAAAAAAAAAAAAAAAAAAAAAAAAAATCGCGCCAATATGGGCGTATATGACATCTGTGCCGACAATTTAATATAAAAAAAGCTATTTACCCATTTTTATAAAGAAACAGAATTAATTTTTGCACATATGTCATATACGCATGGGGGTTGGCGTGATTTTTCTATGACGCAAATTTGGCAAAAATCTCGCTTTCGAATACCAGTTACTTATATATTTTTCAATTATTTGCTATCGTTTTGAAAAGGAAATAACTATAAATAAATAAAAGTTTAAATAATAACTATAGAACAAAGCAGGGTACAGATGTCATATTCGCCCAATATTGGCGCGATTTTTTTCGGTTGCCAATTTGGCGAAAACATCAACAGCATAAACAACATAATCCGGGTTACCACATCAAGCAAAATAACGACACTTTGGCGCAAGTTAAGTACCTGTTGCCTATATGATATTGGCGACAGAAAAAAATCGCGCCAATATGGGGCGAATATGACATCTGTTCCCAAAGCAGTTTATATAATTAAAAAACAGAAAATAAAAGTAAATAAACAATTTATTAATAAATAAAAAACAATAGCCGGGTTACCATAGCAGGTAAAATAACACCATTTTGGCACCAGTTAGGTATCCCGATTCATATCTGAAATCTGTGCCGTAATTTGTATATAAGAAAAATTATATATATTTAGAAACGATTTTTTATGCATATAAGTGCATATATAAACAAAGATAAAAGTTCCTTAGATTTGTTTTCATAGCTGTTTACATATTTTCGCAACATATCTCACTTTCTGATGCCCGAATCGCGCCAAGCTTTTTTTAAAAATGCGCTATAATGGAAAAGTACTTAAATAAATAATTAACAGAAATAACAAATTATACAAACTAAAACTTTTTATTTCGAGATATCAAAGCATTGTTTTTAATTTCGATTAAAAATACCTATATCCTTGGATAACTTCAATTGAAATTAGTTTCACAGCTTAATATCTCATTCCATAAACCTAAACAAACACAAGTGATTCATTCATCGTGAAACGTCAAAAATATTAAATCATTGAGGTAATCATTCACAAAGTAAGTTCTCCAACAATCAATGGGCAATATTCTAATGACGTCATAGTAGGTAAAATGGTGGCGGTATCGTTTGTTTATGGTTTGTAATCACAAAGATTTAATTTTGCAATGTCTCTTAGTTAAATTATTTTATTGTCATATTTATGAGCTCAGAACAAAAGCCTATTTTTTCATTATTTAGTTATTAAAGACGGAAAAAAATCATAAATGCATGATTTGAAAATTTTAAATAATTTTCTTTCTTAATACTAAAAAATAACATCGGGAAGTAACAGCGGGTTTAAGTTAAATAAGTTTAACTGTTTAATTCTGCTGCAATATTCAAAATAACTGTATTTATTAGATTTCAGTACTCAACAGCAGTGCCCGATTAAACTTTGAAGTTAGAGGAATTACAATGTCATTTCAGGACCTTTCTTTTGGAGAAGCTTTTCTAAATTCCATATATACATGGAAAATCTTCAGTGTTAGAAATATTATTCCTAGGACTGACATAACACGAGAACGGCCTGCAATTTTACACAAGTTTTTGAAACCTACTTTATATAAAATTTTTTACTAAAAACTGGTTACTTTTTTGTTATAGCGGCCCACACTATTAGGATTACGACAAGTTGCAGCCGATTTCGCCAACGTCGTAACCAAGATCGTGAAGCACACACATATAATACCATATAATACCATTTCAGAAATCGTATACGATAATTTAATAGTTTTTAACATTTCTTCAAGTGTGTTATTTATTTATTTTTAAGGCTCAACAATCTAAATTGTCCAATATATGAATTTAAAAAAAATTTAAACAAAGATTGAATAGACATGACCGCAAAAAGCCTCAAATCTGCATAACACTTGGAACCAAACTGTGCAGATTAGTGGTCTTCTACTGTACACAGTTTTTCATAAATGTGTTTCGTTCTTAAAATGTGTTATTTTCATCTAACACTGCGGAACAAGCGAGAAAACTCATATTCTTGCACATGAGTTGTATATATCTTTATATCTAAATTTCCGTCATTTTTGACGGGCTACCTTTCTAGTATACATATAAAGTACATAAGACGGCAATATATATAAGATTTTCTTTAAAGGTGAATTTTACATTTGCATTTATTTTTTTCTCTAAATCGAATCATTTAAAAATCCTACTAAATCAATATTTTAACATGCGTCTGTTTGTACACTGTAAAAAAAAAGACATTTTTACAGTACAAAGTACTGTTAATCTCGCGCACAAACTCGATCACAGTGAATGTGCTGTATCTATCTTTGGTTTCTTGACTATATTAACATGGAAAATACAGTAGTTGCGTAAAATTAACAGCACAATGTGCTGGCAATTTGGGCGCTAAAACAGGACAGCACAAACTGCTGGCGTCCAAATTGCCATCACATTGTGCTGTTAATTTTACGCAACTACTGTATTTTCCATGTTAATATAGTCAGGAAACCAAAGAAAGATACAGCACATTCACTGTGATCGAGTTTGTGCGGGAGATGAACTCTACTTTGTACTGTAAAAAATTTCGTTTCTTTTTACTTTCTTCTATCTTTACAAGAAGAAAGTATTGGATTCATGAAAATTTTTACTTTCTTCTATCTTTACAAGAAGAAAGTATTGGATTCATGAAAATTTTCGAATTCCGGTTTTCGACGGATTTACACGTTTTAGGGGTCAGAGATTCCAAAAAACATGTTTTTACAAAATGTCTGTCTGTGACTCTGTGAGTCTGTCTGTCTGTCTGTCTGTCTGTCTGTGTGTATGTGACACAAATTTTTTGGGCGCTCTATCTCAAGAACTAATGCACGGAATTTAATAAAAATTGATATTCCGTTAGTCCCTAATACAAATTGATGCTGATTAGTTTTTGGTGTAAATCGCTCCACAGGTGGCGCTGCTATGCTGCATTTTTCACGATTTTCGCAATAGATCTATCTCAAGAACTAATGCACAGATTTCGATCAAACTTCAGATTTAGTTAGTCCTTGATATGAATTGATGATGATTAAGTTTTGGTGTAAATCGCCCAACAGGTGGCGCTGTTATGATGAATTTTGCAGGATTTACACGATTTCCCCAATAGCTCTATCTTAAGAACTAACGCACGGATTTTCATCAAACTTCAGATTCAGTTAGTCCTTGATATGACTTGCTACTGATTATCTGTTGGTGTAAATCGCCCAACAGATGGCGCTTCTCTGCTGCCTTTTTCACGATTGCCTCAAAAGCTCTATCAATAGAACTAATGGACGAATTTTCATCTAACATCAGATTTAGTTGTATGTTGACACAAGTTGTTGTTAATTAGGTTTTGGTGTTAATCATCCAATAGGTGGCGCTGCTATGCAGGAATTTTCACGATTTTCGTTATTGCTCTATCTCAAAAACTAATGTACGGATTTTCTCCAAACTTCAGATTCAGTCAGACGTTGACATAAATTGTTGCTGATTAGGATTCGGTATAAATCACCCAATAGGTGGCGCTGCTAGGCAGCATTTTTCTGAATTTAGACGATTTCAGCGATAGTCATATCTCAAGAACTAACGCACGGAATTTCATATCGTTAGAATCCTCATTAGATGCATAGATTGCCATTTAATTTTGGCAGTGTGATAGCGGATTTTGAAGTATTAACATGTATGAGATAGAAGAAAGTTTTGGGATTGGTATATCCGACTAGTTTTACAGTGTATGTTAAAATATGCTTTAGATAAACATATCACTGTACCACAGTGGTTTTGTCCTAGAACTAAAATTAGTTGATTCTAGATCAGTTTTTGGCTCTGATTCCGAATATGCTTTCTGTTTATCTCTAGGTGGCCCAGGTTTTGAGAAATTTGCATATTTAAATTTATGCAAATTTAAGCTTTTTGTGCTATTTTATGCAAATTTTAGATACAATATATGTCACATCTAATTAGGTTTTATGGATAATGACTACTTGACTATTTGCTTCAGATAAATGTCACGATTTGCATATTCTTAACATTTATTTATCAGTTATTAAGCCTAATTTGCATATATTTAAATGGCGTAATGTTTATATCACTATCAACTTTAAAATAGTTGCCACAGAATTGATGTAACGTTTTTCTAGACTATATTTTTATGCTGATTTCAAATCTGCAGTCTCTGTTCTTATGTCATGTCTAGTTTTTGATTAAGATGAATTTTTACTCTTGCACATTATTAACACAGGTTTGATATAAGATACTTTTTAGGGGCGTGTAATTCATTGACAAGAAGGTGAACAGGGTCAGATTCATATCAGTTGAAGTTTATCATACAAAATATCATAAAAAGCTACTTCTGGCTTTTTTAAACAAAAACTAAAATTTCACTTTTTTCAAAAAGTAGACGTGATAGAAGAAAATGCATGCAAGATTTGAAATCAACTCAAAAAACTGATTTAGAAATATATTATCGTTCTCGTGATGCAGAAATATTTGAAGGTCAAGAAACATTATTAGAAAAACATGAAAAATATGCAAATTAGGTACAATATTTCACAATCACATGTCAGTATAATCTTTGAAACAATGTTTCTGTGAAGTAACTTAGGTAGTAATCATAATATAAAACAAACAACCCTGTCTGATATTGCTTTATACCTTAAATTTGCAAATAAACTAATTTATGTTTTAGGACAGAGCAAAAGTTCAAATTGGTTGACCAGTGTATTAAGAAAATTATACAGGGTGATTCATAAAAGATGGGCAGAACTTTAAGGGGTTATAGTACACTTAAAGACAAATAATATTAAATAGGAGACTAAGGGTCCCAGACGTATTCCCAAGGAGATAGGGGGCATTAAAGTTTAGGGTCCGAAATTTCAAATGATTATAAAACATGGAAAAATTGGTCGATTCGTTTGCGGTTTTTGCAAAAAATTTTCTTTATGCCAGTATTTTCTTGAAATAAAATTTTAAAGTTCAATTTCAAAAAATGCCGATAGGGGGCGCTTTAGACTTTGGAGTAACAAACAACTATTTTTTAACGTTATTTTTTGTATTTCTTTAAATGATTTCGAAAGCTTAGGATTTAAACTTAAATTTTGATCTAAAAATCTGAGTCCTAACGAGTAGTTAAGTAGCGTAAACTGAAATTTGAAATTTGAAACCCTTCTCCCCCCAGAACAAAAATCAGTTATTCCCGATCTTTGTGTCGTAGATTAGGCTCTAACTACTGCCGCGTTTTGCTAAAATTATTCTTTATGTCAGTATTTTCTTGAAAATAAATTTTAAAGGAAATTTTCAAAAAAATCCGATAGAGGGCGCTTTAGACTTTGGAGTAACGAACAACTATTTTATACCGTTATTTTTTGTGTCTCATTAAATGATTTCTAAAGCTTAGACTTAAATTTTCAGCCCAAAATCTCAATCGTTAGACGTGGTTAAGTTTCTGGGGAGAGGGGTTTAAAATTTCTACTCCTGAGCACAGTTCAGTTTACCATGTCCACACATTGTGTGCTGTGATACGAGGTAAAAAGACACAAATTAGGATTATGTTACCAAAGCATATTTATTAACATGTAATTACAATATATGTTCAAAATTGTGACCACCAGAGGTTATGCACGCAGAACAACGGCGAAGAATGGAACGGCGAACATTCGCGAAAACATCAGGCTTTTCGAGCACTTCCCCTACAGCGGCGGAAAGTCTGGCGACCAGTTCCTCGGGGGATTCAATTTTTTTTTATTTTTTGTAAATTTCACATTAAGTATCATTCAAGGGTGCATTATATGCATTATGGCATACATTTATCACAAAAGAAATTTCAAAAAATAATTATTTTTGAGAAAAAAAGAAATTTTCCGTAATAATTTAGAACTTTTCAAAATGCTCCATGTGACCTCAATATCAATGGAGATCCCCAATATTTTTTTATATAAGTTTCGTTTATATATATAAACAAAACTGTGCATAAAATTTTATATATTCGAATAAAAAAGTAAAATATACATACACACACACACACACACACACACACATATATATATATATATATATATATTCTAATTTTTTTTTAATTTAAGCCTCAAAATTAAAAAAAAAATACATTCTTTTTTTCTTACCTTTATATTCAAATATATAAAATTCGATGCACAGTTTTGTTTATATATATAAACCAAACTTATATAAAAAATTTTATGGGTTTTCATTGTTATTGAGTTCGCATAGAACATTTTGAAAAGTTCAGTTATTACGGAAAATTCCTTCTTTTTTTCTTCATTTTTTTTTTAATTTCTTGTGATAAATGTATGCAATAATGCATAGAATGTACCCTTGAACTATATTTAAAGGGAAATTTACAAAAAAAAATAAAAAGTTTGATTTTAAAGGTCCCTCGTTCCCTTCAATTTATACCCATTGAATTCTGAATAATAAAGTTATTTTAGAAATAAACCTTACAGTACTCCCACTATATTTATCTCATGATTAAAATTTTTATTGACTTTGTTTAAATTTCTAATATATTCGATTAATAAACTCTAAAAAGCTTTAAAAACTTTAAGGATTTTGAATATTGTTGAATCAATTAAATTCTTAATACTTACCTCATTTATATGCATTTAAATAATTTGACCATTAATTTTCTTTTTTATTTCAGGAAAATATCGTAATTAGAATCAGTTACCAATCAAATATATCAAGTCAGACGTATTTACGACAAACTACAGTCGTTAAAGGCTTCCGGGACCTCGTCTTTCAGAGAAGCAAAGGGGACAGAAGTGTCTTATATTTTCTTTCTGATGTGCTCATTAAATACAGCCTAATTTTAGACGGAATGAAATTCAATGCACACGTTATCTTTTTATAAAAATAAATTCCAGTTTATTGTGAAAGCGTTTTGTTTTCCTGTGACATATGGTGATTTCATTATTTTGAAGAAAAAAATAATCAATTCAAAATTTAAAAAATATATTATTATATCTCCAATTAAAATGTGAAAAGGTATGTTTTCTTAGACACAAAATATTAAATTAATCTTTTTATAGAAACGTTTATATGAAATTGTGTTTTTTTAGTGCTGAGCAGGTGCTGAACAGGTGAGCAGCTTTGAGGGGTAACCTAGCTGATATCAGATAACACCCATTCTAGGAAATGAAATATCTTATATTTTGTGAACCATTGGAATAAGTTAAACTGTAGTTAGAACTACTTAAGAGAAAAAAATAAGAAATTTAAAGAAAAATAAAAAGTTAAATTATAGAAAAGTATTAAAGTTAAAAATTATGTTAAGACTTAAGATGATTTCTCTCAAGGTTAATCTACATAAGGTTGATCCATTTGAAGGATAGACAATCAGAGCAGAGCAGGGCTGAAACGTCACGTGTCGGACAAGTCGTAGGTCGACAAGCCGTGATAAAGTAAATAGATGCGTAAAAAGAACGGAATATGAAGTAAATAAATTTTTAAAAAGCAGATCTTCAAAAACAAATTAAACGAAATCACTTTCCTTAAAATTATTCGTTCAAACACTGATTGGAGTTAATTAAATATAAAGTACAAAATTGTTAAATAATATAGCGATACGTTTATTTACATTCAAATACTTGAGTAAATTCGCGAAAAAAAAATTTTTTTAATGCCTAAAAGTACAAATAAAAACTTTTAAACTATTGTAAAATAAAATGAATAAATGAATTATATTAATATGATGACACAGCAGTAGTAATAAAATGACTAGAATTATCAAACAGAATAAATTATGCAAAAGTCACACATCAAAATTTTTAACAGTAATGCATTGTCCGATTACTAGAAGTACTAGATATAAATTTTCAAACAATGTCGAATGTGACTATGCTTATTCAGGATCAAAATAATACAAAAATATTACTCCATAATTAAACTAATACAATTATGAAAAAAATGTGTACTATACATATTGTTTACCCTATGATATACAATTACAAATATCGTTATTTCTTATATACAAAATTTCAGTAAAAACTGAAAAATTTAAAACAACTTCAGTTCTAAAATTTCCATGTTATTTTATAAAACACATCAAATATCACATTTTTCGATACAGATAAGAAACAATAGAAAGAAAATGTATGGAGGTATACAGATATATATATATATTTAATTTCAGGAAAATATCGTAACTAGAATCAGTTACCAATCAAATATATCAAGTTAGACGTATTTACGACAAACTGCAGCCGTTAAGTGCTTCCGGGACATCGTCTTTCAGAGAAGCAAAGGGAACAGAAGTGTCTTATATTTTCTTTCTGAAGTGCTCATTAAATACAGTCTAATTTTAGACGGAATAAAATTCAATGCACACGTTTTCTGTTTTTAAAAATAAATTCCAGTTTATTGTGAAAGCGTTTGCTTTTCCTGTGACATATGGTGATTCCATTATTTTGAAGAAAAAAATAATCAATTAAAAATTGCAAAATAATTATTATTCTATCTCCAATTAAAATGTGAAAAGGTATGTTTTCTTAGACGCAAAATATTAAATTAATCTTTTTATATAAATTTTTATATGAAATATGTCTTTTTTTAGTGCTGAGCAGGTGGTGAACAGGTGAGCAGCTTTGAGGGGTTTCCTAGCTGATATCAGATAACACCCACTCTAGGAAATGAAATATCTTTTGTTTTGTGAACCATTGGAATAAGTTAAACTGTAGTTTAGAACTACTTAAGAGAAAAAAATAAGAAATTTAAAGAAAAATAAAAAGTTAAAGTATAGAAAAGTATTAAAGTTAAAATTTATGTTAAGACTTAAAATGATTTCTCTCAAGGTTCATCTACATAAGGTTGTTCCATTTGAAGGATAGACAATCAGAGCAGATCAGGGCTGAAACGTGACGTGGCGGACAAGATCGTAGGTCGACAAGCCGTGAGAAAGTAAATAGATGCGTAAAAAGAACGGAATATGAAGTAAATACATTTTTTAAAAGCAGATCTTCGAAAATAAATTGAACGAAATCACTTTCCTTAAAATAATTTGTTCAGACACTGATTGGGGTTAATTAAATATAAAATACATAATTGTTAAATAATATTGCAATACTTTTGTTTACATTCAAATACTTGAGTAAATTCGCGAAAAAAAAAATATTTTTAATGCGTAAAAGTACAAATGAAAACGTTTAAACTATTGTAAAAAAATGAATAAATGAATTATATTAATATGATAACACCGCAGTAGTAATAAAATGACTAGAATTATCAAACAGAATATGTTAAGCAAAAGTCACACATCAAAATTTTTAACAATAATGCATTGTCCGATTACTAGAATTACTAGATATAAATTTTCAAAAAATGTCGAATGTCACTATGCTTATTCAGGATCAAAATAATACAAAAATATTACTCCATAATTAAACTAATACAATTATGAAAAAAAATGTGCACTATACATATTGTTTACCTTATGATATACAAATAAAAATATCGTTATTTCATGTATACAAAATTTCAGTAAAAACTGAAAAAATTAAAACAATTTCAGTTCTAAAATTTCCATGTTATCTTATAAAACGCATCAAATATAACAGTTTTCGATACAAATAAGAAACAATAGAAATAAAATGTATGGAGGTATACAGATTTTTTTTTTAATTTCAGGAAAATATCGTAACTAGAATCAGTTACCAATCAAATATATCAAGTTAGACGTATTTACGACAAACTGCAGCCGTTAAGTGCTTCCGGGACATCGTCTTTCAGAGAAGCAAAGGGAACAGAAGTGTCTTATATTTTCTTTCTGAAGTGCTCATTAAATACAGCCTAATTTTAGACGGAATAAAATTCAATGCACACGTTTTCTTTTTATAAAAATAAATTCCAGTTTATTGTGAAAGCGTTTGGTTTTCCTGTGACATATGGTGATACCATTATTTTGAAGAAAAAAATAATCAATTAAAAATTGCAAAATAATTATTATTCTATCTCCAATTAAAATGTGAAATGGTATGTTTTCTTAGACACAAAATATTAAATTAATCTTTTTATATAAATTTTTATATGAAATACGTCTTTTTTTAGTGCTGAGCAGGTGCTGAACAGGTGAGCAGCTTTGAGGGGTTTCCTAGCTGATATCAGATAACACCCTTTCTAGAAAATGGAATATCGTATGTTTTGTGAACCATTGGAATAAGTTAAACTGTAGTTTAGAACTATGTAAGAGAAAAAATAAGAAATTTAAAGAAAAATAAAAAGTTAAATTATAGAAAAGTATTAAAGTTAAAAATTATGTTAAGACTTAAGATCATTTCTCTCAAGATTCGTCTACATAAGGTTGTTCCATTTGAAGGATAGACAATCAGAGCAGAGCAGGGCGGAAACGTCACGTAGCGGACAAGATTGTAGGTCGACAATCCGTGAAAAAGTAAATAGATGCGTAAAAAGAACGGAATACGAAGTAAATAAATTTTAAAATGCAGATCTTCGAAAATAAATTTAACGAAATCACTTTCCTTAAAATAATTTGTTCAGACACTGATTGGAGTTAATTAAATATAAAATACATAATTGTTAAATAATATCGCGATACGTTTGTTTACATTCAAATACTTGAGTAAATTCTCGAAAAAAATTAAATTTTTAATGCGTAAAAGTACAAATGAAAACTTTTAAACTATTGTAAAATAAAATGAATAAATGAATTATATTAATATGATGACACAGCAGTAGTAATAAAATGACTAGAATTATCAAACAGAATAAATTAAACAAAAGTCACACATCAAAATATTTAACAATAATGCATTGTCCGATTACTACACTGTTAAAAATTTGCAGCATTCTTTCAGGTCATTTGACCGTTTTTTCCGAAAATGGTTACGCAACCGTAATTTAACACTATTCTGACCATATTATTGGCTATTTTATGGTCAGAATATAGTTAAATTATGGTTATGAAACCGTTTTTTCAAAAAAAAGGTCGAATGACCTGCCAGAATGCTGCAGAATTTTTAACAGTGTAGAATTACTAGATATAATTTTTCAAAAAATGTCGAATGTCACTATGCTTATTCAGGATCAAAATAATACAAAAATAATACTCCATAATTAAACTAAAACAATTATGAAAAAAATATATACTATACATATTTTTTACCTTATGATATACAAATAGAAATATCGTTATTTCATATATACAAAATTTCAGCAAAAACTGAAAAATTTGAAACAACTTCAGTTCTAAAATTCCCATGTTATCTTATAAAATACATCAAATATAACATTTTTTCCATACAAATAAGAAACAATAGAAAGAAAATTTATGGAGATATACAGATTTAAGAATGAATTAACATTTTCCAAAAATAGAAAGGAAAAAAAAAAGTAAGAACCATTATCATACTTTCAATAAATCAATATGTGACTAATACTTTTTACACACTATATCAGGTGTCAAAATCATTGATCCTCATTAATAATCAAAATTCAATTTTTAAATTCATTAGTTTCAAATGCACGTCAATATGATTCAAATATCTGTAACAATATATATACACAGGGCTTAGTTTCTAGCAAAAAGGAAAAAAAAAACTACCAGAGCTATAATATTCTGCAGTAATAACAACAAAGTGTATAACAACCCCTACTTCCTCACACACAGATGCATATTTATATTTCATACATTATTTGCAAATTTTAAAGCAATGTCGTCTTCCTCAAAAAGAAATTATATGTATACATATATATTATATTTTGACATATCTTTAGTCATTAATATATAATAATTTCTAATAAATGACCAGAGCAGAACGTGGTGAATTTTCAGAAAATCCTACTCATCATGAACTTGGCATTGGGGGAGCAGTATTTATAAACTGCTGTCTGTGCTAACTAATATATAAATATTCACTAAAAATAAAGAAGTACTGGAGCAGCGCTCCTGTGTGGGAGTAAATTAAACACCGCGCGGAGCTAGAAAGTTTATCAGAGAAAATATTTTAAAAACAGGAACACAAAGCAGCGAGTAAAAATGGCGGAAACAGTTGTGACTAATTCTGACATTCCTCATCGTCGATCTGAAATCATTAAAATAAACCTACACATTACACATTATGTCACATACGTAAGTACTTTGGTAGGAAAGAACGCAAAAGATTGGGGATGGGAGGGAAATAAAAATAAAATTTAGGCACTGATTTTGTAGAAACGCTATTTTCGCTGAAATCCGGAGTGAGTGCAAATGAAGTCAGACCAATATTTAAATTCCACTAAAACGAAAGAAGTAGCGAAGCTGAGCTCCGGCGCAAATCAAGCATTGCTTATATGCTAATACCTCAACCCTACATTAATTTCCATCTTAAATTCCTTCTTCATTTTATTAATCAGAGTAACTCGAACATAATATTTAAAAAAGTAAATATTATCGTTATTTATGTTTGCGAATCACCGGGTTAGCAAGAAACGAAATGCATGTCACTGTATCAGCAGCAAATGTACAACAGAACTACGAAAATTTGAGAAAATCGTTATCACAGCGCCCCCTTTTAGGTTTACATATCCATTTCCAACTGCGCCTTGGCGTCAATAGTCAAAAACATACGAATGAAGTTTGGTTCAAACCAACGCTTTTCGATGAAAGAATAATGAAAATGGCACAAAAATTGCTATTACAGCGCTCCCTCTCGGCGGAATATCCCCAAATTCAACCAGGACCTGCTGGCTAGAGTCCAAAACATACACATGAAATTTTGTTCAATTCTATTCATATCTTCGTGTACTTTCCGATGATATATTGAGACACACATATATACGGACTGACAGATATTTTGTAGAAACATGTTTTTTGGTATCTCCTACCCTTAAAATGTGTAAATAAGTCGAAAACCGGAAGTCGAATAAAATTTCAACTACAATACTTTCTTCTATTATAGAGAAAAGAAGATAAAAATAGATGATGCTAAAACAAATAATTTAATAGAGGATTTTCTTAATTAAAAAAATTATAATAACAAAAGAAATTTTTTAAATTTTTAATGCAATTTTGGACCTTTTTTGTGACGATTGCCCATATGAGTAAAAGGAATCCGGCTTAATTTTTTAGCATATAATAGTAAATCTTGTCATTTTTTCAATAAAGTTTATTCGGAGTTTGCATTTTTCACGAGATTTTTATACGAATTTTAGAGTTTTGAGACTTTTAAAAGGAATTCAGTTACCAAATTTTAGCCAAATATAATATATTTTTTTTCATCAGCGAATTTTGAACTGTTTTGTTTTTCTCATTTCATGGCGATTTGTCTGCATTTTTGAAAGAGACCGGTTTTCATCTTTTAGTCCAATATAGTAAATGCTGTCCTCTTTTTTTTTTTCAATTTCATTTAAGGCTCTTCTTAACTGCTCTGCTCAACAAGCGCAAAAAGTTTTGACACATTTACAAATTCATTTTTTAACGGAAAGATATAAAATTGGAAAGCCTGGCCATGGAAACCATTTGGAATTGAACTGTTTTTTCCATTTTTTGATCAATCAATTACCTATTGAGTTATACCTGATTTGATCACATGATAAACACGTTTTTCGCCCGCTCTTGAGTGCTCTTTCTTCCTTCGCACGGAAATTCGGTTCAAAACGCCCACCTTGACACTATTTTTTGAAAGATCTGTTGTGTTTGCAAAAAATGGATAAAACACCAATTACATAGATTCTGAACAACAACTCCAGCAAGTTTCATACATTTTCGAACAAAAATAAATTAAAACTTATGTCAGAAGTTGCCCTTTTGGATTTGAGAACATCCTTAAGTTTATTTGTAATTTCTCGCAATTTTTTAAAGCAATTTTAAGAGATTTTCGCGTTTTGCAGAAATCTTTTGCTTTAAAATTGCAGGCTAATACAGGTGTCGTACTCTACATGAAAAATTTCAGGACATTTACCAGTATTTGTTTAAAGGAAAATAAATGTGGGTGAAACGCGAAAAATATCGCCTTATTTAAAAGGAGATTTTCTGTAGCAAAAATAATGGTGCCGAAGTATTTCCTAGTCGTGAAATTTCAGGACAAGTACGACCCCTGCTAATATAGTAAATTTTGTCCTTTGCTATTTTAGTGTTTTTCTTTGGGATTCTCTAGAATAATAATCGTCAGTTAACAAAATGCCCGACTTTTGAAGAATTCCGGATTTAAACGTCCGGATTTGAGGCTTTATACTGTATTTTTAAATCTGTATACGTGTTCTCCGAGAGTTATTAGAACATGTTGATATAGTGCATTCACTAGGTTTTTTTCAAAAACTCTGTTAAATAATAGAATAATTAAAATCATTCACACACAAAAAAAAAATCCCTCTCAGAACAGCATACAAAATACTATTGAAACGAGCAAAGGACGTAATGTGCGATCAGTTAAGAAATATTTATAGTTGGCGCATCTCACAAATGGTACACACCTGAGTTCCCTTATTTTTACTTCGACTTCGAACACATTTTTAACCGAGGCCCCTGCGGACAACTTCACACATCCCCGGGATCAGAACTGGTGAGAAATGTCAGGAGAGCAAACTAAGACCTGGATGGTAGCAATTAAAAAAAAGGGGGGGGGAATAAAAAATAAAATAAAAATGGAAATCTTATAAAAATTTAGTGGATACAAAAAGACCTGAACAGGTGGGGAAATGAGCTACTTGCAGTACAAAAAACAAAAAAAAGTAAACAAAAAAGTATGATAGAAAACAGAGAAAGCATAGAGAATTTTCTAGGAGGAAGTTTAAGTATAGCATTACAACAACTAGATATTTTTTTAGATTTTATAAATTTTTTGAATTTTTTAAAGATTTTTCATATATTTTATAATGTTTTTTGAAGATTTTTTATAATTTTATAATATATGAGTAGTAAACTCAAGAACAAATAATAAATTTTAGTAGGGAGAGAGGGTAGCCTATATCAGAGTGTGAATTGGAGCTTCTTTAGTGGTGAGGCCTAACTTCGTGAGAAGTCGCCATTTGAATCCGCTCTGGGCTGGCGCCGATATGTCTTCACTTCCTGCCGCCCGAGCGTCGAGGCAATGCCGGTAATGACGTTACGCCTAAGCGTAGCTCTGAAAAAGCTAGTCTTCCCGGAGCAACATCGTCCCATATTTGTAAAAAGCACAAATTAAATATTATGAATTAAATGATATAATTTTTCCGGTAGAAATTATATTTGAGAACTCTAAAATCATATAAGCATAGAACTACAATTCCTTTGATATACTTAAAAATACTAAAAAAATCATAATTGAAAATTTATTTAATAAGCACGTAAGCAGAATGGCGCGATTAATTTTACAACGTCCGTCTGATGCGAAAGTGCGCGTACAGATATATTCATTTATAGATATGTTACTAATATATTTGAGAAAATATTTTTAAAGTAAATACGAAAATGGAAAGATCTATACATACAGCTTTCTGGAGTGAGTGTGTTTATAATTCTTTTACTTGACTTACTATATTTTGATGTCAAAGAACATCTACAAAATTATGTTTGTAACTTATATTTAATACAATGATCTTTAATCCTAAACATTCCTTAATTTATGTAGAAATGCTGATAGTATTAAACTGGCTGTGAAACATATCGTTATTTTATATGTACATAATGCTAATCAGCGTAAGTTGAATACTTTAATTTTAATGGTTACAAAATGTGAAAAGTGTAATATTTCATTCTGAATACCTCGATCTAAGTTTTCACATTATAAATATTCTAAAATGCCAACGATAGTTTATGTTTAGTTAAGAGACTGTCTCCGGAGACTTGCACATCCGGACGCTACTGGTTGAGCAATGGCATTTCCGGGAAACCCGTGGTTAAGGGCCAGTACCAGGCACTAATATAAGCATTCGATACACCCGAGGTTCCAGTGGGACTCGAAGGTATGATCCACGAAACACGATACTTAATCTCTACTGCAAAGTAACAATGACTTTCAATGATGTTCGAGTAACATAGAGAGTGACGCGCGTTGTGCAGTGCAGTTTCTAGATCGGCAACAGGTGTCATGTGCGCAACACCCTCACTCACGCCAGTCTCGTCTGATATCTGCGCGTTACTGGTTCCTCAGAGCGTATGCAACCCGGGTAGCTTGCATTATGTCAAGTTCGTCTTATTCTTAATTAACACTGTTTAAATAAATAAGATAATAATTTTAGAAGTTACCTTTTTGCTGTTTATTAAAAAAATCTTAGAGAAAATTAAAGACTACTATCTATTTTATATTTCCACTAAGTTACTGACATTTAAAACATTTGTGATAAGAGAAGAAATCGGATCTGGAAGTAAGTAATATTTTGAACCCAATAAATATTTATATTCCATTTTTAGCAGTAAACAGTATAATCATAAAGAGAATAATTTGGCACAATCTATTAAGTTTGAAGCAGATAACTACAAATCTATTTTAGTGTTTTCATTAAAAGGATCTGATTATATATATATATATATATATATATATATACATTCTTAAAAAAAAAAACCCAACAACAACCTAAAACACCTTAAAGGAATTTTATGCAGAGCATTTGAAATACACCCTCAAAGTACTTAATTTTCAGACGAAAAACAGAACCTTTAAGTCTACGAACATTGGAATGCAAATTTATTTTGAAAAATATTTCCTTTAGAAATATAAAAATGATTCCATTAAAGACAACTTCGAAAATTTTATACACTATTGTTTCGTTTTCTTCTTAAACTCTTAAAAAATGTTTATTTTGTGAATACAACAAATAATTAACATACCTTAAATTTTTTATGCTTTCCTTCTTAAAGAACAATTTTATAGTTTCTCTTAAGTCTTCGTTGTTTATATAGGCATATTTAAAATTTTCTCCTTGAAAATTACAGTATAGATTTAATTTTAACAAAAAATGTATTTGAAGGAGAATATATATAAATTTGTTTCGTTTTTATTTTTTGTTTTAATTACAGCTTTTTCTTATCTCAGAATAAAATGCTTGAATAAAAATAATTCTCCTTTATTGCTTCTGATATAAATACGTATTTTTCTTTATATATAACTTTTCATGATTTATTTTAAATATATTTTATTTTTCTTAAGATCTTTAATAAAATGCACTTTTTTTTTTCAAATAATGTACCTTAGACGTAATATGTCCAGCGCTACTAATTCGGCTATATGGCGGAAACAGCATTATTTTCTACGAGTAACCACAAATGATTCTATAATTAAATAAATATTTTAATAAAGAATAGTTACATTAAATTACAATAAACATACAAAAATAATTCAAATAAAATATTAACCATGCAATGTTTAATTTAACTGCAAAAATTATTAATGCAATGTATATTTATTATAATCATTTTTTATTTTAACTTTTCATTATATTGAACATTAAGCTTCATTTCTCTAATCTTTATATTATTTGAAAATACAGAAATCCTAATAAAGAAGTTTTACACGAATTTACAACAAATCGAATTTACCAAAAAATTAAAATAAAAATTAATCTTACATTGACTGCTGTAACTCTACCAGAAATATATTAATTCACAAGTATTATGGCAATACTTCTTCTCTGTACGATCAGTTCATGTTTAATCAATAAATAATAGCTACTCTTGTATTCTTAATACTTTGATGGTCTCACAATTATATACTTTTATCTTTTACCAATTATTAATAATTGTTTAGTTTAAAATAAGAAATTATATAATTTCTAAATATTTCTTCGATGTAATCAATCGTTAGTTCGCAGAAACACCGTCTGACCCAAGTTACCGTATGGAAGGTTCAGCTTTCGAATCCAGCAGATTCCAGTATATGAGACATTCTATATAAATTGTGACTTTTAAGTCCCTGAATAATAATTTTATTTTAGCACATATTCTTGTGAGGCTTTTTTTTTATTTCGGATACTGAAATAATTCCAATTGCATGACTGTATTATAATGTTGACGAGATACATAAGTTTCGGACGATGTTAAGGGTCCAAATATACCACAAAATTCCTTACCGTCCCGTGTCTCTGATGCTGATTTTTAAGTTTGGACCTATCTGTATAAAATTGCTTTAATAAATGTAATTCGATGTAATTTTTTTCCAAAATTCAGACTATTGCTTTATGCAGTAAATATGTAGCAAAAAATAACTTGCACACATTTTTACGGCTATTATTATTATTTTTTTATCTCTGTCCCTGGATTTTAGATTCCTTACCGTCCCTCTTGTTAAAATTAACAAAAAATCACTTCAGATGTAGCCACAGATTTTTTTTTTATTTTTTCTCATGCGGAAGTATGCTACAGAAAGAATGACTTAAATTATTTGACAGGAAATTTACTGCAGAATATAAATCAGCATCAAAATATCAATTTCAAGCATCGTGGCTTTGTTGGTAGCCTTACCGTCCCCAATGTTTATTCCTGCACTTTTTAAGATATATATATATTTATTTAATCCAACATAAATAACTGCTGCTAAAAATCAATGAACGTAGTGCATATCACTTAGTCTTAATATGATTTGCCTAAAAATAGGTGGTAATTTTCCTTATCATCCCATCCTTACCATCTCTTTATTTTCTTTACCGTCCTTTGTTTTCCTTAACGTCCTCTTTTTTTCCTTACCATCCCTTCTTTAACACCCCTTTAAGACAATATTATACCAAAATTTTGAACTAAAAATTGTACGTTATTATTATTTCTTATTTGAATGTTCTGTGGATACTATGCAAATCCATTATAAGTAAAATTTTAGAAGAAAATAAAAAGTTAGAGCGGTAAAACGGTAAGGAAATTAAACTCGCAAGTTTAACTTAATCCCCAGTTAAATAAAAAAAATCTTCGACCATTTTTTTCTTTATTTTGAATCATGAAGGCATTCGTCTGTAAGCTTAAAATTTTTTTTTACTAGGTTTAATTTTACCAGATTTTTATTCCTGCACAGAAAAATTCCTGTAACATACGCTGTTACAGGAATTTTTGTTGTTGCCGTTACACAAAATGTTCTTGGAATCCCAGTTCCCTAGAAAAACTTTAGTAACTTAACAGATTTTTTTTTTACAGTGTGAAAGCTCAAATTTTGTGAGAATGCCTCATATCAAAAATTTATACATACATATATATCTATCTATCTATATATATATATATATATAGTTATTATTATTATTCCTGATCTTTGCATTCCTGACGTCCTTTCGAGTACCTCGAGATTTTGTTTTATAAATATTGCATTATTACAATATTCTGTAAGGCCAAGACAAAATCCTATATGTGTGACACATGTATATATATTCTGCAACAGACAAAATTTTAGTAAATATTCATGCTAACTTTTAATGGAATAACTTGTGGAAATATTATATTTTTCTTTTATCTCAATTGCTAGAGTACACGTATTTTTATTATTAAAAAACGTCCAATACATTCACCGGAATATCTCATTTTTATAAAATATTTTCTTTATTTTGCAAACTCCACAAATTATCTCATAATCGCAAATGAGAAATGTTAAAGGGAACTTATCATTAAATTAATCTAATAAGTTTAAAGACATCGAACAAGTTTATCATATTTATAAAATTTTATTTTCTTTGTTTTTAATTCTATACTAACCTGGATTTACTAGACTGAATTTTAATTTAAGAGTAGATCTTTAATAATTATGTATACATTTAAAAAAAAACACTAGTTATTACTTAGTATTAATGTTTATACATTTTACAAGTCACTATTACACGGATAGTGGGTAAATTAATTAATTTAAGCAGTCATGCGCCCCAGAATTTGAATCCAATTTAATATCTGACAGAAAAGCACACGCATGAATGGATCAATGCCACTTTGATTTATTAAAGAAAGACAAAATTCAACGATTTGTTTCTATTAGTTGAATAAAAGCAGACTTTAAATAAGATAACAAAGGCGAACGCTTTTATTAATATTGGAAAAAAAGGCTTTATGTCCCTTAATTATAATTATTTTTCATTCTCATGTAGATGCACTTAATATTTTGCAATAATGTGCGAAGACATCTAAAGACATCAGTAAAAATTTTAATAAAATAACTCAATGTAATACAAATATATATATATATATATATATATATACACACACACACATATATACAGTAGAACTTCTTTTATCCGAAATTATTTTAACCGAAACTCTTGGTTAAACGAAATCCGTTTTTAAAGTCTTTTTTTTTTTTTTTTTTTTTTTTTTTACTATTACGTTTTTTGTAAGCAAAGTCCATTTTTAAAGGTTTTTTTTTTTTTTTTTTACTATTACGTTTTTTGTAAGCAAAGTCCATTTTTAAAGTTTTTTTTTCTTTTTTTTTCTTTTAACCATCATATTCTTTATATGCAATATCATATCTACATGTGCATATAAATATTTTTGATCTTCTTTTTTAAAGTTCCTTTGATTTTAACTTGAGCTCCCGTAAGCTGCGGAATGAAACAAAAAAAAATCGAACAAATTATCAATTTTGAAGCTTTTGAATATTTTGCAAAAAGTTTGGCATGATTATAGCAGCAGGAAGACTGTGATACTGGTGAACTATTACTATTAACCTTTTACCCGACGCACCATGAAATGCTTGTCAAATTAATTTGAAATTTTTTTTCAGACGATTTAGATTAATTCAAAGGTTGCGTGCCGAATTTTGGGATGTTATGTAAAATAGAAGTGGGGCTGCATGTATGTTCCACTTGTGGAACGTTGGCGGTACGAATAACATTTGTACATTTTGGCGAATTTTTTCTTTCGAAATCATACCAGCACTGCACACATAACAAAACAAAGAAAACAAGGTAAAGTAAAAACTTTTTCCATTTTAGGAACATGTTAACTAGTCACTAACAGCAAAATGTTTATGAAAGGCCTGAAACATTTTTCATGCATACTCTTTCCATAATATTCACACCATTTCTTCATGTTTTTCTGTCAATTTGAGAATCTTATTGAGGCGAAAAACAATAGCTAATGAATGAGTTGATAATGTCCATACTTACTGGGGCAGTAGGACTTTCTATTCCCTTTCTCAAACATCAAATCTAATTTTCACGGCAAAAGTTGCAATTTCACGCCGAAACTCCAAATGGCTTAGGGTTTCTTTTGAGCCTACTGCATGACAAGTAACAACAGCCATATTTAGTTCATTTGCAAACAGATTTCAACACCATTTTTATCATCGAAGTACTGGACGATATGTTCGAAGCACATAATCCAAAAATTCTACACTACCCATATTCTAATTATACAATCTAAGCAATCGAGGATATTTGATTGAAATTTCTCGCTTCAATTTTCGAGAATATCACGTTCCACTTTGAGTTAGCGATGCGTTAGCTTCCCAATTTGATATAAGAGTAACGATACTGTTGTCACTCTATCGTACACAAACAACTTTTCCATAACTATAATAATCAAAATCTGCCTCTTCTTGTTTTTGCAATTCTTTTGTAGATTTTATTGGCATTTATTGGTTCTAAAATATTTCACAGACACTTTGGCAACAGGTGCAAGAGACATATATCATAAAATTTATTCTTAGATAATACTGGTACAAAAATACTAAAAAAATAATTGCCCGAGGAAGCCCAGTAAAAATGATCAAGATCCTTAAAAAAGTAACAATAAGATAAACTTGTACTCTGAACCGCCAACGTTCCACATGTGGAACATTGGAATTCAAATAATCGCAAAACAAAAACGAAATAAGATAAAACATTCATTTATGCATAAAACGTAATAAACAACACTAAGCAATGCAATAATAATCATCACAGCACTCACATTTGAATTCTAAAGTTATAGATAGAGTTAAAAGCACAGCCTACTACATTTACGTTTTTTGTTACATTTCAACAAGCTCCAAAATAAAAACCACAAATAAATTATAAAAATATAATTTTTAATCCATTAAAACACATCTTTAAAAAGATATATTAAAAATTTCAAACAGATTAAACAAATATTTAAAAAGATACAGCACCACATAGTTTATGTTCCACTTGTGGAACGTTGGCGGGTAAAAGGTTAAAAAACTCTGATAGAGCGTCAAAGCAAAGGCTTTCGAAACTACGATAATCAAAACATTTTTTCAGACCCTTGTGATAGGGAAACTCCGAGAGAGTACATACGGGAGAGAGTACATACGAGTGCCGCATACGGGATAGATGCCGCACTCCTTGTATTTCTTGTAATTATCGATAGATGGTCGTCAAACGCACAGTACAGGTGCGCAATGAGATTATTTTAACCAGTGTATAGCCTGAATCCCATTTCGACGTTTACTTGTAGAAGTACAATCCTTAATTTGACGTAAGTGAATGATTTCACTGTCCAAACTTTTAAACACATTTTGTTTAAATACTTTTCATACACTAATTGCTAAATGCATGCATGATTCCAAAGTCAAAACTAAGTGTAGCGTTTGTATAGAGTACTGTGTGCATGGTTACGCCATTCCTCTTAGCGAAGTCAGATAACTATGATAGCGACGTCTGCACCGTGCAAAAAGGTATACATGCCGCACTGCTATTGCGGTATACATGCCGCAGTTTCTTTTGTACGGTGTGATTAAGTTTAATTATTTTTTCCTTTTCTCTTTGCACAGACTAACCATGTTAGGCATGTTATCAAGTTCACTCAAACCAAAGGAGAAAAAGGGGAAAATAAAAAGTAAGAAGGGCAAGAAAGGTGCGAGTCAAGATGATAATACTGAAAAATTGGATTACGCGTAACGCAGACGTTTTTTGCAAGGAATGTTTAGAAAACTACTCCAAAAAAAGA
This sequence comes from Maratus speciosus, assembly GCA_963932465.1. Lineage (NCBI taxonomy): Eukaryota > Metazoa > Arthropoda > Arachnida > Araneae > Salticidae > Maratus > Maratus speciosus. The sequence goes on along the minus strand of OZ010795.1, from coordinate 69,295,519 downwards.
GGAAGTGTAATTGGCTTCGTTGCATCATGTATTTAAATGTAGTTACATAAAAACTGTACTTTTTCGACACTTTTTCTGTATATTGTAGTCGAAAAAACAGGTCTCTTAACCCATTCGGGACCATAGGTGCATATAAGCACCTTCATAAAGAGCTTAGAAAATTTGTTTCTTTCACCAATAAAAAAGAAAAGTAAAATCTGCTTTGTTTAATTAGAGCATTTAAAAAAAAGTGGTAACAACCGAATAAAATTTGTATAAAAGACACCGGTCCCAAAAGGGTTAACAAATAAATCATGTCAACTCAATTTTACTTTTTTTTTCTTTTCCTTTCTATTACATTGATGTTACGTTGTTGCTGAAATAATAATTAAAATTTAATGTTAAAAAAATAAGTCGATAATTTTAATAGTGAATGTAGGCAATTATACTATTAATTTGAATCTACTAATAAGTTTCATTGTACTCATTTAGTTTCATTTTGTTATTACATCGTTAATTATAGTACAGATATGAATATTTTTTTAAAAAATAATTTTATTTATAATTTCATTCTGTTCTTAATACAAGCGCGGCAAAACTACCGCACAACTGCGGCGTCTCAGCCTGAATGTACGGGTGACGCGTCGCAGTGTAATGTTTTAGATTTTTTTTTTCAATATTAATAACTAAGTAATATTTGCTTTGTTTAATTAGAGCATTTTCATGATTATTTAAGTAAAGGTAACTTCTTTTAAAAAAGGGGTACCAACCGAATAAAATTTGTGTAAAAGCTACCGGTCCAGAAAGTGTTAACAAATAAATCATGTAAACACAATTTTACTTTTTTTCTTTTCCTTTTCTAATACATTGATGTTAGGTTGTTGCTGAAATAACAATTAAAATTTAATGTAAATAAATAAGTCGATAATTTCAATAGTGAATGTAGGCAACAATTACTAATTTGAATCTAGTAATACGTTTCATTGTACTCCTTTAGTTTCATTTTGTTATTATATCGTTAATTATAGTCCAGATATGAATATATTTTTTTAATATTTTTTATTTATAATTTCATCCTGTTCTTATTACAAGCGCGGCATAACCACCGTACAAATGCGGCGTCTCAGCCTGAATGTACGGGTGACGCGCCGCAGTGTAATGTTTTAGAAAAAAATTGTAAAAAATTATTAATAATTTGTTTTGAAAATTTTTGTCACAGTACACGCGTTGTATATTTAACATTAAATAGCACAGCTTGATTTTTTTTATTTTATGTCCACCATGGGACTTTATACACAAATTCAAAAAAACGTGCGGCATAAATCCCGGAATTACCCTATACGTAAAAGGTACTTAATTTCAAAATTAATATTCAGGTAATTTATTCTTGTTTCTCTTTTGCTATTGTTTTATTTTTATTAAGCACATGTTACCGTAATAAGAAATATTGCATATATTTCTCCTTAATCTTAAACCCATATAGCACATTTGCCTCCCAGGGATATCCTGGGGAGTATTGACAATCCACTATCCTCATCCCCAAGGCATCCCTGAGGATGCAGAAAATTGTCATCAGGAGGTCCTCAGGAACCGTAAATGTCCGCCTTATAGCATCCTGGAGAGCTCCTCAGGACCTCCCTAACGTTCCTCCCCAGGAGGATCTGAGGATGATTTGAGGATTTGAAATTGGGAGGACTTTAGGAGACTTCAAGGTCACACAAGTGTATGCTTTAAAACCCTCCTCAGGAAGTGTATGGGAAGCAATTTAGGAGGAATTTGGGATATTTCAAGGTCATAAAAACTCCCCGGGAAGTTCATGGGATGTATCACAGGGAAGATTTTGGGATACTTCAAGGTTATAAACCTGCGAATCGTTCACAGGAGGATTTCAGGATGAATATGGGAGGCAGCAAAGAAGAAATTTGGAATACTTAATTGTGGCAGAGATACAGGCATATCTGCAATTAAATATAGTGTGCAAGATTTAAAAAAAAAAAAAAAATCTTTTAAAAGTGCAAAAAAAGATGTGCTACTTTGGGCTAGGAAAAGTTCTTTCAAACGGTCTTATGCATTTTTTTTTTTTTTTTTACTTTAATGTATTGTTATTGCAGAATAACAAATTTAACACAAAAAAGTTTTTATTTTACATTTTGAGGAAAGAGAGGGTTATATATTACATTATATGCATTTTTTAAAACTGAATTTTCAGTCTTGCATATTTCTCAGAGCTCACTATAATAGAAAATTTCTGTATAAGAAAAAAGGGTAATTTATTTAGAAAGAAATACAGGATGTTACACTCTTTATAATGTTAAGACTTTCAGTTGACTAACCTTGTTGCTTAAAAAAGAAAAGTTTATTTAAAAAAACCCTCACTTTCAGAAAGATTTTTTGTGTTTTTAAAAGAAACTTTCAAAGGTAAAGTTACTTTGAAGCTTTTTTAATTTTGATGAATTAATGATTGTTGTTTACATGACAGCTGTATTTAGCTTTCTTTCCATTCCATTTTAATTTCTACTTTGTTTTCTTTTTATTCTAATTATGCCAGAGGCAGAGTGGCATCACCCAATTTTAGTTGCCAGTACAGCAAGCTTGTATAACACACATATCAAAACTAAATGTGAAACACAAATACCAAACTAAATGCTAAAATTTTTGCACATATTATCAGAATTGATTTAATAGAATCAGAACATAAATTAATTGCAATACACTACCTAATCCCACCTCTTTTTTTTGTTTTTTTTTATAAAAGTTAATTGTGTAATTTTCGTTCTTAATAGCACATACGAGACATTTAAAGACCAAGTGGTACATGTCACATTTTCTTAAATGCTCTAAAATGAAAATCTAGAGAAGTTGCCCTTTAAAAAAAGCACTACAATGCTTTCTAAAGGGATGTTTTTGATGGCAAATTTACTTACCATCATATACTAATATTCCTTTTTATCTGACAAACTGACACCCCTCCATGCACACAAAATTAGCTACTTTCACCGATCTGGTTTTAAATCTTGCATATGTTCATACAATTTCAGAAAACATTAAAACACATAATTAGTAATTAGCATATTAAGGCCTGTACTAGAGTGTCGTAGTATATTTTTAGGAATTCCATTAAAAATTACTTCCCTTTGCACCTCCTTTATGTCCTAGTGAAAACTTGGTACACAATGCTGCATTACAATCAAAACATAATGCAATTTTAAAACAAAATTTAAGTTTTGCTTTCAAGTTTTCTAGAAATGTTATTTTCTGCTATAAAATACTATACCAGCTTCTGCAAATCCTTTAAAAAAAGTGCTTTTTGAATTAGACAAAAAAGATTCTTTAACTTTAATTTAAATAGCAACTTTACCATATTACTTGTTTCAAACTAAAAGTTCTGGGGAAAGGGTGGAAGGGAAGAGAAAGGGCTAAGATGGTTCGAGTGCATTCCAAGATATTTTGGATAACTGAGGTTGATTTCTACAAAGGAACTTTTTTACATTTTTGATTTTGGTTGCACATTTTTTTCTTTCTTTTAAATGAGGATATTTCCTTTTGGAGGTAGGTTAAGTGATTTTTTTTTTCAAAATACTGAAATGCAAACATTTTTAAATAATGCTCACCACAATATTAACAGCAGCATGCAAATGCAGTAGGTTCTTAAGATGTTATTTTTCTTGACACATTCCCTCCCCCCTTTTTAATGTACATCTAATAATGGGCTCGAAGTAGCTAGGAGTCGTTCGGTAGCTTCATCGCCCCAAGACCAACCCTTCCCGCTTTTCGGTGTCTTTAATTTGTGTAATTTCCCTTTTAAATTTGTCCGCTTTCAATTTTTAATTTTTTTTTTTCAATCTGGCTTTTGCTAGAGAGTCTCTTACTCGGGAAGTGGCTGGGGACCTAAGAATCTTGCTTCCGCAAAAGAGTCGGAGTAGAGTAGAAGAATAAAGGGCTGCGGACGAAGATGGGTACCGAACGACTCCGAGCTACTTCTAGCTTATTATTAGTGACATTAAAAAAGTGCTAGTTACATAATCAATATGAAATACTACAAGTATTTAAGAAATTTTTAGTGGTGGCGAGTTCACTGTGCATGCTGGTGGTAAAATAAATATTGCATTATTCAAAAATACTAAAATGTGCATTGCAGTTTTAAAACTGTAGAGGTGAGTATGGCAAACGTAGGAATTTCTGGATGAGGGTGATTTAAACGAAATATCATCATGTAGAAAAAAGCTTTCACTTATTTGATGATCACTATGAAATATTAAATTTTACAACAGATTTTGGACAAAATATTGAAGATAAGCAATTTTCTAAAGTCCCAAGACTTTTCCAGGTGATGTAGAAACTCTACTGCAGTTCAGTCTACGTTGTACATACTTTTAACTTTATTTATGTCTCATGTGGTATGTCATGACAAATAAAATAAATCAGCACTTTCGTGATCTGTATGAATTTAAACATAGTTGCCAACTTTTGTTATGACATGATTTCTTAATAGTAATTCATGCTTTATGAAATTGTCTTGAAATATACTATTTGGAAGTAAAAAAAAAGTACTTAATTTGCTATTTATATGGAAATTTTAGTATAGTTACCGAAATTTCCGGTGTATAAGCCGCGGCTCAGAGAATTCAGTTTTCTACCAGAATTGTTTTTAAATAAAATGTATCTTGCTTCTGCTTAACAATTATTTGACTACCCTTTTTAAATAAAATTTCCAGTTTGAAACAGACTTGAATTACCCGCGGCTTATACACCGGAAATTACAGTAATACAGAAGCATGTATGTAAGTGAATATTTGTATGCAAGATACATAATTTTGTTCCAGTTGAAATCTAAATTAAAAGTAAAATTTGCTTTTAGTTTTATCTTGTCTTCAGACATGAAAGTGGGAAATACGGAAAAAAAGGAAATTTTTTTGGAGCTAAACTCGTAAATTTATACTTACTTTAAGTTATTTATACAATAAAATTAAATATAACTGTACATATGAGTGTTAATTTCTTTTTGCAACTTAGAAAGTATTAAAAACAAATAAACTAACCATAAATGAATAGGTTCATTAAATCAAAACAGAATTGAAGACAGTTTGCTAAGTTATACGATTATCCAACTATATCTAATGAACTTACATGAAGTACATTGATTAATTTTTCAAGATAAATATTATTTTGAATGGTTTGGTTATTATCTGCATAAATTATAAAAATTTTAATGCTAATATCGAGATTTTACTTTAATCTGCTGAATTTCTCTTTGTATTAAGAAAAAAGAGTTACTGAAGAACCGAAGTTCTTTTCTTCATTTACATGGAGAAAAAAGGAAAAAAAAAAAGTACGCTACACATGTAAGGTGAACAAATCTATTTTCTTACATTGATTGAAAAAATTTTTTGAACCACGTTATATTTAGAAAATCTAAAAAAGAATTAGTAAGTACCAAGCAATTTAAATTTATAAAAATTTATTTAAAAAAAAATAATAAATGTACAACAACAATTAAACTTCGGCACTCTTCCTCTTTTGCAGCCTCTTTTTGCAATGCCGTAGCCATGTCTGTATGGGTTCCTTAAGGTCTTCATTCGTAGCAGTGGGAAAAAATAAACTAACAACATCTAGGAGAAAAAATAAATAAAAGATTAAATTTCCATTATACTTGCATGATAATACTACAATAGAGTCCAGTTGAACATTTATGATATACAGGATGTTGTTGAATTCGATAGACAAAATCAAAGAGGAGGCAAGAGGAAGAAAAATTACCATAGAATATGGGATTGCAAACAATGTTTAGCCAGTGACAATCACAAAAATAGATGCCGATCAATCTTTTCTATTTTTTCATTTGGAACCATCTGAAATTGGTTGTTTATCAGACAGATGTGGTGTGGATGACCTGGACGATCTGACAACACAAATTATTATCGCTTCAGCAGTGATCACCAGCACAACAAGTATATGCATCCAGCAATTCTTCATCTGTCAGTGTCGGCCTCAATGACATTTGTGACTGCAACTTTGAAAAACTCCTATAAAAAGTCTCACCATCACCTTTCTGACATTGAACTGTAATGCCATTGTAATCCTGCTTTACATCAAATTTTTTTCTACTAATTACTGGCCTTTTTCATTCCCCTCAATGTTACATCCTTCGTAACTATGTTTGCTATTTTCTCCCACTTAAAAATTGTTTGTGATCCCTTGTTCTATGGCAATTTTTCATCCTCTTGATGTCTACTATCACCCTTCTGAATGTGTAGGTCGAATTCACCAACACCCTATATAATGAGCAGATGTATTTAGAGAAAACTAAAGCTGTGTTTTCATTCATTGACATTATTTTGGAAAGTCTGTTTATCTTTAGATTGCTACAATGTAATAAGCACAAAGATTATCTCCTGGACAGTTTCAGGGAGAGGTGGCTGCAGCCTGCCTGCGCTTTGGTTAAGAAATAGCACCCTTCTAGCCCTTCATCACATAAACAGCAACCTTTTTGCCCTCAATACAACTTCTTGCAGGGTGTCTACAGAAATTGTAAAAAAAAAAAGTTCCCTGATTTTTCCATGATTTCCCTGACTATCTTTTTCAGAATTCCCCGATTTTCATTAGTAACGATACACATATGGTATTTTTTCATGTATGACGATTCCTCTTATAACACACTTATCGAGCTTGCTATTATCTCATTTGGGAGAAAAAACAAGATAAAAACATAAAAAATGCCAAATATTCATTAAGTATTATTGGTTGACAGTTTTTTAAATCTGAACTCAAAATTTAGTCTAACAACTTCAATACAGCGGCCAATGGATATTGTGTGACCAGAAAATTTCCCCATTTTCTGAAAAATATTAAATTCTAAGATTTATCTACATCTGACGGAATAGCTAATTTGATTCAGCTGGCCACCTGGTCAGGTTATGCTAATTGATCATTTAAATTTTTTTAAATGGGTAATTCGCCTTCAATATACGCACTATCTACAGAAAACAAGGACATTTGACCTGATCATGAGGACACCATAATTTGTGTTAAATATAAAAAAACTCATACCATGTGCATCTTTTAAAAAATATTGGGAAAGACTAATTAGCATGTGAAAAATATGTATATAAAATAGGCAAATCAGTTTCGTTGCCAAGGTGAAAATGCAAATATTTTTGCATATAGACCACCCAGTTTCCTGAGCTCATTAACCTATATATAAATATAGCAATAAAAACTTGAATTAACATTAATGATACTAATTAATTTAAGAAGCTTATTAAACTAGTATATCCACAGAAAAGGTAATCAATGTCATTTTAGAGTTGTCTTTATAAGGGTTCTATACTACAGGTGCATAACAGGGCTGGGAAGTTTCTTCCAAATGAAAGAAATTGTTATTCTTTAGAAATTTACCACATATGTTTCAACTGAAGATACAAATGCATCTTATTTTAGGTAATCATAAACAAACCTTAATTTAATTATGCCTATAAAAATTAAACTGTGTGGGCTAAATTAATTACATCAGTATGTTAGTCAAGATCACATATTTGACTAAAACTTCTCAATCATTGGTAACTCAAAGAAATTTTATTTTATCAAAAATACACAAAATCAAAAAGTTATCTATTTGAATTTAACCAGCATATCATTTTATTATTTAAACATCTGTGACTAGTTGTAAATGGTATATCTTGTTTACCTACAGTAGAATGAAATTCATTTAAATAAAAGTTTTAATTTACATCCATTTTATTAACCACTTAATCATTGCAGTTTTCATTTTACGTACAATTTGCCTGTGAATGTATTGGTCAGCCCAGTAGCAGAAACAGTGAAGCACGGAAGCGGGCGCTGCAGATTATTTTAAACCTTGCAGATTAATTCACCAACTTAAAAAGAAATGCTGGGCTTAAAAAATGACTGAAATTTGCTTTAAGTCTCTAGATTTATGGTATTTGTTGTATCCTTATATTATATTTTCTTTATAAATGGAAATTTTGCTTACTTTAAGTGTTTCTGTTATTTCTTATGATAATAGGCTTAATGGATCGCAGATAAATTTTAGTTTGCTGCAGACTGACACAGAAAATTCTGCTTATGGGTTGGTCAGCATGGGTGCAAGTTTCCCTTTAGCAAAAACTGAAAATATTTCTAACTCCTCGCCCCCCCCCCCCATCCCTAAATTTTACAATTTTCTCATAGGAAAGTGGCCGTTGCAAGCAATTTAATAGTCACTTTACAAGTACTGAAACTTTTAGATTTAATATTGCTATTAGTCAATCCATTTATTGATTTAATTTATTAATAGGAACATCACCACAAGATACGATGAAACTGCTCATGAAAATTTAAATTACCAACAAAATGTGACAAATTTTCACTTGCAATGAGACTCATTTCTGAATTTGACCACAATTTAACCAGAAATATATTGAAAAAAAAATAAAGATAATTTATAAAAAACACTCTATAATTTTTAACAGCAAGTTTAAATAAAAGAGGGGGGGGGGGGGGGTATAAACTTTCAAACTATATCGAAAGTTGTTAAAATAATCAGTTTTACACAAAATTTCAAACTAATTAAACTATGGCATCTTGTGAAAATTTTTCAAATCACTTAAAATATTAACCATAAAATCTGCAACCAAAATCGAAAAAGTAAAAAAAAAAAAAGAGATTGATGTAGAGATCGACCTAAGCTATCCAATGCAAAAAAATATTTAAAAATTCCTAGTTGCAAACGAGATATTAGAAAATAACCTCCCCATAGGGTTAGCATTAGTTCGCGAGTGTCTTCGCCTGTAGGGACAGGAGCCTTACACGTGAGTTAATGTTAAACCAATGGGAAGGTTTCTTTTCTAATATCTCGTTTGCATTTGCACATTTTTAAATATTTCTTTTTGTTGTTGGATGGCTGAGGTCTATGGCTACATTTGCCCGCTGCAGAATGTAAGTATGAAATAAGCTAAATTAAAAAAAAAGTTTTGACAAAATTCTCCATTTAAGACAATTTTTAAACATACTCAGAAGCAATAAAATAATACAACAATTAAAAAATAGTAACTATTCAAAAATATATTTCTACAAACATTTAACAAAATTGACAATTCAAAAAAAAAAAAAGAAAAAAAATTCCCGCCACAGGGTTTTTGATCCCTTTTGGATAAATTAAAAACACGTGAATGTAAAAAGAAAATTTAAAGAAAAAGTATTAAAAATTCTTTGCCATGGTAGGGGTTGAGGAAGGCAAGGCAGTTTTTTATCTTTCATTTTTAACAATCAGAAATGAAAAAAGTTTCGTTTAAAATTAATTTTCAAAATCCAGAGAGAGGCGGTGGCCTTCCCTGGCCCCTCCCCAGCCGGCGTCCCTAAAGGGGATTTTTCATTTTTTTATAAAATAATTTTATTCTAAATGTATTTTGGCTGTCTATCATCAACTGGAATTCTTTCAGGAATTTAAAAAAAAAAAAAAAATCTGCATGGAACGGGAAAAAAAACAAATTGGTAAATTCAACTTGCGTAAATTTATTCCTCCAAACAACGATAAACAGTCTGGCGATCCAAGAGTATACTTCAGCAGTAAACGAATAATATAAATTAAATCCGAAAAAGGATTTTCTGTGCACCAAACTCATCGCTATATCTCCCAGTATGGAAATCCTACAACGCCAGAGTCGGTAAAAAGGCTCGCTCAGTATAATCACCATTGTCAACTAAGGTCTTCCCCAAGTATAGTTCTTCTACAGCTTCAGGGGTCTCAAGAGGAAACTGAGGAAGTCTATGCTCACTGGCAATAGTGTCAATCGAAATTATCTGTTGCTCACTGAATTTTTCCATAAATAGATCTAATGTTGATGTTGACTAATTTATCAACTTTGAATTCAAGTTTTGCAACCAACTTTATTAATTTTGTAGATTTTTTTTCCTTTCTCCCTATCTAAATAAAAAGTCACAAAGCAATTAAGTCAAATAGAAATCTGCACATATCAAATGCAAACCTAGAAATGACTCTTCAAAAATATTATAGGATAATGATATATAGGATTTTTTTCAGGAAAGTAAAGGAATTTTATTTATATGTAAATACAGCTACACATGTTTTAGTAAGAAATATCACAGACATCAACATTGCAAAAACTATATCAAGAGTAAATTATTTAAAGTTCTCTTCTGACTATTTCAAGAATTTTGAACACATGTCAGGAATAAAATATTAGCATTTCAGAAGTTGTACTTAATTTTGTTTTTTTAAGCTATATTTTTTTTCACTTAATACTTCTGCAACTAACTGACGAAATCAGATTTAACTGGAAGTGACTGCCGAAAATATGATTGTTATTAATGGACAATCGACAAATTTCATGATATAATGAACTAGTGACGAAATTAGTGACTAAAATGCTGCTAATGTTATAATGCCAAAATTTATGATTTTTATCTATAAACGATGGATATAGTAGAACGACCAATTGATGTAATCAACGTATTTGTAACACGACTTACTAAAATTTGTGATCTTCTGCCGCACCTTCTAGTTGCTGTCTCATTCATATACACTTAGGATCGTGTGTTCATAAAATTCACATCACGGTAGACTTCTAAAAATTCCCAGTCAATGACACGATACCTTCTAATACAAAAAGAACATGCAGCAATAAAAAAGAATTGGCTAAAAGAGGGGGAGGGAAATACAGGAAAAATAATTTTGTCTTCACAAACCAGGGGTAGTTAGTTATGTTCAGTTTTTTAAATATAGGAAAATTTTTAACAGGTCATCAGTCAGAAAAATCAGGCATAAAAAGTATCACTAATTTCCACAAATGGTAGTTGAAAAAAACAAACAAGCGCACTGTTCATAAAAAGGCCTTATTTTAAAACATTTTTAAATGGTTTGTTTAGAATCTCCTTTTACAGGTATAATTGTGATATTTTCCTGGGACCTATTAAAGAATGTTTCAATATTTTCCTGCAAAATACATACATACCTGATTAACACATAAATATATTTGATAAAAAGCTTGCAATTATTACTGACAATATCTTGATTTTTTTCAGAAATTAATTTATACTTCCTTTATGAAAAACTACAAATTCAGTCATATTATTAAGAATTACATATTGAAATACATACAGAATGATATAAAACTACAAATTTCTGTAATTTTGCTTTTCTACATTTGAACTGTAAGTTTCAGAAGGGCAGATTTAAGGGAGTCTACTGTACAACCAATTTTTATATTTTTGTATGCAGCAGTTTTCTTAATATTCACGAAGAAAGACAAAAGCTCATTAACGTCGGTAGTGACAGCATTAGTTGATTTGCATTTTAATTATTAGAGATTTGCATTTTAATTATTAACTACCTGAAGGTGTTGAAATCGAAGACAGATCAGGTGTTTTTGAAGCTGAAGGTTGTCCTAAATCAGGTGTTTCTGGGAAAGGCTCCCTATGTAAAAATCTTTCATCTTCAGATTCCTCTGAGCTTGATATGGTCCCAAACTTTTTTGAAGGTTCCAAACTTTGGGGCCTTGTAAGGTTGCTTGTAGTCTCCGACAGGTATTCAGAAAGGTTCCTCATGTATTCAGAACTATTTCATGAGACTCTGACCGAGATATGTCCCTGTTAATCAAGCGGCGGACATGTCATTTTGAATATGTTATTTTCTTTCTCTTGAACATTTCTGCCAATATCCTATTTAACAGAAATATTTATCAAAACATACTATTAATGAATAATAAATTGAATCATTAAAGAATAGTATTAGTCAGGGTTTAAAATACAGTAATCCCTTAACATTCACGAGTTTTGATTAATCTAACTGCTGTGTTGCATTGTATAGCCTAAGTTCTGTGAATGTGAACTTAACTTAAATCCTTGTATGGAAGGAAAATATAGATCAGCAATTCAAAGAAGCCCGAAACATATTGATGCTAAATCTAAAAAATCCTAAAATTCAAAATTTTCAATGAAGCAGAAAATTTTTCTGCAAAATGTAGGGAAAATTTTAAAACTTCAACTACAGCAAGTGATGTATAAAAAAAAAAAAAAAAAAAAAAAATTACGATCACGATCTTTTAAAGAAATTTGCGTTTTCTCGCAGTCCTTGAAGAAATTTGCGTCTTTTTTTTTCGCGATCCTTTGACGAAATTTATGTTATTTCTACGATCCTGTGACGAAATTCTCATTATTTCAATGTCCCTTAGACAAAATTTGCATTTTTTTGTGATCATTCGACTAAACTTTCTTTTTTTCAACGGCCTTTAGACTAAATTCGCGTTCTTCTCGTGATCATTTCTCGAAATGTGTTTCATACGCAATTCTTTGATGGCATTTCTTTATGCGAGTCTTTGCAAACTTTTTTCAGCGATCCTTCGATTTTTTCAGCGATCCTTCGACGAAATTCGCATTTCACCGCGATCCTTCGACGAAATTCGCGTTTCACCGCGATCCTTCGACGAAATTCGCGTTTCACCGCGATCCTTCGACGAAATTCGCGTTTCACCGCGATCCTTCGACGAAATTCGCATTTCACCGCGATCCTTCGACGAAATTCGCGTTTCACCGCGATCCTTCGACGAAATTCGCGTTTCACAGCGATCCTTCGACGAAATTCGCGTTTCACCGCGATCCTTCGACGAAATTCGCGTTTCACCGCGATCCTTCGACGAAATTCGCGTTTCACCGCGATCCTTCGACGAAATTCGCGTTTCACCGCGATCCTTCGACGAAATTCGCGTTTCACCGCGATCCTTCGACGAAATTCGCGTTTCACTGCGATCCTTCGACGAAATTCGCGTTTCACTGCGATCCTTCGACGAAATGCGCGTTTCACCACGATCCTTCGACGAAATTAGAGTTTCAAAGAGTAAAAAAAAAAAAGCTTTTTTTTTTTTCAATCACTTGTCATAATTTGCGATATTTTTCAGTGATTTCTTTTTTATTTCCCAAATGTTTGGACCGATGACAGATTTTAATTTTCAGACCGTTCTCACTTAGCAAACGCTTTCACCCCGGTTTTTTTTCTTCTGCTGTGTATTACATGTTTTTGGTCTGCAGGAGCCTTGAAACGTCTGCGACGCTCGTCGCGCACATTCTGCCACAGGGAGTCAGGTCAGCTAAAATTTAAAAGTGCCATACCAACTGCTTTATCTGATTTACACTGACCATTTACCCCTTTCACCCCCCTTTTTTTAATGTTTTATAAAATTAAAGAGGACAATGGTTACTTAGTTACATGTTTTATTATTAACTAATTTTAAGAATTAATATAAAAGTCCTATTTTACTTCTCATAAACATTTAAAATCATATATAGTCACAATAAAAGCACCATTTCTCACTAAAAACAATATTATGAATAGCATATGCATTAATATGCATAGAAACATGCTTTTCAAAATTTTATTTAGAAAATTTTAGTTGTGTTTATTTAAATTTAATTGCTCTTTATTTTACACACTCATGTACCAAACTTTCCTCAAATATTATATCCTCTCTAATTTCTCTTTTAGCATTTGTAACTTAATCTCTCCATATGGCCACATAAGAAATTTTCCATTTTGATGTGTTATATTTTGTCCCTGTTTAATTAAATATAATCTTTAAAATAATGTGGAGCTATGTAATATAAAATTTCAAAACACCACTTTGAAGAGTAACTTCTATTCTTTTCAATATTTATAATTTTTTTTTGAGACATAATTCCTTCACAGTTGCCTTCTAGCAGTTATAAAGACTTATTTATTTTGCAAAATTTAATAGAAATTTATAATATTTTTAGTAGAAAATATTTAAGTGTACTGAAAATTAATTGATCCAAATTTAATATAAATTAGCTGTAAACCAACTTTTAAAAGTAAAATCTGCCTTTTTTCAATAAAAGCTGTTTTTTTTTTTTTTTTTTTTTTTTTTTTTTTTTTTTTTTTTAAGTGGTTAAAACGAGGCCTGGCTAAAAGCCAGCAACCCTGCTGATGGTACTCACAAAAATTTTCCCTGCAATAAATTGACGAAATTCACAAATTTTCCTGCATCAGATCGATAAATTTGATTTTCATATGACTAATTAATGAAATTCACTTTTTTTTGCGACATACGAGCAAAAACTGCAATTTTTTGCACTATTCATTGATGAAATCACAGGCCACACATTGTGCATCACTAATACACGTTGTTGGAATTTTGATTAACCCAGCAGGACAGGTACTTGACACCCCACGTCAGAAAATATTAGTCTGCTGTCGGTGAGTGCTTTTAATTTATTGTTTTTTTTTTTAATTAACGGTAATTTAACATTTTAGCTATCATTTTTCACGAGAAAGAGTGTACTTATCATGAATTTCACTAACAGACAGAATTCTAAAGTTTTTTTCATATTTATGCCTATTTAATATGTTTGGGGTGTGCTGACACCCCATGCCCATTCTCGTGTTACGTTTCACAGCGCGCGTCCTGCCGGGTTAACTTATTTTTTATATAAAGAACGTAAATAAATTTAATTAATGTGTGTTTATGAACATATACAAATAACCCATAAATATGTTCTTTAAAAAAAAGAAAAAAAAAAAATGTGATAATAGGTTTTCTGATCTTAAGGAAATTTTCCTTATTCCAGATTCCTGTCATGAACCATTGGACAGTATAAAATATTCAGATTTATAGAAAAATAAGTTTATATACAATTATGGTTTATTTAGATGTCAAGAAAGTTTGAAACATTATAGTTGGACACTTTAAAAAGTGGCCACTAATAAAACAGTCTACTGGCTACTAACCCAATTTCTGATCCCCCCTCCATTTACAAGTTAATAACTAGAGCCGTACTGAGTACTCGGTAAATACTCGGCAAAATTTTGGCAGAGTACTCGGCTAATACCGAATAGTTGGAAGAATTTAATTTTTTAAGCAAATGAATTTAAAACTGATCTGTAAAAAGTTATTCGAATGTCAATGTATAATATATGCAATAATTCATAAAACTATTTACTCGGTATTTAACAATATGTCTACAAAATATAGAAAAAGTTAAGAACAAAAACCCTCATAAAATAATTCCAGATTAAAATTTAGTTTCACATTTATACAAATAAGTTCGTTTTAAATATATAGGAAAACAGAAAAGACTACTATTTTGGATAAAGTAACTGAAAATACAATAAATGTAATAAAAAAATTAATAGTTAAATTTATTATATTTCAAATTATGGTGCAAAAACACCAAACGTTCTACATTATCAGTAGACAGGGCATTTCTTTTACTACTATAAATTTGGCCTGAGTCTGAAAATATACGGTACACCACTATTAATAACCAGTGACCCGGAGCCGAACAATTTTTGATGCTCCAGCTCCACTCCTAGATAAAATACTGTGGCTCCGGCTCCAGCTCGGCTCAGACTTTGCACTTTTGAGTTGCAGATTTTAATTTATACATTTAATTTTTTGCTCACAAATTCTTTCTTCCTTTACCTTCATTAAAGATCCGACAAAATGCATTTTTCTTCACATGAAACTTGAAATGCTTGTTCAGACAACATGACATCTTTTAGCTTTTACTTTTAAAATAGAAAGTTTGGTGGAATTTTAAACACAAAAATCTTAAATTTCTTCTACACTTTTCAAACAACCAAAATTGTACAACTACACATGTAAACAACAGGCGGCCATATTTGTTTTCAAATAGTTTTGTCATTTAGCTCAAGTAGAAAGTAACAGTAAAGTAGGGTTACCATGTTTTGAAAAGTTTTTCATCTCTAATAAAAAAAAAAAAAAACCTAAAAAATGATATAATTAGAATACTGAAAAATGATGTAATTAAAATATTTTAAGCCTGGAAACTTAAAAGACGGAAAAAAAAAGATTTAAAAGAATATTAAAAACTAAAGGAGCCCTGGAGCAGGGGGAAATTTAGAGCTCCAGCTCCAGGGAAAACAGCTTTGGAGCGCTCCGGCTCCGGGTCTCTGTTAATAACCATGAGATTAAACTTATTTCCAAAGTTATAAAAGTTGCTCTGTGTTTGTCAAAAGTGTACCTTGTGAAAGCAGCTTTAGCACAGAAAATCAGATAAAATCTAAATTTACGACCCAATTGTCAATTGACATTGGATGAAAGTTGAAAAATAGATATGGGGATAAAGCTTGATTTTGTTCTTTTATTTTAATTAAAATAAACATTTCGGTTAATTATTCCAGATTGTTGATTTATAGTATTTTGTTATGTCAGTATTACCGTAGTTATTTAGGTGACACAAAGAATAACTGGGTTATCTTACCCCCCTCCTCATCCTCCACGAACAGTTGAACTCGCCTCCATTTATAAAATGTTGGGAGGAAGATCCATATTCTGGGGGAAAAGTTGAATTTCAAGCCCTGAACTAAGTCAGCTGAGCAGAAAAGTTAAAAAAGGTTAACTTCGTGAGTTGAGGGAGCAAAAAAGAATTTATTTTTTGGAGGGGGGGAATGGAGTTTTTTTAGATGAATTATTAATCATATATTAAAGATTTACAAAATACAATCGGCCCCCAATTTAATGAATTTCTCGATTTAGTGCATTTTTTAATGCTCCTGACGAAAATGGAACAAAAAATTTTGATTTAACGAACTGATAATCCCAATTTAACAAATAACAGGCCTATTTACAAAATTTAAATTCTTTTTAACTAAATAGGTTCCTTCATAAAATTCCCCTTAAAATAGTTCCCTTCACAAAATTATCACTACTTTTTGTTTGGTTAGGCTTTAAAATGTAATTTGCAATCAAAACATGCTTACCAGAAAAGAAAAAATTAGCAGAAGATATGATTAATAAATACTTGGCTCGAATTTGAGTAACATTTGAGTAACAATGAGGATTTCATCTTTCGTTACAAAATATACAGTGGCTCACATTTGTTTTTGGACACTTGTGTTTTTGAAACTTACTTATAAAAAACATCATCTAAATATTAAAGGATCTAGTTATATTTTCATATGAACTTTATTTTCCGTATAATAAAACCTACATATTGTAATGAAAATATTCAAAACTTCTTTTCCAAAAAATTAATTTACCGAGAAAGTGTTAAAAACAATCTCACATAAGTAATTGGACACTTGAAAGCTTTACTAAATTTTTTGACAGACGATATTTTTTGTTATTTATTTTTTATTATAAATGGAAATATATATCAAATATTATCGTCTGCACTTTGAAATTACTACTAATTTCGTGTAAATTTGTTTACATTTCTATATTTAAAGCAAACATGGCCGGACGCTACAACGTTACATCAAATTCCATTCGTAATTTAATCATAGAACATTTTAAAGATGGTAAAAGCATCAGAACTATAGCAAAACTTGTTAAAGTGAATCATTCAACTGTTTTTGCTATTATAAAACGATGGTAACTACATGAAACTGTTGAAAAAGCACTAAAATCAAGAGCTTCTCACAAGCTAACTCTCAGGAATCGAAGATTTATTATGCATAAAATCAAGAAAAAACTAGGAATTTGCACAGTGAAACTTGCAACAGAATTAGAAAACAGATTTGCAATAAAAATAAACCCTGAAACTGTTAGACAAGTTATCAGATCATATGGATACAACAGTAGAGTTGCCAGAAGAAAAAAATTCATTAATGAAAGAGTAAGAAAGTTACACTTGGATTTTGCAAAATCCATGGTAGACAAGGATGTATCGTTTTATAAAAAAATGTGATATTTGTGGATGAATCAAAATTTAACATATTTGGGTCTGATGGTCGAATAACTGTGTGGAGAAAGCCCAACGAAGAGGTCAATCTGAAAAATGTATTGTCAACTGTCAAACATGGATATGGAAGCATAATGGCTTGGGGATGTTTTGCTACTTCTGGTATGTGAAATTTAGTTTCCATTGGAAATAATATGGACCAATATAAGTATATAAATATCCTGAAAGAAAGCTTGAAAAATGAAAATATCTGCCCAAAAACTTTGAATTCAAAATGCATTCAACTTGTACCGGGTGTCCCAAAAATGACTGATGGATTTTAAAATTCAATAACTTGAAAACGGTGACAGATATTTAAAAAATTCTTGCAGGAGGGTTATGTATGATGTCAGGAGTTTTTTTACTGTAATTCTTGATTTTAGTTCGAATTTCAATCAATAGATGGCGCTGACAGCTGTTGACGCTCAGTCGAGGCCGAAACTGACGTCAATCAACACTGATGCGAAGGAAGGAGATTAAGGCTATGGAGTAGGTCTCGTTCGCCAGTATAATCTTGCTCTTAGGGCCCGATTCTGAACTCATTCGATATGATTTCAATGCAGTGCGTTTTTGCCATGGAAACAACAAATTCTTCGATAGTGGAATACAGCGTTAAGTATTGGGCATGAATTTAAGAAGTAGTATTCGAGTTTTCAGGCGATTTTACATTGATGAAGTTTTATCTTCCCGGATTAAATTACTTTTTATGGCCTGATTTAAAGAATATTTTATGCATCGTATTTTAAAACTAGGTGATTTAGTATTTTTTGTTGTCGTTAAAAATTTCATAACTTTTGTTACATTCTAATAAATTTTAGATCTTTTAACGAAGGTCGTCAGTAGATTTTTATGAATGTTGGATAATAATCATGAAAATGGTTAATAGTATATTGTTGTTCAAAATAACTACTTAGAAACAAATATTAGAAGTTACCTTGTTTAACCCTTTTGTATAGGGGTATTATATGATTACATTAAAATGAAAAAAAAAATAAATGCCAGTTAATTAAAATTTTGTTTGACAGTTTGATATTAAAATATTATACTAAATGCAGCTTCATCTTGATGTTTGATAAAATAAAACTAGTAAATATTTTTTATCTGCATCCGTTTTAAATTGTAAAAATGTGCTAAAAGAATTCTTGGAGTTTGAATTTTTACGCTTTGGCAACTCTTTCTACACACAGATGCTAATATGCATATATTTTTAATAATAAAGATATCAATGATATCTAATGTGATAAACTAAGTTCAAAATAAATTTGACAAGTGTCTAAAACTTAATAGTACTTAAATTATTGAAGGTCACAAACAAATTTTTATTGAAATTTTTATCTTGATATAAATTAAGACCGTATTTCTAATTGCACGTTTGTTAGAATGCAATTGTAATTTTAAAGCTCTTTATTTTATATATATATTTAAAAAATCCATGAATCGTAATAATCAGGACTTGACAAATGCGATCGCCACTTGCAACCAATATTTTTACTCGATGGCCATGATTTATAATCTGGCGGTTTTTGTAGTGTTAACGAAAGAACAAAGTGTAAACGGCATTTTCCATATGCACAGAAAATGACATTATCTGCTGCTCTAGCCAGCTAGCATGTCATGTCATGTGATTAGAATGTGGGGAGAGGGTGGGTCGTTCTTACGGGTTTTTCAACAATCAAAGGATTGATTTAATACAGCAATAGGATTGATTTTATACATAAATATTAGGACTAGTTTAATATATCATTCTAAGTATTGATTTAATACAACAATGAAATCGGTAAAAATAAATCCCCCCCCCCCCCTCTAAAAAATGTCCTTCTTATTTTCAGTGGAATTTTTTTCCATTTACTATGGATGATAATTCAAACACTAAACACGTATAATTATAGAATATTCTTCATTAAATAAAGTTATTATTCTAATATTTAAAATCATCTCTCACCCCCCCCCCTTGGTCCACTACTACCAAATTTCTCTGAAAAACTGCAAACCGAACCCTCTTGCAAAAAAGATTGGTAAACAACCCGTAAGAACGACCCATTCTCTCCCCACATTCTAATCACATGACATGACATGCTAGCTGGCTAGAGCAATAAAGAATGTCGTTTTCTGTGCATGATATGGAAAATGCCGTTTACACTTTGTTCTTTCGTTAACACTACAAAAACCGCCAGATTAAAAATCTTGGTCGTCGAGTAAAAAATATTGGTTGCAAGTGGCGATCGCATTTGCTAAGCCCTGATTATTACGATTCATGAATTTTTAAAAATATATATAAACTAAAATGTTTTACAATTAGAATTGCATTCCAACAAAAAGTGCTATTAGAAATACGGTCTCAATTTATATCAAGAAAAAAATTTCTATAAAAATTTGTTTGTGGCCTTCAATAATTTAAGTACTACTAAGTTTTAGACTCTTGTCACGTTTAATTTGAACTTATAGTTTATCACATTAGATATCATTGATATCATTATTATTAAAAAATATATGCATATTAGCATTTGTGTGTAGAAAGAGTTGACAAAGTATAAAAATTCAATCTCCAAGAATTCTATTAACACATTTTTTCAATTTAAATAGTAGATGTAGATAAAAAATATTTACTAGTTTTATTTGATCGAACATCAAGATGAAGCTGCATGTAGTACAATATTTTAATGTCAAACTATCAAACAAAATTTTATTTAACTAGCATTCATTTTATTTTTTTAATATTAATGCAACGATATAATACGCCTATTCAAAAGGGTTAAACAACGTAACTTCGAATATTTGTTTTTAAGTAGTTATTTTGAACAATAATAAACTATTAACCATTTTCACGATTATTATCCAACATTCATAAAAACCTACTGACGAACTTCCTTAAGGGGGTCCGGGTCACAAAAATCTTCAAATTTTGTACAAATATTTTATTTCATTAAAAATTTCTTGGTTTTTTTTTGTGCTTAAAATAACTTTTAAATCGTGTTTCTATCTTAGAACAAGAAATATTAATTTTTTCGTTTTGGTTGGTTTTCAAAATCTAGCTTTCAGGCAATGGCTGTCATAGAGACGACTTCTTGTAAAAATGCTTTATTCTTCATGATGGGTTTTTTCAACATTTCTCATATTTAAATTCTTAAAATCAAGAACCATTAAAGGTAAATTGCTTAAACTTGAAACATGTCTTTTTCAATTACTTTACTTTAATTTTGATTCAGCACGTTTGAAAAAAAAAATTACTTTTGCAATAATGGTTGGTTGAAGGTTGTATTTATGACGGCCAATTATCTGCGCGAGGGATATAGGCCCTGGGGGGGGGGAGTGCCCTTCGTGGGGGTCTTTCTAAGGGAACCTAACCCGTATTAACGCTTGGAAATCCAAAGTTCGAAGAAAACCACGAAAACTCCGAACGATTAGGCCGACGGGCGCGATTGGGATCGAACCCAGCACCTCCCGTCTATCAGCTTCGAGAGCAGAACCTCTCAGGCACTGGTGGGGCTTTTTGAAATAATGATTTTTTTTTAAATGTTACACCATTTATTTTTTAATTTTTTTTAATTAATATTTTACAAAATGCTGAATCCAAATTAAAACTTATATATTTCTGCTTATTTAAATGAAAAAAAATTCTATTAATAATATTTTGAGTTATAACGATTTTAAACTACTTCACTTTTTAAATAATATTTAAATTTTAAATTTAAAAAAAAGTATGAGAAGTTTTATTATGTGATTTTGTTTACAAATGATATGGTTACCCATCACAAGAAAATTCAGAATTTTAATTCAAAAATAAAAATTATTCGAAAATGTGTCCCGGAGCCCCTTAAAAGATCTAAAATTTATTAGAGTGTAATAAAAGTTATGAAACTTGTAACAACAATAAAAAATATTAAATCTCTTCACCTAGTTTTAAAATACGATACATAAACTATTCTTTAAATCAGACTATAAAAAGTAATTTAATTCGGGAAAATAAAACTTCATCAATGTAAAATCGCCTGCAAACTTGAACACTACTTCTTAAATTCATGCCCAGTTCTTAACGCTGTATTCCACTATCAAAGAATTTTTTGTTTCCATGTCAACAACGCTCTGCATTGAAATCATATCGAATGAGTTCAGAATCGGGCCCTTAAAGCAAGATTGTGCTGGGGAATGAGACCCACTCCATAGCTTTAATCTCCTTCCTTCGCGTGAATGCTGAGTGACGTCAGTTTAGGCCTCGACTGAGCGGCAACAGCTGTCAGCGCCATCTATTGTTTGAAATTCGAACTAAAATCAAGAATCCCAGTAAAAAAATTCCTGACATCATACATAACCCTCCTGCAAGAATTTTTTAAATATCTGTCACCGTTTGGAAGTTATTGAATTTTAAAATCCATCAGTCATTTGTGGGACACCCGGTATCAAGATAATGATCCCAAACATACAGCCCTAAATGTTCGCTTATGGCTGCTGTACAACTGTTCCAAAGTTATCAAGACTCCACCATATTCTCCAGATTTAAACTCAATTGAAAATGTGCGCCATGAACTGGAGAAAAGAACTAGAAAACATGGATATTTCTTCGAAAGAACAACTTAAAACAGTATTAACAGAGAAATGGAACAAAATTGAACATTCTTACACAAAAAAACTAGTTGCATTCATGCCAAAACGTTTTAAAAGTGTGATTTCAGCTAAAGGATACCCAACAAAGTATTAAAATGTTCGATTATTTGCATATTTTTGTTTACATTTGTTGAATCTTCAAAGTGTCCAATTACTTATGTGAGATTGTTTTTAGCCCTTTCTCAGCAGACTAATTTTTTGAAAAAAAAGTTTTGAATTTATTTTCATTACAATATATGTTTTATTATAGAGAAAATAAAGTTTGTATGAAAATTTTTTTAAGTAGATCCTTTAATATTTAGATTATGTTTTTTATAAGTAAGTTTCAAAAACGCAAGTGTCCGAAAACAAATGTGAGCCACTGTATTTTTCAAAAAAATAACTTGCGAAATGGACACCATAAAAAAAAAAAAAAAAAAAAAAAAAAAAAAAAAAAAAAAAAAACTGCATAGACTGCCCTCCTGAAATTTTAATTACTATTTTTAAAATGTTTACAGTACCACAAATTATATTAGACTATGAAATAAAAACAATGAAAAATTTTCCGAAAATAAATGAATTGTCTCATTAAAAACTAAACTTTGCTGTTTTTTCCAATTGCATAGGATTCTTTTTCCCCCAAGGATTTTCCCTGGTTATTTCGCATTTTTTCTGATTTCCTAAATAATTGGAATCTAAAATTATATTTGCAATCAGTATAAGACCTCAAGGCCCAAATAAACGTACTAAATGATCATATTTCCAAGTGACTGTATTACACGTGTGGAAATGAGTATACTATACTATTTTACTGCGCTATCACGATATCAAACGAGAATTTACATATTACATAAATACTACACTATGGAAAATTAAAATAAACTTTACTTACCTCTTAAATTAAAAAAAAGAAGAGTTGGACTTTATCAGCAAAAACTAGCGTTTATCGAAGGCAACAGGAAATAGGAAATGCAATGCTAGCTCGCTGACGCTGAGATGAAACTTCAAAAGCTTATATCAAGTTGAAGTGCGCGAAGTGCTGATGCGAATGGATAGATATTTTCGAAGATTACAGTTAAAAAAAAAAACTGCTTCAATGGGAAAATGCATATTTCCATTCTGAGTTATTAAAATTATATCTTTAGAAAAACTTTCTTTAAAATACAAATGTGTATTGTATTACCATGTTTAATAAGATGATTGTTCCATCGCTCACATTGTTTATTTTATAGTTTATTGGATAACATGTTTGGTTTGCGTCTTTCCACGTTATTATTCACAACCACACATATCTTATATAATATTTCAGAGTCAAATTATAAATATATATTTGTTATTTTTAACAAAAATCTATTGAATACCAAATAAATGACTTATTAGGGATGTCCCCAGGAGGGTCTTCCCAGGGATGTCCCCAGGAAGGTCTTCCTAGAAGGTGGCCTCCTAGGTACATCCCCAGGAATGTTGTCCCGGGGAGGTTGCTCCTCGGGAATCTCTCAGGACGTTACTCCTCAGGATATCCTTAAATTAGCTTCCTCAGGAGAGCCTGCATTTGTCATTTTAATTTTGGGAGCAATTTGGGATGAGTTGGAGCTCCTGGGGAGGAATCTGGGAGCTCTTGTGCTATATGGGAAATTGAATCATTATCGATTATCCGAAAATTTCGATTTTCCGAAAGAGGGTCGCTCCCAATTACTTCGGATGATCGAGGTTCTACTGTATATATAAGTACTTATTCTTATCATTAAATTTATTTTCCGTTTAAATATTTTTATGAAACATGAGATAAAGAATAAAACTCATTATGTTTATTACAATTTATACATTAGATTAAAATTTAATTTTTACTTATTGGAGAAATTAAGAGATTCATACCCACTCTAAAACAAGTAAAATAACAAAATAATAAATAATGTTCTAGTGCATCAAAACAAAACGATTTAGGGACGTACACGGTTAAAGATAAGTAACAAGAGAATGATTATTTAATTATAGAAGGATAAAAAATTACAGTCGTATATTTGTTTAGAGCCTGTGTTGACATGTTTCTTTTTACATGTTTTATTTTTTTATACTTTTTAAAGTGCTTATGTTTTATCACAATAGAAATTATTTTAATTTATCATGCTGCTTGGTGTATAATATTTAGTAAAGATTAGTTTTCAACAATGATACTGTTGTAAACATATATCCAAAACCAGACAGAACAATAAGTTAGCACCGGTTATCTTTGAGATTTCTTAAAATTCAGAGTATCATAACTCGCAACGTTTAGTCGTAGAAAAATGAAATATACCGATGAATTTGCAAGAGCATGGCGAATTATTGTCTAAATATAACTCATAATATCCAAGCTCCATATAAAAATTCAAAAAGTGTAACTCTTTTAGAACTATTTAATGAACATAATCTTAATCTCTGTCTTGTTTTGTACATTTTAGCCTTTTACTTCGACTCACTATATCATACACGTAAAAAATTCAAAGAGCGTTTAAGTTTGTTTGGGATAAGTTGTAGATACACAGCAACGATAATACTGTTGAAATATTAATGAAAGAAAAATTTTGAATATTATCCCTGGTTATTAATTTTGTTATATTAATATTTTTTCTGAATATGTAAATTGTTATTCAAATTAGAAAGAAAATAAAATAAAAAAATTAATAAATATCAAGAAAACATATTAAAAAAAAATCAATTCAGTTATTTATATATACAGAATAAATGTATTTAAAAATATATGATTCGTTTTTGTTGATATAAGCATAATACTTTGGTAAATAAGTTTATAAATTTTGTGCATATTTCCCGAAGTTAAATTCGTGTACATTTAATACTTATAATAAATCTAACTTGATCGCTACTTAAAAAAAAGTAAATATCACCAAATGAACGAGTATACATTTCTGAAATAGTGCTTTGTTTTATTTTTTATAAATTATGCTTGTTTATATGTTTAAACCCAAGAATTAAAAGAATACACTTAATTAGAATATAGTTTATTATTTTTCTTTTGATCTTATAAAATATATCTTTTATTAAATAAAAACACATGCATTTTCGCATAGAATTTAATTACTGAATTAAAACAACTGTTTCAATTTAAAACAAATGTGTAAACATTTCAATAAAGTTAAATTACTAAATAGATAGCTATAAGTATTGTTAAAAAAAGAATTAACAATCTATCAATTTTTTCCTTTAGCAAAAAAAACATATTAAGGCAGATTACCAGTCACAAGGTATAGCCTCAATTAAATATCTCTTTAAAATAGGTTTGTAATATTATGCATCATTTAACAAATAATAGCTTTAGAATAATAATCTTTACAAGGAAGCGGAACGATTGTTAAATGTGTTCTATGTTGTGGAATTTTCATTTCCAATACATATTTACTATCAGTAAAGTATAAACAGTAAAATAATTTTGAAATATTATATACCAATATTAAAGAATTGCATCTAATTTAGTAAAAATAAGCTGAAAACTGTTTCAATGTTGTGCTACTGTTACAGTGTGTTTCTTTTTATCGTAAAATGTATGAATTTTAAATTTTCAAAGCATCAGATAATGCTGAATATGAAAATTATGAATTTATCACAATCTAATATGTAAGCTTATTTCTCATAAATATGACATGTTTGGTGCAAGTTTTCATATTACCCTTTGTAAATATATATGTATTATACAATAAACACAGGTACAGCTTTTTGTATTTTTATTAAACTAAATCCTACAGTGTAAACATCGAATTTAAAACAAATAACCTTCTATAATAAAAGGTAAAATAGGAATGAATCTGTAAATAGTATTAAAAAATAAATTTATATGTACAGCAGAAACTCGTTTATCCGACACTCTTGTTTCACCGAAATCTATTTTTAAGACTCTTTTTTAATATCATATTCCTTGTGCGCAAGCGGTCTTTTCGAACTAAGTGTAGTACATATAAATATTTTCGATCCCCTTTCTCACAGTTCCTTTGAATTTAACCTGAGCTCTCGTAAACTGCTCAGTGGAGCTTAGAAAACGAACGAATTAACAAATCTCTTGATTTTGAAATTCTTAAAAAAGGTTTTGCATGGCTGTAGCAGCAGAGAGACTGTGATACTGGTGAACTAATAACATTAAAAAAACTCCATGATAGAGCTTCAAAACAAAGGCAATGAAAACTGCGATAAACAAAACTTTTCAAACCTTTATGATATATGAAATAGTAGTTAATTTCAAAATTAAAATTCTGGTAATTTATTCTTGTTTCTATTTTGCTATTGTTTTATTTTTATTAAGCACTTGTTACCATAATAAGAGATATTGCATTTACTTCTCCTTCATTTTAAAATTGAAGCATTCTCCACTATCCGAAATTTTCGATTTTCCGATATATGGTCGGTCCCAATACTTCGGATAATCGAGGTAAATATGTTTTTTTACATTTTATTATACATATATAAACTTTTAAATTAAAATGGTTTTCAAAGAATCTAACTGTAGCATTTAAAATTACAATTCTTTTTTTTATTCTTCAAAAAAGGCAAAATGTATATATATATAAGGCTCGGTCATGCTTAATTAATGGTTATATATATATATATATATATACAGTCGGCTCTCGTTAATTCGAACTCGTCGGGACCACAAGAAATGTTCGAATTATCCAGAGTTCGAATTCTGAAAAGTATGAGAGAAAAACATATTTAAAGGGGTACTATTACAAAGGAATTAATGCTATAATAATTTTTTTTTATTTATCTCGGCTGTTTTCGTTAGAATATGACTCAATATTATATTAAAAATATTAAAAGAATGTAAATGAAGCATAAAAATTAGTAATACGAGAGTGGTTCGATAATTACTGTCCCGAATGTGTATAAAATATTTGTACTGCGATGGTTGATGTGGGATATTGAAGCCTAATGTCTTAGATATGCTCAATTTCAGAACTGTAGCTGCTATATTAAAATATTTTTGTTTTTCTTTTTGGTATGAGAAGTCGCACCTAGCTTGAAAGGGGGTGGGGGTGGAGGGGTGACAGTGAATGAGACGTGGCTACTGTCGTTTTCACTCGGGATCATAGTGATGTAGTGACGTTCATCAACTGTCACAAATCTATCACAGAACTGCTTCAGGTCTGGCTCCATACCAGCCTTTCCCCCAACACCCTCCTTTCAAGCTAGGTTCCAATTCTCACACCTAAAACGAAATATATTAGTTAATATAGTAGTTGCGGTTCTGAAATTGAGCATATAGGCATCTAAGAC
Source organism: Maratus speciosus (assembly GCA_963932465.1). Lineage (NCBI taxonomy): Eukaryota > Metazoa > Arthropoda > Arachnida > Araneae > Salticidae > Maratus > Maratus speciosus. Next base: position 69,267,985 of record OZ010795.1, on the reverse strand, counting down.
AATACACTTCAATATTCCACATCAACCATCGCGGTACAAATATTTTATACACACTCGGGACAATAATTATTTAACCACCCTCGTACAGTATAAAAACACTTCATTTTAAAATTTTTATTAATTGTACTATAATTTTCTATCCTGAAATTAGATGAACATTTAAGATATTATTTACACTATTTATCATCACTATGACAAAATTTATCAATTGTTGTTTGCTTAGTCTTATTCATTTTTGACTTTTGAAAAGAGGTTTCCCCTACCTTTAACAGATGCCCACCATGTGAATTTCTCGGAATGTCACTGTATCAAATGCTAGAGAAAATATTAGGATGAAGCACAATGGAAGGAGGGGTGGAGGTGTCATTGATGGACAGACGAGGCACTAAGAAAGCGGATATCAAATGCATAGGATTATATGTATACCAGTTCAGAATAATTTTGTCAAAAATGAAAGAAAGAAAGTTATTTCAAGGATGCAAAATCCGTGAGAAAGTAAGGAAAAGTAAAAAAAAATGGAATTTTTGTTATTTCGAAATAAACGAGGTCAAGAGAAAATGAGTTCGAATAAATAAAAATTTTTAATGTCATTCTGCCTTTAAAAATTTCGGGACTTCATGTTTAGTTCGAATTAAGCAAAGATTCGATTTATCCGATTTCGAATTAACGAGAGCCGACTGTATATATATACATATATATATATTTAGTCGCATTTTATGTATTTATTTTTCAAATGTTTAGCAATTCCATACATTTTATAATAGTTTAATATAAATTATATTAGTAAGAAAAATGTGTTATATAGAAACACTATAGAACAGGTTATGCTGATTTAATTTTTTGAGAAATGCCTGTAAAAGTCGAAATTAAAACCTTCAATGCACCGAATTATTAGGAAATTTTTTATTAAGACTTAAAAAAACTATAGTCTTACAAAAAATAAAATATTTAATGCGATACCTTATTAATGTGATAAGGGATACTTTCTAAATATTTCCATTATATTTTATGCAATTTAAATCATACATATATACGTATACATATATACACACACACACACACATATATATATATATATATATATATATATATATATATATATATATATATATATATATATATATATATATATATATACATATACATATGATAAGCTGTTTTTGTAATTTAAAATGTATTTTATCCATTTCTTACATGGTACATGGTGGCATTCCTTTTGCAAACTCTGAATATTATTTTTAATTTCAGAAACAAAACATTTAAATTAAATGCATGGAATGCTGTTACAATATATGTTGACACAAAATTAATATATGGTTAGAATATTTAAAAATTTCTTTTAGTTTGACAAGTAATTTTGCTTTCTGTATTTTTATTCTCATTTTACCCAAGATTCAAATGTTCTCTTCACTTTTGAAATGTTTACCTTGCAAAAGTAATACCATTCAGAAAACTTTTGTGTTTGCATTACACTGGAAATCCACATAAAAGCAGTTCAAAAAGGTTGTTATTATATGTAACGAAAGGAAAGGAAAACTTTTAAATGTTTGTGAATCTTCAGGCTTATTCATTCTTATGGAAAATGTTTTTCAAATTCATATATTTACTCATAAAATTAAAAAATGGAAATAGTTATATTTGTACTGCTGAAATATTCTAAATTAGTACTTCACGGAAAACTATTTTTCAACTTAAAAGTGATATTATGGAATCACATTGTAAGATGTAATTTATTTCTTCTTTGTTTGTATTTTTCATAACACTTCCCTTTTTTCAGACGTCCACTTAAAAAATTACTGAAGAAGAATCTGAAATAAAATGCAGCAATATATAAATTTGTCCTTATCTTCAGATGATTCAAAGAAGTAGTAGAAAGTCTACTTCAAGAAGTTTACAACTTGTGATTAGACAGTGATATTTTGGTTTAAAATGCAAAACTGATATTTATCATACGAAAAGAACAAAAACATTTTTCTGTGTGATTGCTTATTTCTACGATGGCTAACAAACGCTACAACAGGTAAAAGTCTCAAAATTGGGTGGAATTTGTGTAATGTGTAGGTCGTCCTTTGGTGAACCTGAGGATTAGATTTATAATTTATTAAGACGCGGGACCCTGGGGTCCTTTAAACTTTTATGCCCTAAATTGTTAATAACTTGCCAACTTTTTATAAGACCTTCTCCGTCTTGGGGGCTATTTCTTCTTTTAGCCATCCCCCCATTTCTACATTTCAGTTAAGAAACAGGCACTTTGGGGACTGGTACAAGTCCGTTTGAAATTTTCGGTCAATAAATTTCTAATAGATTTTTTTTTCCAATCTGACAATTATTTTTGAGGACAATTTTCCATATTTTTATTCTTCCGTTTCTATATTCCATTTATGAACCAAGAGCGCTAGCCGGGTCGGTCCGTGGTCCCTCGAAATCTTTGTGCGCCATGCACTTCTCTACCAGTAATAGTGTCACCCTCTCAATGTATAACTTTATAGATAAGCACTGGACTCCCCTCCTTGGACTCCAACTCTCTCATTTTGTTTTTTCGTTGGTCACTTTATTAAGCTTTTATCCCATATTTGCGAATATCTTTAAAATTTTATTCCACTGAATAATTCATACCTTATGCTTACTTTAGACTAATTAATGATGTAGAGTTCTAAGTACTAGAACCTTTTAACGTATTTCCTTCTTAGGGCTCTGTTCTGAACTACATTGACTATTGTAACTACATTGACTACTGTATTGACATATTTTGTACCCCAATTGGCATCTTTTGTATCCTACTTATAGCTCCTTTAAAAATGGACTTATTCACAAGATTCTTTTTCTTCAAAATAACGTCTTATGTCCTCCAGCTACTACATCTATGACAAAAAAATCTCAGACTTCAGTTACAACCAATTTAAAATATTAATCACTTGCGTGGGCCCTTTGATGCAGCTGTTATAAAAATAATTTGATTATCTTGCAATTTTCTTTACCATAGTTCTACCGTATTCCCGATACTTTATAAACTACTAAAAAAAATATTATACTCTACTACATTCAAGTTAAGAATGTGGAACTCTGAGTTCCGACACATAGACACTTGAAGTTTTTGTGCTCTAAAATTTAAATAGATTCCCCTTTAGTAATTCAATCTTAGTTTTTAGGGTCGTTTTTAAATTTAGTTATTCTCCTGTTTCTAAATTCCATTTAAAACCAAACCTACTTGAGCTCTGGTCCTGAACCTCTTGAACATTTTATGCGCCAAGCATTTTTTAGTCCTAATAGTGTCACTCTTACAATGCGTAACTTTAAATTTGTGTATTGGACTCCACTCCCGGGGGCAGTACAATCATATTTTATTGGGGGCCTAGGGCCCTTTTTATGCATGCCCTCCTTTTTTTGCATTGCTTTTAAATACTATTACGATTATTAATTCACACTCTATCATTAATTTCGACTAATTAAAAGTCAAAAGTGCTACGCTCCGGGCCATTTAACATGTTTTAATATTAGGGCGCGGCTCTCAACTATAAGTTGGCCCCTTTTGTGCCCCTTATTATAACTTAGGGTGGGTCGAAAAAACCGAAATATTTATAATCGAAACGTAATAGCAAGGAAAAGTTGCCTTTTGTATAAAAGATAAAATACGTAAAATATTACACCGATTGGTTAATATCTTTTACCGCCGCAAGGGGTGCAAATTTCGAAAAAATCGCAAAAAACATACTTTTTGCAATTTTTTTTTAACTATCCAAACATACCTATTCAATTTCTAATCGAACGCAATAGCCACGCCAAGATATTATTAATGTAACATTAACATTTCATTTTTGTGCCATCGTTGCTTTTACCTCCGTAACAGGGCCAAAATTTCTAAAAAAATTTTAAAGCTTTTAATTTTTTTTTAATTTTTATAACTTTTGTAATGTTTTCAGATTTTTTACATTTCTAATAGGCTGGGAAAGGCATTTTATGTTGTTAATTTCATGTACATTGTTAACCATGATCACGGTAATTCTAAAAAAAAAAATGCTCAATGATAGAAACACCTGCAACTGCCTGCACGTAAAATTAATTTCTCGCTGCTAGAGGGCCACGTTTCACTTTGTTCGATTTCTTTTTGTAATGTACTCCTTTTACTCTATACTTTAATGGACCTAAAGATAGAAATATCTGCCAAGTTAAAGAGGTGGCAAAGTTTCATCTTTGCGAAGTCAAGGAGGAACATATCTCTTTGATACTAGAACCAGGTCTCAATTATTTTTGTCATTTGACCCCATCGTCTGGCAAGGCGACTTCTATATGCAATGATATTATAGATTTTTTGAAGAAAAATGATATCCAAACTGTAATAATAATTGCAGTCGAATTTCGTGGAACTGTCTTCAAAACAGGGTACAAAGGTGGCGTTATAGTAGGATTACTTGAGAACAACTCTTAAAAAACCACCTTATTGGCTTCCTTGACCTCACTTCAATGAGATTCCACTGAGGCATCTTTTCAAACATCTTGATGACGAAAAACAGGTTATGTATCGTATTGTGGCCCAATTGGTTGATCTCTTGTGATTTGCGATTTATTACCAATTGCAAAATTTAAGCCAATTTAATCTGATCACCTAACTGTTGATAAAGATGATTTGTCAACTGACCAGAAGTATATGTCTGAAATATTGCAAGCTCTTTCAACACCCGTGTATACAATTGACATTTTTCCTGAGTCCTTGGACAAATATTTCACGCAAGGTGGATCGTTAATGCCATTCGAATTTTGAGACTCTACGTTGGAACAAAGAAACCCTCTTCTTAACTTGTCATACTCTTTGAGTACATCCTGAAAGTGTACTGCATCAGTTGGTTCACAATTAAAATGAATCACTCATGTTTTCCAGAATCTGTGCACTATAGTTAGTAACTTACGTTACTTGACAGATAATCTACGAAAGATTACCGTTACTGTATTTTCACGAAATGACTATTTCGCAAATCATACAAATAGCCTCTTTGGAATGATAGCATATGAAGAGGAGAACATCAGAGCCCAGCCATGAAGAAAATTGCAAAAGCACGAAGTTCTGTGGACAAGAAAAGGGCCATCCGTCACTTTATTATAGCAGACTTCAACATTGAAGCTTAAAGTTGTATGGCTTTAGTCTACTAGCAAAACTGAAAACTATCGGAACCACCTGTTATGGTTTCTCTATCGACTAACAACGCTGGTGAGTTTAAAATTTTCGATTAATGATACCAGCTATTATAACTTTCATTGTCCCACTAAATCACTAGAAAGGTGCGTGAAATTAGTCATTGAAGCGCTGGTAAAGTTTATTTACTAGAACAGAGGGAGGATAACATCTGATCAACTTTGGCCTCTCGAGGAATAATGGCTTCATCTGTAAGCAACTGATATTATAAAATTCATTTACATTAAATACTTCTTCATTTTAAATTTATTTAACCCGTTTCGGTTAAACATCTCTATATTTTAATTAACAAAATACTAAAACATTTTGCTCATTTTAAATAATTTTTGTGGCATGAATTGGCCGTAATGAAGTAAAACATCAGTAGATGAAGCGATCGTCAAGAAAAATGAATGATTTACTTTATTTTCAAGTCTATTACAAATAGTTATAAAAAATTATGATATATTAATATATATAAAGTAAAATTATTTATTTCTAGACATATTATAAAAATTATAAAAATTAAAAAAAAATGAAAAATTGAAATTTTTGAAATTTTTACAAAAAATATGGTGTTTTGCGGCAAATAAAGATATGATTTCATCATAATGAACATTTACCGGGACATTTCTCATATCTTCATGTAGCTATTGCGTTCTATTAGAAATTGTATTGGTATGTTTTGATAATTAAAAAATAATGAAAAAAAAACCATGTTTTTGAGATTTTTTGAAACTTTATCCCCCTTGCGGCGGTAAAATGTATTAACTGATCGATTTAATATTTTAGGAATTTATTCTGTATTACAAAAGGCAACTTTTCCGCACTATTACATTTCGATTATAAAAATTTCGGTTTTTTCGACCCACCCTATTATAACTCCTTTAAAAATGCTCTGATTAACTAGATTTTTTTCTAATAACTTCTTGCGTCCCCCAGCTACTAAATAAACGACAAAAAATTGTATGACTTCGTCTACCACCAATTTCAAATATTAATAATCTTTTTTGGGGCTCTTTTTGCAGCTTCTTTAAAAATTATCCGAATTTCTTTCAATTTTCTTTAACGTAGCTCTAAGGTTTTCCGGCTACTTTATACGCTACTAGAAAATTTCCTTATAACCCAGCTGCCATCTTTTTCGAATGTTAATCTTCTCTTTCAGCATCAACTTACTTTTAATCACCAAACCCGTGAATTAAGAATCGCATCACTGTTAAGTGTAAGGGGTTAACTTTAGAGATAGAGGGAGTAATTTCAACTGTAAATTAAATATTGCATAAATGTTAAAAGTAAATTATTAAATTTATAGAAGAAGGTGCACCTCCCACCGCTTCGGAGCGCATCTTTCCTCGGAATCTATGGGTCCGATTTCAATTGGAAATCGTTCTTTCAACTTAGCTTAGGATTTAGTTAATTTCTGCATTATGAAACTTTACCTTATATTTCTGTTACCACCACTTTCGAAAATAAATAGCGCATTCTATTCTTGGTTTTTACGAGCTAGATTTCATTCAGTTTATAGCTTACGATTGTATTTAAGATTTTATGTCCACCTTCCACCGCTAGGGTGTTCATTATTAACTCGAGCTCTATGTCCTCCATTACAACAGGGTTTGGCCCATTCAACTAAGTATTCGATTGTCTCCAGCGCATGCGGAACACTCCCATTATACCCTGTCTTAGGAAGCGTTGACCCATGTCACAGGTTCGTTCGGAAAGATATTTCATGGGAACACACTAGGACTAGACGCTGCCGAAGGCTTTGTTCACCTAAAAGTAAGTACATTCAAAACACTGTAGGCTGTCGAAGTCAGTGGTACAACCAAAATTAGGTTCATTTAAAAAATTTCCCGAAGATATAAAATAACACAAAATTGAGTTTTGTTTAAGATATTTTTGCTCTCTTGCAATGCCGAGTGATACTGCTAGCGAAATAATAAGTGATACGTTAACACTGCATTTAGCATCAAAGTACAAACAAGGACTACATACGCAAACAATTGTTAATTTGCCGCTCAGAATCCTTTCAAAAAGTCAAAATCTCAAAATCAATTCGTGTGTTTTGTGGATGTCTAATCTATAAGTTACATTATTACATTTAATGATCAGTATCTTCTTTTATTCCTTTTTAGTTCTCTTAGGACGTGAATTATTCTTACCTTTTAACAATTTTGTGCATAATATATATATATATATTTTTTTTCAAATTGTAGGGGAAATGTCCCTAATATGGCTCCGTTGCCTTTTATCGCACCCGTCGTTAAGTAGCGACTGGCCAAAACTGGCATCTCCAGCGTCTAGCAGTAACACGCCAGTCATATGTGCGCCTTGGTAAAGTACGTAGTTGTGTTTAATCTCTGTTATTTTTTTAAGTTTTATGCAAACCAAAAAAAATTATCAACATCACCATACAGTGCAAAATCATTTACAAACTAAGTGCTGTTCTTAATTATTATAACGTAAATACACATGTAGTTTAACTGGATATAGCTGTATGTCTCTTTCTATTCTTAGTTTCACTGATAGAATCGGCCGTATTGCTATGTTTTATTCTACTAAATATCTCACGCCAACTGTAGCCCTAATATCGCACTGTACGATATTACACAAACTATTTTATTTAAGTGTCTAAATGTCAAATGTTTTATTTATGAAGGAATTTCTAAGATTTTTTTTTTATTTTTATGAATGTATTTCTCCTTTGATTAGAAACACATTTCAAGAACATGAATTTGCAACGGTTGACACTGCTGAGACTTTTTACCAATATGGACATCCAAAAGACTCCATTTGTTCATCACTGACAAATCGTCCAGCTAAAATAATTCAAATTAAGAAAAACAATGTGAGCCTCAGCCTATATCCAGTGGTCTCGAACTACCTGTAAACAAGGGTGACAAGATTAATGGAAAACAGTCTAGCTGCGTATACTCCTCGCCATCGCCAAATGGTAGCAGAATTTTTCAGATGAATATAAGCCCTTTACTACATCTGGATGAACGTTCAAGTAAACAAAGGAGGGCGTCAAAGTTGCTCAGCAACGGTTCTGACCAGTACTCCATATACAGTAAAACTAGCTGAATGACTTTCTAAAAAGAAAAACAGAAAGAAAAAATATTTTTATCCTAAAAAATGCAAAATAAAAGTAAAGGAAATAATGCCTAAGAAGGAAGCTATTGGAGCGAAGAAAAAAAAATAAACGCCAGCCATTAACGGAGACATCCTCAGAAACAGACGAAAATCCTGATCAACCTTTGAATGTCTCTACTGCCGACGAGGTTTGCGAAAATGGTTGTGTATGACTTTCATGTAACTAGCTTTACTCAACTGACAGATGTGGAGAAAAATGGATCATTTGTATTAAATGCCGCATTTGGTGCAATGAACAATGTCTGTAGCTACAGATTACAAAAGTTACATTTATGATTTCTGTTTTAACCGCTAATATCCATTCATATGTGCAAATGACAAACTTATAGCCTGACTTCTTTTTAAAATATCATAATCTGACAAAAATGAGTTTTTTATTAAATATAATAACAATATAAAATGTCCTTTAATTTTATTTGCCTTTCATATTCCATTGTTACAACTACTATAAAAAGTATCCCAAATATCGACCAGTGCGATATTAGAAATACACATGGTGCGATATTAGGAATATTTCCATTCATATTCCATTGTTATAACTACTATAAAAAGTATCCCAAATATCGCCCAGTGCGATATTAGAAATACACATGGTTTGATATTAGGAAAACTTTTTTCCAAACGCCCTCAAAGTACCTTTTGTGTTTTTATACTGTATATATATATATATGCATTATTAGAGCTACTAAACTAATTATATGTGGTATGAAGGATCAATAACGCATTATCAATTTAACGTCGGATCAATGAAAGTTATTAGTTAAATTTAAAAATGTCAAAAATATATAACATTTTAGAAAGGGGTGCGATAGTACGGACGTTACTCCTTTCTAATTATTTAAAAGAGATCGATTTGGTTTAAATTTAAGGGAATTTTGTGGGCGCAATCGTGTTGCGTTTTGAAAATTCTTGTATATAAATAAAACTTTACGTTATTTTTTAACCTAAGTACTCAAACATTATCATAAATGGCTTCTTTACCTAATCTGGAACCTCTTCAGTATGATAAACGGCATTCGTTTAAATCAGAGAATTTTAATTTTATTTTTCAACATTAAACGTAATTGGTTCGGTAGAGAACTGAGGTACTCAAAAATTAACAAAATATATTTTTAATGAAATTTTACAATTCCGATTTCGCAAGTATATATATTTTACTGTCTCAATACTATTCACAGGTAAAATATCTTTAAGCTGTCCAAAACTGTTGCAGCTTTCATAACGATTTCAAGTAAAAGAAAAATATGCATTTTCAATATATTGCATTACAACGACTACGTAAACATAAAAAAAATAATTAGACATTAATAACATAAACAATTTTAGTTAAAAGAAAGTTTTTATGTAAAATGTCATAAAGCGTTATGAAAAATACTTTTTAAATTACTTAAATTGTTTCCATTTACACAACGAAAATAACAACGAAGATTGTGAGATAAAATTCTTGTTTTCAAGGATTTGAAACAAGTTTTAGTAAGTAACTTTATTTTTACTTGATATAAATAAGTTTTTTTAACTTCAAATTCTTCTGTAGTAGCTATATACCTATAATTAAAAACAATGTGTTAAAGCAAATAAAAGGGAACTCCTTGCAAAGGGACATTTTAAATCATATATAACTTTGGCTTAAAGTTTGACCGTAATTTTTCTAAATTAGATGATATATTTTAAACAATTTTTCATTGATCATAATTTATTAAAAGCAGGAATGCAAGCCACAAATAACTGATTTTCACCACTACATTTTAATAGCATTCTTCGCCTTATTAAATTTCAGAAATTCTGCCATTAAATAAGGTGAGGGCAACTATAAAAATTAAGTGGTAGCAATCAGCAATTTAGGCGCAGCCCTTGCATCTGTTAAAAGTTCTTTTTTGCACATAAAATGGAAAATAAATAAAAACTTAAAATATAAAATAAGAAAAACTTGGACTTACGCTATCAAAATTTAATAATTAAAAACGCTTATGATACTCATCAACGTACATATAAATAATAACTATATTTAAACACATTAAAAATTAATCCCAACGTTTCATGCTCTTTCTAATGAGCCATCATCAGTGGAGAGGATTGTTGACCTCCACGAAGGAAAGTTACAAACAGCACAGTCACTTTCACAACATCAAACTGAAAACAGTTCGGTAACTGATCACCAAACATCCAAAATCAATACTGCATCGGATATGGCGCCATCTGTTGGTAGGCTAATAAACTATTATCAGAAACTAGGAAAATCCGAAATAAACATTACGAATGTACTTCTTTTAAAATATTCAAACAGACATTACAAATCTGAAATGAAATATTGTCATTGCATACTCCGTTTTTTCTCAGACTAATTTCTATGGATTCACGTATAAGGGCTTTAAGAGGGTTGGAATATTTAGAGATAATTTTTACATCGTCAAAATGAACTGCCTTTAAATGCTAATCTAGACAAAGCTGTAAATTGTCTATTGAAGTTTAAATCTCTTTTATGTTCTTTAATTCTTTCAAACAGGCATCGTTTTGTCATTCCAATATATGAAGTTAATAGACTTGTATTGAGTTGGATAGGGATTTCGTAAACACCAGAATGAAATAAAATTGGTAGAGGATCTTGCTTTCTGGTAATAGCTGCAAACAGTTTTTTTGAGGGGGAGGCAACAAAAAGAATTCTGAAAAAATTCTCCTTAATATTTCAAACATTGCTGGAATAAAAGAATTTTTTCTATAAATAGGACGAGTTAATTGAGCGCTTTGGGGATAACTATTGAACTTCTTGATTAATTTATGGATAACCTCTGGGTTATATAAATGATCCATTCCAATGTTGACAATGTGGTTCAGTCCATCTTCTAAAAAATCATCCGAACAAACAGTATGTGCCCTGTTAATAAAATAATTAAACGCAGACATTTTATAACCCCATGGGGTTGAAGCAAAAACAGGAAAAATGCTATCTATTTTCATTGATTTTCTGAAAACTTTTCTTTTAAGCTTAGTACCTAATTTTATAACTAAGATATCTAAATATGGGAGGGTGTTATTGACTTCATATTCTATGGTAAATTTAATATTATCGTCGAGTTGATTCAATTCCTCAAAAAATTCCACCAAAGCTGGCATTACATCTTCCCAAACTACAAAAACATCGTCCACGTACCTTAACCATAATTTGGGTTTATGTTTGAAAGTGTTGAAAATAAAATCCGTTGAGAAAAAACGGAGTATGCAATGACAATATTTCATTTCAGATTTCTATTGTTTGGTTAAATATTTTAAAAGAAGTACATTCGTAATCATATCATAATATTAAAATGTTTATTTGCTTAAAAGACGTAATAAAAACTCATTAAAAGTAAATTAAAAACTCTTTATTTCCATGTTTCAACTAATTTTCTGAGTCGTCTCCATAATAGATAATAGAAAATTACAAATGCATAATGAAAAATTGAAAAAAAATCATCGAAAATAAACAAGTAATCATGTAACGCGCCCTATATTTTTGCGATTGCTCGTGTTCCCTCTATGTATCGATGCATTAATTTATCCTACCATTCAACCCATAAATTTGGGATACGAAAAGGTAATGTATCGTTACAAACTCCTGAACCTCTTAAATAAATTCCAATTGACTCTCTTATAAATAATAATATTATGGGTTGAATGGTTGGATAAATTACGGCATCGCGAAATAGAGGGAACACGAGCAATCGCGAAAATATAGGGCGCGTTATATGATTACTTGTTTATTTTCGATGATTTTTTCCATTTTTCATTATGCATTTGTAATTTTCTATTATATGTTCTGACGACGACTCTGAAAATGAGTTGAAACATGTAAATAAAGAGTTTTTAATTTACTTTTAATGCGTTTTATAACGTCTTTTAAGCAAATAAATATTTTAATATTATGATATGATTAGAAATGGACGTAATTTTGACTTACTACTCGCACTTGTTTACATTTGTACATTCGTAATGTTTATTTCAGATTTTCCTAGTTTTTGATAATAGTGTTTTAGCCTACCAACAGATGGCGCCATATCCGATGAAGTATTGATTTTGGATGTTTGGTGATCAGTTACCGAAATGTTTTCAGTTTGATGTTGTGAAAGTGGCAATGCTGTTTGTTAATTTGCTTCGTGGAGGTCAAGAACCCTCTCCCCTGATGATGGCTAATTAGAAAGAGCATGAAACGTTGGGATTAATATTTAATGTCTTTTTAATATAGTTTTTATTTATATGTATGCTGATGAGTATCATAAGAGTTTTTAATTATTAAAATATAAATTTTATATAAAAAGAAAAAAATGGATTTTTTTTTTAAACTTCTTTATACAATTTACAAAGCAAAAGATGAAAAAAAGTTCATTTAAAAAAATCCCTTAATTTACAGATAATAAAGTATAGGGGCAAAAAATTTTTTTACAATCAACACAAACATATCGAGAAAAATATAACAAAATTATAATTAAAAAAATCCAAAGTATTTTCTTAGATAAAAGGTTGAAAAAGATTTTATATATAAATTAAGGTTCCGTTCAAAGAATTGTTAACATTCCTAAGTATTTACACATTAAATGATTTAAAGTAGCCCAAGAAATGAAATTTCAACTATTGAATATTTTTCGATAAATTGACATGATTAATGAATATGCGAGGATAAATGTTCTCAGTTCGAAAGAAAACATTTGAAAATGGTATAAATCGATATTCACTGTTTTCTTGGAACAAATTATTTTTTGGATAGTTATCCATACTCTCATTAATAATCGCACAAATAGAGTTTAATAAATTATTTCAACTGATATCGGTCCGTTGCTTCAGAAATTCAAAAATGCACATGTATATATATATATTAGGGTGGTCACAAGAAATCAATTTTCGAATTTTTTTGGGGGGACCCCCCAAAAAGTTGCCAATTGACTAGAAAATGAGATTGGCTAAGTCTCAGCTCATTTGCATAATATTAACCCGTGCCTCATTGAGGTTTAAGTTTGAAAAAAACGTGATTTTTCGCAAAAAAAATGCTTTTTTTCCTTCATGAAATGAATACAGTTGAACCTAGAAACATAATGCAGGTCTCATTTTATAAAAAAAAGTTTTGCTTTAAAGAACCACACACCATTTTTTCCTAAAAATGTATAGATTTAAAAATATGCGCATTTTTCAGGACCAGGCTTCACCTGAATCCTAAAAATTGACTTTTTATGAAAAAGCGAAAAAAAAAATTGTAACATTCCATTTCATCTGCTTTCCACCTTTTGTTTTTCTTTTTGTGAAGCCCAATAAAGTGTTTGATTAAAAGAAATTCCAAAGAAAAGGGAAAAAAAAATCGAATTTTAAACTGAAAGAATTTTTAAAAAAGGGAGGGCAAAGGAAGTATAGAAATGAGAGCAAATAATGCTCAATTGCATTTTATTATTAAAGTTGTGTTACAACAAAGGAGGTATAATAAAGAAAACAAATTATTTTCCATTACAACTGTCACGTTAACCCTTACCGGCACAGAAAAATTATGTTCGTAAAAGGATGAAAAGATTGTCTACACCGGAATTTACAAACGACATTTTTAGAAATTAAAATCACATTACTTTAACCTTTCATTTTAAAAGCAAAATTTTATTAAAATATTCTTCGTGCTGTTGTAAGTATGGAATTAAAATTAGGTGGTCCCGGCATGGGACACTGCGCCGGAAAGGACTGAAGTGGTAATGGTTTAGATAAGGTATCTTATGTTGACTTTTTTTACCAAAGTATTATCTAAAAATGAAAATGCAACTTGATCCAAGTTAAGATACCAAAGGCGGTTTGTCATTTTAGCAAGTGCTTTGTCTGTAACCTATTTATCAAATTTTCTGTAGTGAACAAGGGATTTTATTATTTGCAGGTCTTGAATTGGGGGCTAAAGTGGCAGTGGAAGTATTGAAGCACGCTTTTGCATAAATATTGATTAAAAATAAGAAAAGATCTCTGATACCTTCTTTTTCTAAATTTGTTATTGAAAGATGATCCCTGAAACAATATACTATTTTGAGAGAATGAATGGCCTGTGCCTCCATCCATCTGACATGATTAAAAATACCAGGTGCTTTGAAAAAAAGTCTTTTGCAGGAAGGAGTTCTATAAAAATTAAACAAAGTTGGAAAACTCTTTATAATCATCCCTGAGCTGTTAATTTTTAAAAGAAAATTTGAAATTTATTCTGAATTAACTATTTATTCCTAGTATTTCATCTTCAATAACATTTGTATACTTACTCTGGTTTAATTTAGACCACCCAATCAGAATTGTTTTTTTTTTTTTTATATCTGGCTGAGGGGCAGTGATTATGCCCATTTTACAATCAAGAACAGCTTTTAGGAAAATTTCTAAATTATGCTGGCGGCATGGTAAATACAGAAGACTTTTCCTTTAACAATTGCTATAGAAAAATGCAGGTTAACTCTGAGGCGACCTGTGTTTACTGCAGTTGTATCAAAAAATATTGCCTGAATTTTACCAACTTCCTCCCACTCTTCAACTGCTGAAAATACAGCTTTCGCCTGAATTATTCCGATACTATTTTCAAGTTGAGGAACTCGTAGTAACTGTTCTTCATCCCCATAACTAATTAAAACTTTTATCCACTCTACATTTTCTTTATTCAAAAAATGGTGAAGCAGTTTTACACCCCAGTGAGCAACAGTTCTCTCTAAACGGGAATTTAAAAATCTGTTTTTGATGAGCTCAGTTTTTTGTTTACGAAACAGTTATTTGCAGAGTCGATGTCTGTGGTTAGCTAGTATTCTAAGTCTAGCAGCTTCTCTGGCGTTCAGTTCATTTTGCGAATATTATAAAATAAAATACATAAAACATGACAATTACTTGGCTGCTTACTGTCGATGATTTGATGAGACATGTGGCCAATTTAAAAAATCTTACATTTCTGCCATCATATCAAGAGGGTGAAGTGGTTTTACGGAATATTTCGTCAATTCTAAAAATAGATAACCATAACAGATAACAAAATCAGCCTTGTAATAAAAAGAGAAATTCAGAGGTTCAACTGCAACACAAATCGAGAAGCTCTTTCTTACTAGACACAGAACTAGATAACTAATAATCAATTATAATTCGTGAAATATTTTTAAAGTTACAAAAATTTTTCACTTATTTTTGCCTATTAATAAAAATAATACAAAAAAATTATCAAAAGTAATAAAATTTTTAATTTGTCATTTTATACCTATGTTTAAAAAATGCAGAGTTTGAGGGTATGGTTCATAGATGTCCTGAAAAATACTAAATGTTCATTAAATGTAAGTTTTCATGAGAGTAAAAGTTCAAGGCAACAACAGTTTCTATGAAATAAAACAAGAATCAGGTTTCTAAGACAAATATTTTTCACGTAAGGAAAGAAAAACGACAATTTTTTGCCAAAAATTGCAAATTTTCAAGAATTCAACCTCGATGAGACACGGGTTAATATTATTTATTTGAGCTGAAACTTTGCCAATCTCATTTTCTAACTAATTGGCAACTTTTAGGAGGGTCCCCCCCGAAGAAAACGTTAAAAAAAATTTTCCCCATGTTACTTGTGACCACCCTAATATATATATATATATACCGGGTGTCCTAAAAAGGACTGACTGATTTTAAAATCCAATAACTTGCAAATGGTGACAGATATTTAAAAATTTCTTGCAGGAGGTTTACGCATAAGGTCAAAAGTTTTATTACAGTGATTTTCGATTTTAGTTCGAATAACAATCAATAGATGGCGCTGTAAACAATAGTCGCTAAATACAGGCTCGATTTTGTGGTAATTTCTCTTGTTTCATGCGGAAAAAGGAGATGAAAATGTATTATCCGGGCCACGAAGTACCAAAAATCGAGCCTGAATTAAGCGTCTATTGATCGCAGCGCCATCTATTGTTTGTAATTCGAACTAAAATTGAAAATCCCTGTAAAAAAAACTTTTGACATTATGCATAACCCTCCTGCAAGAATTTTTTAAATATCTGTCCCCGTTTACAAGTTATTGAATTTTAAAATCAGTCAGTCCTTTTTAGGACACCCGGTATATATATATATATATATATATATATATATATATATATATATATATATATATATATTGTATGCACGATTTGAATTTTCAGATATTGTTTATCTCTCTCATAACGTGCATGATCAACAAATTAATTAGCTCACTTTTTTTTTTTTAATCATTACTATCTATAACTTGATCGCAAAGGATTTCAAAGCAAAATTAACAGGCACAATGATTTTAGACCGTGTAAATAAGACAATTGGTGTCTCTCTTCTTTCCATCATCGCTAATAAATTATTATCCAGAAAGCGATCAATAAAGCAATTGGCATTAATAGACCTAATTACAATGTTCTACAAATAATGTATAAACATCGTATAAGTGTTATTCCTGGTGTATTTGAAAAAGGTAGTTAAGGCGCATTTTAAAACGAATTTTTAAGTGATCATTTAAGTTATCTTCAAGTGATTAAATTCAAGTTCGTATTACTTCAACATTATGTAATTGTTTAAACTTACGAGGTTGAACCAAATATTAAAAGGAATTTCTTCTGGGAAGCCTGAATGTTATAACGAGGGCGCTCAAACCACCGCGCATGGCAGGTGGGGATTTGACATGACTATCTATGCGCCGGCACTGGCTACTATCACCGTTCCTCAATGGGAATCAGGATGAATGATCGAGATCTTCACCCCAACGTTGCGGAACGCATATCGTTAAATTTCTCACAAATCAAGGCGTAAGGCAGACTTAAATCTTACGAAGACTTCAAGAACAGTTTGAGGAGACATGCTTGAAGAAATCTCAAGTGTATGAGTGGCACATGAAGTTCGTGGGGGGACGAGCAGAGGTCCCCCCCCCCCTTATCCACCATCGAACAACTTTGACTGAGGAAAGCATTAGCGGCATTCGAGACATTCTCGAGAAATTCTGCCTATTAATTTCAGCTGTTGGATAAAACAAAATGTGTGTATCGGCTGAAAAAAACTTGAATTTCCGTTCAGAGAAATAATTTTCCTTCATGACAGTGCTCGTTTCCATACAGCCAACCTGACTCGAGAAAAGTTGAAGGCAATTCGTTGGCCATCACTTGAACACTCCCCCTATAGTCCCCCTGTGATTATCATATGTTTGGGCCTTTGAAAGAAGCATTCATAGGTGAGCGATTCGTCGATGACTCTGCTGTTGAAGCCTTTGTGCTCAATTGACTGGGGACACACCCCTCTTCATTCAATTTTGACGGCATCAAAAAAACTTCCAACCTATTGGAAAAAATGTGTTTTGAAATCCGGAGATTATATTAAAAAAAAATACGTAACTTTCTGTTTTGTATCTTGTACCAATACATTAAAAAAAAATCCGTTTTATATTTGATTCACCCTCGTATCAAACATTAACGTTTCGCAAATCATCTTGCTACATCATTGGGGCTCGGCTAGGATATAGGTCATAATAGTTAAAGAAAATTTTTATATTAATAACGGAGATAACGGAATCAAGTAGGAAAATATAATTAAATGCCAAATTGCCATGAGTTAGCAGTGACAAGATTGTGGGTGATTGTGAGTGAATAATGCGAAAACTGTAATCAAACGTCTCTAAGTACAAGTCTAGAAGATAAACATAGGAAACACAAATAGAGCTAGAATAAGTGTTGTGGTTACTTAAAACCACTGCAATATTTTTATTTAATTTGATTTAGAAAATATTTTATTAATCTTTATTCATTTAATTTTAAAATTCGCATTCTAAAATTATTTTATTTCCTTCCTTTTTAAAATTCATCTGTCAGATTTTCTTTCTTGGGTAACATTTCGTTTCATTTTAAAATCATAAACGTAATTTTTAAATCTGAACTCTCGGTAAAAGATTTCATTGGAACATTCCACAGCCTTCTATTTCTGATATCATTTCCTTTTGCAGCTCCGCCGCTTAGCCAATAAAATTTAAATCGGTTTAATACGTAATAAAAAAAAAAAAATGTAACACTTTACTACTATTTGGCATCTCCTCTTTATGAAACCTATAAATTTCCTCTAATTTAAAGCAGTTTTTATATGCTTTAGCATTGCAATTTTATGGCTACGTAAGGCTCTTGTATGTTTGTTCCTTTTGTTTGCCATTTTGTGAAGATTCATATGCGTGCAGCAGAAATAGTAAAAGTGAAAGAATGTTTTTATTATTATTATTATTATTATTATTATTATTAAGATGGTTTTTGATAGGCTGAATTTTTTCGGTATGGATAATATTTTCCACAAACGGAGATGCAACAACAAAAATCGTTCATAATGATATGTGAATAGTATCCGGTTGATTGATTTTTGACAGCTGTTATTTTCATTCTTTTGGTGATTTTGTTCGAAGTTTTTGAATCGATGGTAAATCATGTAAGAGATTGGTCTTTTTTTAGACGTGTGACTTCATAATCCCCGAGTCAAAATATTATTATTCTTATTATAACAAGTCCTTAATAAAAAGATGATCCTATATTTTCTACCTTAAAAATGCATCTATAAACATGAGATGTCCTTTTCGTATATATTTTTTAAAAACGTTTTTTTTTTTTTTTTTTTTTTTTTTTTTTTTATATATATATAAAGAAATTTCAAGCTGATTTTTGTCAGTGCAGTCGTTTTATTTGCATCCACCAACACTGTTTTGTCTTTAGGTTACTTCAGGTATTTTTTTTCTTTTATATCTGCATATTTATTTTAACGAATGATTTTTAATTAGATTGCCATGTCAGAGTGGTTTTTTGTGGCTACAGCACACTGTAACAAACACTATACTCTACATATTGATCACGAGAAATAATTCTTGGATTTTTAATAGTATTTAAGTGTTTAAAAATATATTTACGATATTATTCTTAACCTTCTATCATCCAACAATCAGAAATAAGTAATGTCATAAATCTATGTGAGAAATGCGAGTTTAAAATACCAGAAAAAAATACGATGGAAGCGCCAATAAAACAGGTTCAAAACTCAAAAGAGTAACAATAAGATATTACAAAGAACGAATTCAAAGAATTATGGGAGCTAGAAACGAAAAACCGGAAAAAAGATAAAAGATAAAAGAAACGACAAGGAAATCTCGAAGAGAATAATTTAAAAGCAGAAGTAGAAGAAGTGAAATTAAGGATGCAAGAGGAGATTGAAGAATAGAAATTGAACTCTAACATAAAAAAAAAACACTAGAAATGGGAGTAAGAAAATTAAGATTTATATTGGAAGGGAAAGATATTAAATGATAGTTTCGAGATTAAGAAAATATAGATATAAGAAATTTCGAGAGAACTTATTGATGTGAACCCAAGGACAAATACAAATAAGCAATATCTGTTACTTAGGTTGTTAAGAAAATATGATATTTCTTCTGATATTATTCTATAGTTGTCCATGTACCAAAGATAGATGGCGCAAAAAAAGGTATTGGTATAAAATAGTAGGTACATTATGTAATTAATCGAGTACATTATAAGTGAATAATAGAATAACTAGAGAAAACGAACCTGAAATTCACGATTACGATTTTATACAAATTATCATCTTGAAACGATGCATTTTATCGCCCGAAGAATTTAAGCAGCATTTTTTCTTGCGTTAAAAGCAGCTATCGGCTAATTGGCACGATATTGCCTATGAGGTCAACGTTTACTTATAACAATGGACTGAAAAATGTCAAGTTGTTAATTTTGATAAATTTTCCGAATTTTTTATAGTTAATGAAATTAGACATAATTTGCCACTTGGGACAAATGAACAATTCTCTGTGTATTCTATAGTAACGCCAAATCGAAAGCGCAGCAATTCGATAATAGAAAATGTCTGAATTAAGAAAAAAAAACGACTTGCATTAAGTCTGTTTTTAATGTAACAGGCCTAGCCACGAGAACGAGGAATTTACCATAGGAAATAGAAAAGAAAAATAATAATCAAGCGTTTGCCTACAAGGTAAACAGAACTGTCCAGATAAATTCCAAGATTAAAGCAAAAATACGCAAAGAGAAAAAAGTTCAGATAGCTGTTGTGGTTACTTAGAACCACTGCCATATTTTTATTTAATTTCATTTAGAAAATATTTTTATTAATCTTGTATTCATTTAATTTTAATATTCGCATTCCAAAATTATTTTAATTCCTTTTTTTTTCAACCTTCCCCTGTAAGTTTTTCTTTCTGGCATAGCTTTTCATTCATTTTAAAATCATAAACGTCGTTTTGAAATCTGTACTTCCGGTAAAAGAATTATCTGGAAAGTTACATACCTTTCTATTTGTGAAGTCATATCCTTTTGTAGCTCCGCCCCTTAGCCAATAATATGTAAATCAGTTTAATTCGTAATTTCAAAATTTGTAACTCTTTACTACTGTTTGGCATCTTACCCCCGTGAAACCTATCAAATTTCCTTTTTTTAAAGCATTTTTTTATATTCTTTAGCATTACATTTATGCCAATGCAGGGCGCCTGTATGTCCGTTCAGCCAAAGTTGGCGTGTTTCATATATTATAGCAACCCCCCTTTACTCTTCTTTTCGGAGAGCCCGTGCGCATTCAGTTGAGTTGGGATTTCAATGCAGAATGGCTGCCTTTTGCCGTTCTGCGAATAATTATGTCCACGCCTGCATGAGTGTTCTATCAACGAACGCAGAGAATGGGTGGATGCCTCTTCCCCTTCTACAAAAAAAAAATAATAATAATAATAATAAACGGATTTGGTATCTACAGTAAGAAATATTAAAAGTGCAAGAATATTTCTTTATGATTGTGTAATCGGCTGCATAGTTTCGTCTTTTTTTTTGTGGCGAGATTCTTTGATTAGTTACTTCTGATTCTTCAGTAAGATGTGGATAAGAATTTTTGTTGACGGCATTATTATTATTTTTATTCAAATTATTCTTTTATTTCGAGTCGTAGAATTGTGATGCTAAAAAAATCATCTAAATGCCTGTGACTCCACACTCCCCAAGGGAAAAAAAATATTTTATTTTCTTTAGTAAGAACGTAGATTGTATGTGTCCATCATAAAAAAAGTACATCTAAAAGAATAAGAGGTGTACTCTATGATAATGCGCTATGTTCTGCAAGAAAAATTGATTCATAAATAAAAAAAAATTCAAGAAAGATTTGTCATGTGTTTATTTCCTTTCTGCAAATGTCTCCATCATTTTCTGTTCATTCAG
This sequence comes from Maratus speciosus, assembly GCA_963932465.1. NCBI lineage: Eukaryota > Metazoa > Arthropoda > Arachnida > Araneae > Salticidae > Maratus > Maratus speciosus. The sequence goes on along the minus strand of OZ010795.1, from coordinate 69,246,457 downwards.
GTGAGTGCAGGTAATGCTTTTACCTATTATTTTTCTTGTTCTTAATTACCAAATGTATGATAAGTAAATTCAGATTTATTTTTATTAATGACTGTTATGTCAAAGTGGTCTTTTGTGGCCGCAACAAAATGTTATAACACTATACGATCGATACTAAAAAATGACTTCTGTATTTATTAATTGGAATTTCAATATCCAAAATAACTTCACAATACTATTCTTTCACCTCCTACCTCCAAAACACAACTGATAGCCAATTAAATGGCAATAAAGGAAGATTTCTAGACATCCAGAGAATGATAAAAAGCATAATTATTTATACGGGGAGAATTATTTTAATTACCAATTCAACGAAGCATCACGTTATAAACTAGTTACACCATTTAATTTTTCATTTTTATTATTTGAATAAAGTAAATAATTTTCTGCAGCTGAAGATTTAAGTAACACCTATATAAAAATTCTCTATGAATACCTACTCTTCATATTTTTAAATATATATAAATTCGTTTTATTTCTATAATTTTGTGTAGGTTAATTTGCAATAAATATTTAAGTAATCCAGGTATTTTTATTCATCGTATAATATTTCTAATGATTTTAAATTAACTTTATTAAAATTAACTTCAATGCATAAATATATCTCTTAATATTTACTATTATCAACAAAAAAGTTTTAAAATAAATATTTAACGATTTCCGAATTAAAAATATAAAGATTTGTATTTTAATAAATCATAGAATTAATTCCTTTCCAATTAAAAAATATACTATACAGGATCTAATAGCTTCTTATAATTCTATTATTTTAATCGTTTTTAATGAATATGAACAAAACAAACACCTTACGAGATATATTTAATACTAAGTATAATGACTTTAGGTAATGATTTAGGATCTGATTTTCCATTTTAATAAAATTATTTACTTAATGAAAGGTTTATTTTAATTTTATGAATAAAGCGCTGTGTCACAGACCTTTTCTTTAAATTTAATGATTTAATGATATTTTTATACAGAACATGGTATGTGTGAAAATGATCTTATTGTACATTAACAAGTTAAATTTCTATGCATTTCTCTCTAACTTTAGGGCAAAATATTCTTAATTATTTTATAAATTATATTGAGTAATATATGTATTTCAATTGACATTTGATTTACATTACATTCGTATGATGTTAAACATAAGAGTAAAAAAATATTTTCTTTCAAATATTCACATCAAACATATATCTTGTTACACAAAAGAAGTTAAATATTCCTGCTATTTATATAAAACAAGTTACAATTGTAACTTGTATACTCTTTTACCATTTGCTATTTCATATTATGCAAATTTTACTAAATAATTATTTTTGCATTACACAAAATGTATATATGGTGAAACATATACCGTTGGAATGTCACATTCACCTTGAAAACTATATCAAAATAAAATGAAAGAAAACTTGCTAAAAAGGTGCATTTAACGTCACAAATATACAAAAAAAGATGTTGTTACATAATAAAATACTTTTTTTAAACTTAAAAAAATCCATGCCGAGCGCTTTTTATCACTCCCAGATCTTCCTAGGGGCAGCTTTGAATTGAAAATCTGTACTCCGTCCTCGGCTGGGTAGCAGAGTGGGGAGCAGAGGCAGTAAACTGAATATTTCTATCTGACTTTAACAAAACATCTTCTATTTTAAAAACTTTAGCCATATAACCGGAATGTTGTATGACATATTATAATTAATAGCCTTATTATCTTTTATTAAAATTTCTATTGACTCTTTTATTAACGAAATATGATAATTGGAGGTAGGAATTCTGATTCATGCTTCATTAAAACGAAAACTTAAATTTTGCTGTAGGTTAAATCTTGATAACACTGTGGTTTGTCTACAATACTTAATATCACTTACGTGTTCTTTCAATCTGTCCTTGATTTTACTTCCTGTCATCCAAATATATACATTTTCTTCTTGAATTTAAGTTATCATTGGAATTATGTAAAAAATGCAGTTTCATCATTAGTGATAGGGTCAAACTTTCTATGGGATAAATCTTTGAGTTTCCTTGTTGTTTTAGCTACCAGATTAATATTAAATATCTGTACTACATATCTTAGCATCTCCTATAAATAAGGAACATAGCTAAAGTTACACAATTTAAGTTTATTAACTGGATTGTTCTTGTGTGCTTTATATTTCATTTCATAAAAGTTTGTTAATAAAATGTAGGAAGAAACCATCTTCCTTGGCAATACATTTAATTTTATTTATTTCCTTATCTAGGAAAGTTTCAGTGCATATTTCAAAGGCTCGTTTAACAGAAAACATATGAGGACATCAGAAGCCAATGGGTACAAGTGACAAAATTTCGATTTGGAGTAAAGTGAGTTCAAAGATAATTGACGTTAAAATTGAACATCAATAATAAATGTCTGAATTGAAATAGGAAACTGCTCCTTATTTTAAAATGGTCTTTAAACACTTATTTCAATAAAGGTGAAAAAAGGTAGAGTGCAATTTTCTTTAAATTTATAATTAATCAATATTGATCATTATTCGGCAAAAGTGGTTGAACTCTAAAACACAACACATAATTAGAAAATCACTTATATTTCTTTACCTGAAAAGAAAAAAAGCATATTTCCAGGTTTGTCTTTGCGCTTATTTCAATTTTTTCAATTTTGTCACTTATTCCCCTTTGGCGTCTGGGGTCCTCATATAGGGTGTATTTTGTATCCAAAAGCAGAAGCGTTGTCATAAAGTGTGGTGTAATTTGATCAATTGAGTTTCCTACAAACATTTCTATCTAATTTGCCATCATCCCTAGTCAATTCATCATCTAAAAATGGTAAGGTCTTTTCATTTTCTATTTCTAAAGTGAATTTTATGTTATCGTCAAATGCATTGATATAATCCTGTAAAAAATCTTTTAGTTCATCAATATTGTAATCCCATACAATAAACACTTCGACAACGTATCTTAGATATATTTCAGGCTTTGACTTACAGATATTTAATATTTCTTGCTCTAATGATCTTAATTTAATTTCTGCTAATAACCCCGGCATAGGTAATCCCAATTTATTTGTTTTAATAGCCTTTTATTTGTTTAGAGAATATTTGGATAAATAAATATACGCTATTTTCCGTGAACAAATTGAATGCAGATTTTAAAGTTATTTTTATATTAACGTTAAATAATCTATTTGCTTCTATGGAATCTATAACAAACTTCCTCACTTCGTTTAAATCAATGGATGGGTATAAAGATACAATATCCAAACTTGCAACTATACTATTTTCTTTCAAATTAATACCTTTGATTCTATTAATGCTTTCCACATGCTAAACATGCTTTAATTTCAACCACTCAATTCATTAATAGAATCAAAGATGTTAATTTGAAAGAAAATAGTACAATCGCAAGTTTGGATATTGTATCTTTATACGCCTCCATTGACTTAAACGAATCGAGGAAATTTGTCATATATTTCATGGAAGCCAATAGAATATATTTAACATGGATATAAAAACAACATTAAAATATGCATTGATTGATCGCAAATAAACAATTTACAGTTTTTAAGCAGTAAATTTTAAAATTTGTTTATTTTACTTTAAATTTGAATAAGATCGTACTTAGATTACGGGAAAAATCTTATTATTTTTTGTTTTAGATTTTTTTCCGTTTTACGTTCTTTTGATTCATAATATATTTGTACACTTTACTTAACTGTTTTTCACTTACTTTTGTTACAAAAATACAACAAAGAGCAAGAATAATTCGTATTAGAATTGTTTTCAAAAATAATTGTATATGTTTAATCGGAATACGGAAAAAAACAACTAAACTTTGTGGTGTGTGTATTTATAATTAAACTTCATTTTCTATTTAAATGTATCGTTTAATTTTGCAAAGAGCATGCCTATTTGTTTTTCCTGAACCTGTACCATACACGTTTGGTTTTTATGAAAATTACAACTTAGCCATATCACAATTCCTTTAAAAGCTTAAACTGTTACTTTTACATTCTTTAGGGAGATGACTTATCATGTCATGTATACATTTTATAATATTTATTTCTAGCTGATAGTCTAGTTACAAATCCATTTTTATTAAAATATCTTAAATAAAATATATAATTATAAATGTTGTTTAAAAAATTAAAGTTATCTACGTCAACTAAAACATGTTTTAAACGTTTGCCCTTCATGACTTGTCGGTGTAACAGAATTTTTTTTTTCAGAAAGTCGTGTAACGTCTATAGATAATATTTTCTCTATTATTTTATACACAATAAGAGGTGTGGCTATTGAATAAGCGGCTTGTGCTGCTACCGTAAAACAACGAGCGTGGTGCTGACGAACTTTCCTTGATAGCATTACATGTTATCTCACCCTGTCGCTGCTTGATAACCTGTGCCACGTGTCGCTTAGTTTCACTGTAGTATTTGCGCGAAATGAACAGTGCCCCAGTGATTAGTTGGAAAAATGTAAAGTGTTCAGCAGGAGCCCCAGGTTATTTTGATGTTTCTCGACAAAGCTACCATAGAAATTTTATTCGTGTTAAAATAAGTGTATAGACATGAATTTGTACTGCGCAGCCAAGTTTTTGAGTAGCCTAAAAGGTTAAATGTGGGACAAAAAATCACCGATGCCGATGAGCACATTGGACGTACCTGAACATCAATAACGGACGCAATGATTTAAAAAAAATGGCCAGTTGATAGGTTAAAATTTTCCTCTAAGTATTCGATGAGTATTCGAGCTGTTGTTTGGTTGACAGGAATCGACAAAAGAAACTATTCGTGATATTTTGCATTAAACACTGAAAATGAATAATTTTTTATCCTTCAGCAGAACAATGCGCCTGCCCATTCCGTTTTGTCTGCGAAGGCGTTAAAAGCAAAGCACGCCATACCGTGACCGATCATCAACCGCACTCGCCGGACGTTGTCCCCAGTGACTTTCATTTATTTCAAGCGATCGCATCTGTGATGAAAGGGTCAAACTTTCAGATCATAGAATCGGTTAAACAAACGCGTCAATTACTCCAAATAAGTTGACAAAAGCACCGCTTTTTCACATTTGAAAATTCGGATGCGGCGTTGCAGGATTATACAACGGGTGTATATTTCAGGTGATAAACATTCTGTTGTAATTGATGACTGATAAAAAGTTTTAATACATCAGTCTGGTTGTTTAATAGTTTCATCTCGTATGCTATTAAGTCAGATGTTGATAATTGTAGGACTATTCGATTTTTGGCACTTGATTAACAGTAGAAACCGACCCCTAAGATAATATTTTTTGGTTGGTTTCTAGATATTTTGCAAAAAAAAAAAAAAAAAAAATAAATAAATAAATAAATAAAAGAAGATTTTTTTGCGAATTGCCTTATTAAAAAAACACACCGTTTGGGTGCTTGTAATCATTGTTATACTGTTAATTATTTTTAATAAAGTTTCGGAAATTTAAATTTATTTAGTTATGTAAGTGTAGTCGATGTGAAAATATTCGATCTACATGACTCAGAAAATATCTCTACTGGAATTTCAAATTAAAGTTTTAATTAACGTGCTTTTGAATGAAATGCAAAGGCTTGTGTATAATTTATTACAATTGGCAATATCACATTCACGAAAGTTTTCTTTATATTACAAGTAATTCATTACACCATGTCGAATATAATTACACAAAGCTGATAAAAACTGACTTAAATAAAGATAAGCAATACATATATTTATTAATGCGACATTCGCTTGTTTGTATTAGAAAATTTCTAAAATTTAAAATATAATTTATTTCAGCTCTGTTGAATGATAGTAAACATTGCTATTTAAGAGCCCCTTAACATGTTCTGTTCAATGAACTAAAATGTAAAACGAGATAAATTATAGAAATTTAATTAACGCATGAATAACTCCTATTAAGCAGAAATTAGTAGAATCCTAATGACAGAACGAAAATAATTTTGAAGTTTCAATATAACTTTATTGTTTACGTTTAGTATGTCAGACTTAATTAATAAAGAGTGATTATCGATACGTACGTCTCATTTTTATTTAATATTATGAAACAAAGTGATTAAACAATGGATGTAACAATAAACATTTTTATATTCGAATAAGCCATAAAATGGAAATGATTGATATTAGAATTACCGTGATTTTTTTTTTTTAATTGTGGCTACATTGAACACATTTTTCGTACGCTATGCGTTGAAACAAACAATTTTATATCATGTATTTTATGAGAAGCCATGGGAAATTTTGTCAATTATATTATGTTTTCGAAATCATATAATTCAGATAGAATCATAAGTTGATCTAAACAAACTTTTCATGAGCTCAATGCATAAAATAATTATAGTAGAAGTACAACTTTAAATTTTATGCAGCTTATTTTAATTAGTAAAATATTAGCATATGAAAATAGCACTCAAGTTACGTTTAATAAATCAAGGAATTCACACTGTAAATAAAATTTCATCTCAAGTATATTTCATTTCATAGCTACACTGTAAAAAAACCACTGTAGATTTGCCAGGACAAACTCGATCACAATGAATGTGTTGTATCTTTCTTTGATTTCCTGACTATATTAACATGGAAAATACAGTAGTTGCGTAAAATTAATAGCACAATGTGCTGGCAATTTGGACGCATTTTTTACAGCACAATGTGCTGGCAATTTGGACGCATTTTTTACAGCACAATGTGCTGGCAATTTGGACGCATTTTTTTACAGCACAAACTGCTGGCGTCTAAACTGCCAGCACATTGTGCTGTTAATTTTAAGCAACTACTGTATTTTCCATGTTAATACAGTCAGGAAACCAAAGAAAGATACAGCACATTCACTGTGATCGAGTTTGTGCGCGAGATGAACAGTACTTTGTACTGTAAAAATGTCGTTTTTTACAGTGTATATAAAATACAAATGTGTGAAAGACAAGCGAAATTAATCTATTTTTTTATTTTATTATATTATGTTTATAATGTATAACTTAATGTATATAATGAGAGTAAAGGTAATATCAAAAAGTGAATACAGTTATTTTCAGGTAATAACGCACAATAAGACCAACAGATTTTACTGATCTTTATTATACTTAAATCAATCGCTTTCACGAATAAGGATACTTAATATATCACATAAACTCTGTTGCATGGTAACGTTTTTCTTTCTTTCTGATATCAATAGTTAACGAATATTAGGTCCCATGCGCGGACGTACTACATTAGGTTAAAGTTGTAATGTAATGATACAATGTCATGAATTTTTATTCTGTCGTTTTAAGTTTCGATATGAAAAATAGATGCAGCAGGTTACGACATGTTTTATGATACCAATAAAATTTACGGTATCCTCATATCTTGGAATTGATGATGCAATTGAATTATGATGGAATTCATAACAGAAGACAGTTATTCTCATGTAGTAAGGAACAGCCCGATTAATACCTTTCAATCATCTTCTTTATCCTTAAAAAAGTCAGTTTCACGAATTTCACATAAATTCTGTTGCATTGGAAAGTTTTCTTTTTTTCTGGAAATCACTAGTTAACTAATATTAGCAAACGCAACTATCGGAGCATTAATTTAGGGTAAAGTTGAAATATGTTTAAAGAAGGTCATAAATTTTCATTCTGAAATTTTAACTCAAGTTTTAAAATATAGATGGGACAGGTTATGGCCTCTTTTATGATGCGAATAAAATTTACGATATCCTCATACAAATGGATTACTGAGTTTTAAAATTTTCTATATTTTTACGATAAACTGTTTATTTAGACTTTAAGAAAAAATTTTTATGGATAATTTGTAGAAAAAAATACATATAATTATTAATTTCGGCCTGGCATTTTAATCTGAAAAATCTAAAAATGTATTTATAAATTATACTGTCAATAGTAGGATAAGTTTAGGTAAATCATGTATTCATTGCAAACCGCATATCCCGGTTTTGTCTTAATTTCAGCAGTTTTCTACTCGATTGTGGTTGAAAAACTACATTTGATTGTGGTTGAAAGATGGCAACATTTATATTGCCAGCTTTCAACCCCTTGTCAACTCTCTGTACTCCCTGTTGTACTCTCTGTGTTTAGAAGTTTTTATCTATAATTTTTAAGTTTTTGAAATTCTTAAGAACAAATTAAAAGTTACTAAAAAATTTTATAATACTATGTGTAACATATTTTTAAGGATTCTTTCTCATAATGAATAAATTGCAAGCATATAAATGGCTGCTTTACGCCATCCTTTCCATTAAACATTTCTTAGTATAAAACCGTTATTAATACGTGAGACAAAAAAAAATAATATTCAAAGAAATATTCGAAAAGCTCATAAACACTGCTTGAACAACTGGGTAAGTGTGATCTTAGATCACACAGAGCGTTTCGTTTAATATTCTTTTCAAAACACTATATCCTTTTGCAATACCTGTTAGTGCCACATTTCGCAACCAGGGGCCGCACTCCATTCTAAACAAAATTTTATCTGAACGAAACTCCGTTTTAGTAAACTTATTATTATTAACTTAAACTTTATTTTAAACTTATTTTAGTAAACTTATTATTAACTCCGTAGATATAGTAAATACAGAACTTGTGTGGAAATATAAATTATTTAGAAACAACGTTTAAACACACAATAAAATAAGTTGATTTGATCAGACGTTAACGTTTCGTGAGTACTATAATCACATCCTCAGTGTAAAAAACTTTAAAAACAATACCCCCTCCCTTAACTACATGAACGGTGAAAACCCAAGTGTCAAAACAAAACACCAAAAGATCAACAAGTTCTAACAGCCAATGAAATTAATGCGGAAGTGAAATGTCGTGACACAACATATCCACCCATAAAGTTGAGATGTATGACGTACTAGATAAATCATTATCCAAGGAGTCTTTAAATTTATGGATATGAAGAGCCTCAAAAAAGTCTAAATCCAGAGAAGTAATGCATTTTTTGATAATGGTAGCTGAGTCAAAATTAAAATTATGCCCCTCCCCCCAGCAATGAGAGGCGTTAGAGGATTTCTGTAATTCTTTTTTCTTTACATAGATTCTGTGTTCATTGACACTGTAACGGAGTTTTCGTTTAGTTTGTCCAATGTAGGACAAACCACCATGATCTTTTGGTGTTTTGTTTTGACATTTGGGTTTTCGCCGTTCATGTAGTTGGGGGGATATTGTTTTTAAAGTTTTTTACACTGACGATGTGAGTCCTAGTACTAACGAAACGTTAACGTCTGATCAAATCAACTTATTTTATTGTGTGTTTAAACGTTGTTTTTAAATAATTTATCCGTAGATATATTAGTCGAGGGGATGAGGCCCATAGGACACGAGATAGGTAGGAGCCCCTGGCGGTAACAATTTGAACTAAAATATATGCGGTTATGGTGTATAATATGAAAGAGTGGTCAAAGGAGTGCCGACAAGAGTTAGAAAAGTACATTCCGGGTGAAATGGATGGAAGTTAGAAAAATTCCTAAAAATACAGAAGTCCTAAAAATGCAGCCCGGAAGAGTAAATATTATAAGACTTTGAAAATTATATGATTTTTCGTGTGTGTTGTGTGTGATTTTTCGCAAGTGTTCTGCTACAACAATCCAAAGTTTCACATCTCCAACTTAATTAGGGGCTGAGTTAGAAAAAATGCGTAAAATACACAATTTTGATCCCAGAGCGGTAAATATGACTTTTTCATTTTTTTTTTTTTTTTTTTTTTTTTTTTTTTTTTTTTTTTTTGTCATTTGATGTGAGGTGTTCAGATATAAGTATCCGAAATTTTAACTCTTCAACTTAATTAGGGGCTCAGTTAGAAAAAAAAAAAAAAAAAGCTTAAAATACACAAGTTAGAGCCCAGAGGGGAAAATTTAATGGTTTTGCTAATTTTTATGATTTGTCGTTTGATGTGAGGTATTCAGCTATAAGAATCAGACATTTCAAGTCTTCAACTTAATTAGGGGCTCAGTTAAAAAATAATATAAGAATTTTTGAAATTTCTATGAGTTTTAGTATGATCGCGTTCTGCTATAAATATGCAAAATTTCCCATCTCCAACTTAATTAGCGGCTGAGTTCGAAAAATTGCTTAAAATACACCAGTTAGAGGCCAGAGTGGTAAATTTAAGACTTTTTAAAAATTTTATAATTTGTCGTTTGATGTGAGGTGTTCAGCTATAAGTATTCAAAATTTCAAATAAATAAATAGTTTCAATAAATTGTAGCAATAAATAGTTTCATTTGAGCACACTGTAAAAAAAAAATCTGTTAAGTTACTAAAGTTTTTCTAGGAAACTGGGATTCCAAGAACGTTTTATGTAACGGCAACAACAAAATTTCCTGTAACAGACGCTGTTACAGGAATTTTTGCTGTTGCCGTTACATAAAAAGTTCTAGGAATCCCAGTTTCCTAGAAAAACTTTAGTAACTTTGCAAATTTTTTTTTTACAGTGCAGATAAAGCTGAAATCGATGACTAGTGTTGAAAATTTCCGAAAGAATAAACGAGATTTTTGGAATACTGATAGTTTTGGTCGAGTTTCGGTCCGGTCGAATTTTCAGTCGAATTTTCGTCGAAACGAATTTTCGGTAAACTCAGATTTTGGGCCGAAAATGAACACGAAACCGAATTTTGGTCTATCTCTAATTTTGAGTAATAATACATTAAATAAATGTTTGTAATTTAAATAATTATGCTTATTATTAAATCTAATTTATATCATTCATATTACTATTGTTATCAGTTTAAACATTTATGCACATTAATATTTGAATTTCTGTTATTAATAAAATTGTTTAACTTTCCATAGACATTTAAACGTAATTTTAATAGTATTTTTATTCACGTGACATATTTTTACTATTTGAAGGTAAAATTTAATACACAGAGATATATCATTCAGAATAGTCGTTCCACGTTGAAACTTCAAAGAGCGTATAATTTGTTTTAGTTATAAATTAAAGAATCGGAACTAGAAATTCAATGCTGATTGTTCCTTTGAGGAATTGCTTTAGGAAATAGATAACTCACATTCTATTGTAGGTACGGATTCTTTCGATGCGTGATTAATAGTATTCTTTCATCAATAGAAAAGTTAGAGAATGTTGATTACATGATGTATCATTAAAATGTATTGTTGAGATATATACAGAAACAGGCGAGGATGGAATTAAACAAAGACCTAATTTAAAAATACATGATGATTATTTTATAGAAATATTGTGTATTATTTTATCGTAATTTGTTTCGTATGTCTTATTAATTATTCATCTTATTAATTATTTATTCTTATCCGTGGTTTATTTATTAAATAAATCTGTAATATAAAATTAATTCAATATTTCAGTATTAACTCACTTTTTGTGTAAACTAAAAAAAAGGGGAATATACTTTTAATAATACTATAATTTCCGTATTTTTTTAATTATATGACAAATAATGAAAATATTATCTTGATTGATTTAAATCTCTTTTATGTTTTAAATCTGCTCTGATGCCTTAAATAGCCTCAAAAATAATTTCGTTCATGTTCATTAACTCACGGATTTCCAAATTTAGACAAAATATTAAAATTTAAATAATAATAAATTAAGGATATTTTTATTCATTTGTTTGAAAATAAATCGATTTTCTATAAAATAGAACATTTTTTTTCATTCTAAGAATTAATCATTAAAATATATGTTGTAGATGTTTGTTTTTGATTTCTTTCAATAAAACCCTTTTACACAACTTATAAACTATATGCTCATCAAGGTTTTTAGAAATATTGGACTATATTTTGCATGTACAATACATTTAAATAATGCTTCATGTGTGACACATCTAGTTTTATGATAAAACATTTATTATTCATTAACAATTTTATAGTTGAATATCTGGATTTAGATTACTCTGCATTACTTAGTCAGAGACAAATAAGTATCTATCTATTTTTTCGTAATTATTTGCAACAAATAAACTTTTGCATGGGGTCAAAACTCCAAGGCTGAAATGTGCAAAACATTGCATTTTAAGTTCCTAAAAATATTCAATGTCTCACGTTTTGTATGAAGATATTCTTTCATTATAAAAAGCTTTTTATTTTTTTTTCATTATATATTTCTTTATTATTTATATATTTATTATTATTATTTCCCCTGATTGTTGTCAAATATTTGAAATATTTATAAAATATTTTGTAAATTAACACGCAAATACTAAATTTTGGATTTGTAATGCAGCAAACCATTATATCAAATTAAAATCTTCAAATCATAAGTTCCACTAAATCCAGAAGTGTGATATATATACAACGAAAATTTTAAAATAAAATATGATGAAAAAACCATTTTCATTAAAAAGCAGTAGAACTAAAGATAATACATATAAAACTGTATTTAATTATAAGGTATGGAATATATTCGCGTTTGCTTACTTTAAATTTATGAACTATATGTAAGTAATATATATCTACCCTATATATATAAAATCCTAATGAAACGAATTTATGAAACGAATATATGAAACGGCTGAAATGTGTATCGATTCTTTGAATCGACTGATTAAACAACTGATTATGTTTCACGGCGATTTCTCCTAAAATATGGAATACTTTGCGATGAAATTAACACCAGAAATCCGTATTCATCCACAGATCTCAAAACTGGTATTAGAATTTTTAAATTCGAATTAGTTTTCGAAATATTATTTTTTTTCTAATTTTAAATACATTTTTCTAATGATGGCAACTCAAATTTTAATCATAACAGATATTTTGTTTTTTTTATAATTCAGAAAAAGTTACTATTTTAAATTAATTTGGCGATCAGTTTGGCCTCCTTTAAATCTATGCTAAGAACAATGATTTTTTTGTATTTCGTTATCATTTTATTTAATACAAAACTTTCATTTAAAAATGAAACATTTAAATTGATGGCTTTCACTTCTTTCTTTTTTTTTTTAAATCAAAACGAAAAGAAAAATATTAGGCACACATGTCATATATGCACTAGGGTACGTAATTGGCGCAAAAGTGGCATTATTTTGATTGACATGGTAACCCAGCTATTGTCGATTATTTAATAATAAATGTTTATTCACTTTTATTTCTCTTTTTTTTAATTTATATAAATTATTTTGTTCTATAGTTGATAATTATTTTTTTGCTATTTCCTTTTGAAAATAATAGAAAATAATTAAAAAATACGGTGCAACGTAGTTATTCCGTCAACCAATTTCGCAAATTATACAAATCGCCAAATCACTCGCCTAATTGTACAGATTGACAAAATTTTTATTTTAAATAACGAAAGAACAAACAAATTGGTATAACATTAATAAAAAAAATAATAATAATGGAATAAAAATCGAAATAAAAATCACTTGATGATGTAAACATGTGTAACTTGCTAAAAGTTAAGTTAATGTGACATTTTTAAACCACCGTTATTGGCATTTAATCTTATAGTTCGCGATAGATTTTTGGTCGACGGGATAACTAAGAAGTACAACAAATACATATGTAACTGGTATTCGATAACGAGGTTTTCGCCAAGTTTTCGCAAAAAAAAAACATGCCAAACATGATTATCCATGATTACCAAACATCCGTATATGACATCTGGCGAAATATTAAATTATGTAACAAACCATGACATTAAATTTCAACTTCAAATCAATGTTTTAATTTACCACTCGAACAATAAAAAAAATGCTAACTGGCGAGTTGCAAAAAAGATATTGGCGAGATTTGCACCCGGGTTTTTTTTCTTTCGGCAAAGATGTCATATACGGCCCCATATTGGCGCCCCATAAGCGTTATTTTGCTTGATATGGTAAGCCGGATGTTGTTGTTTATGCTGTTGATGCGTTCCTCAAATTGGCGTTGAAAAAAAAAATCGCGCCATGTATATGACATTTGTGCCAAACCTTCATATGGAAGGCGAAGGGATCAGACCGTATTTGTTTATGGCATTTGATGACTTGAACTATTATAATATAGATGAAATGATGGGGATAGAATAATATTTGGCGACTTATCACCTGTCCTGGATAACACTAAAGTATCAAAATGACACCTAGAGTATAAAAAACGAAGTTTTCCGCCCGGAACTGTTGATGATAGTCACATGATTTAGGCTATTGTTATAGAGATTGTTTTAAAATATCCGGCGGCAAAGACTCTGAATACTTAGTTCATTTTATTTTAGCTTCTTTTCAAATATTTAACTGATCATTTTTAATCAAAAACGGAAACAGCTATTGGATATCTTAACAGTAACTGTTTCGCCCTTAAATTTTTGCAATCAAAGGGAATTGAATGGAAACCAGTTTACAGGGAGATCTGCACAGCTTTTTTCAGTATAATTTAATCTTCTCTAATATTTTTTAAACCCATCAGATTAACATGTTTTTTGATTTTTAGATTCTGCGGTATCTGAACGGAGGTTGGCGAGCGTAGCTTGCAGGGGGCAGAGCCCCCTAGTATATATACATAGATGCCAACTTTTACGCTTTCTTCCTACCACTAAAATTTTATAGTAAACATCGTCTTATTTAATCTCCGAAATCTAATGATTAATGAAGGTAAAAATTTCTGTTAAATTTTAGTGGTAGCCAAAAAGCGTAAACGTTGGCAGCTACGTATATATATATATATATATATATATATATATATATATATATATATATATATATATCAAGAATTTTTCCTTTTTTATTTCCTATTGACTTTTATCTTTGTGATTTAACACATACATAAATGCAATGGCTTATACACTCTTTTAACCCTGTGAGCGGTTTGTCCGCATTTTTCTGTCCGTAAAACAATTTTAATTTGTAGTATACAAAAATATTTTGAACAGAATTATGTTTCAAGATGTATGTCAAATAAATGGTCATAAAGTGTATTTTAGAAACAAACAGGGAGAGAGCATTTTAATTAAAATTATTTTTATAAGCATTTTTATAAAAATGCAGGAAAGCACTTAAAATGCTCGGAGGGTTTTAAATGTGCATGCAATTTTAGATTTTTTTTTAAAGAATAATAATAATACATATAGTAGACAGTAGTAATATTTTCGATGAGACCTTTGAAAATCACTAATCACTGGAATATTTAAAATTTAATAACTGTGAATAAGTATATTTCTCTCACTTGAATATCAAATTAAAGCATATCGATTTCGGAGAACATCAGGGTCGGAGCATTGTCGCGCGTGGCCCTGGGCAAAACACTTTGTAGGGCTCTAAGCCCCTGACTGCAATATTAAAGATCTAGACTGAAAAAAAATGTATGTTTAAATTGTGCCTATTACAGCTACAAACCTCATTTCAAACAATGCATGTTAACATGTGAGGTAGGGTGGGTCGAAAAAAAGATTTTTTTTTTCGGAACGCTTTAGTGCGGAAAAGTTGCCTATTGTAATAAGAAGAAAAACGGCATAAAAAAATCAAAATCGGTTAGACTTCTTCCATTCTCGCATAGTACTTAAAGTTGATAAAAATTACAAAAATCGCGCCTATTCTCTATTTTTTTAAGTTAATTAAAACTTTAAAAATACACAGTCTTTAGCTTTTAATGCTTGTTTCAGGGTTTACATGAAATAAATAAATTAAATTCTAATCAATAATCTAATTTTTCCGTTCGCGCAACATCTTAGAAAAAAACATAAATTTAGCAATTTTTCGCAATTTTCACCATGCAACTCTTCGCCCATTTTGCTAGAACAAAACGACCCAGAACTCACCACGTGGAAATGGTTGCGCGTAGAGTTCCACCTCCATTCTACTCAACCAACCATCCAATTGTCGGGTTCGGCATTTATATTATAATTGCAACTATTTACAAAGGTTTTGCACAGAGTAGCATTCTTTGGCTTACTGTGTTTTTACGCTTTCTTTTTTATATCTTCTACACATTTAAACTCTGATTCTTTGGAGAAACGAGGCATAACCGATTTAGACATTAGTGTTGTTCGGATATAGCCATCTCTAGCTTCACGTCCATATACTTTATTCAAGGTCTCTGTCACAAGTTTGACGCCCGTCTTAACGGTCTCGGTGTGACAGGGAAACATTTATATTTCTCTGATGATAGTAGTGTCAGAAGTGATGAACGATTAAACATCATCTTCACTTTTGTCCCGCGGCATTGGGGAAGGATACACACCACAAGAATTGTGTTCTTATTTTACATTCCTGTGAAATTGCTTGGCATTAAATTTTTCAACGAAAAAAGTTTCTCATTTTTGTCTTTCAAAATAAAACTTTTCTCAGTGGGTGTGAATCGGCTTTTCAAATCCGCCCTAAAACGACTCTCCTCTCTTTTTATTTTACACTTATAAACCACATCAGAAGAATCTGTGTCGGTTATCCAGAACACTTGACGCTATGACACCATTTGGCCGATCAGAAACTCCGAAACGATCATTGTTTATCGCTGTTGAGTTAATTTTAAATCTAATCCACCATTTGAGCTTTTCGTCGATGCACTCGGTTTGTCGTTATCTTCCTCATACTGCGAGTCTTAAAAAGAAGCGTGTTTAATTTCATCAATTTCCTAGTACACTGACACTTTAGGAACTTTAAAACTATTTGAGGAACCACTCAGGGCTTACTGAAGATCACGACCTTTCCGCTCGGCCTTCACATTTAACATTTTTGTAACTGTTTTGTAAATATATCACATTTCCTCCAAATTGCAATTCCTTTGAAGAATCATAAACCTCAAATCAAAGACAGATTTTTTTTTTTTTTTTTTTTTTTTTTTTTTTTTTAATATAAGCATGTAATAAGAATTACACATTGACATGCATGTGGTCTTTGTATTGTAATATACATACCACATCCAATAATTGGACGGTTGGTTGGGTAGGATGCGGGTAGAACCACCACCGTGGTGCGTTCTGTGTCGTTTTGTTTTAGCAAAACAAACTAAGAGTTGCACGGTGGAAATTGCGAAAAATTGGTAAATTTTGTTTTTTCTAAGCTTTTGCGCGAACAAAAAAAAAAAAATAAATAAAATAATAAAAATGGATTGTTGATCAAAATTTAATTTATTTAGGTTATGTAAACCATGAAACAAGCATATAAAGCTAAAGTGTGGTTATTTTTAAAGTTTTGATTAACTTAAAATAATTAGAAAAAAACGCGATATTTGCAATTTTTCATCAACTTTAATTACGATGCGCGAATGGAAGATACTAACCGATTTTTAAAATTTATATGCCGTTTTTCTTCTTTGTACAATAGACAACTTTCCGAAAATTCGAAAGCTTTCCGAAAATTCGATCCACCCTAATTTGCGGTGATGTTTCAAGAGAACATAGGTTTTATACGTCAGTTTTCTTTTTCAACTGAAATATATGAAATGCATCATTCAAATTTTCTCGCATTTAAAGTGTGTTATTCTGATTATTATCTTCAATTCTTTTTACTTAATAAAAACATTGGGATACAGACAGTTTAAATTAACGTAAGTTTACAGTTTGTATAGTAGTGATTAGCAGAATTCGTTGATTAACTGGAAATCCATTGTCGTTTCATTACAAAGTATTTCGGTTAATAGATCATATTTTTTTATGAGATGGCCCTAGAAAAACATTCTGATTCACAGTCTAACTTTTTATGTAATTTCATAGCTATAACAAAATGCCATAAATTCTTAGGCATTTTCGAATGAACATCATATTTTTTTCGTGTGGTACACATGTCACGTTTCCGGCCAAATAAAATCCTGAGCGGTACGTACAATATGTTTCTTGATCAATCATGAACGCAAATGAAAGTTATCTCATATTTCTTTAAACATACAGTGACCATGTCCTAACATAAGGTCAAGGATTTGTCCAGGAAAACCATCAATTTCGAATGCAAAACCGATTCACTTTGGAAAGAAGACAGCGTTTTGTGGGATCAGAAGTGTGTAGTGTACGGCGAGCTTTTAAAACCGGTTGAAACGTTTAATAACGTTCTCTATCCTCAACGAGCAATCAATTTCAACCATGCATTGATCCAAAAGTGACCAAAATGTTCTACAAGACACGAAAAAGTAACTTTTTCCGCACAACAGCGCTTAAACACCATTCTAATACTTGGCGGGGAAATGTTTGTATCCTGCAGTACTAACGAAACTTAGTCAATCCCGACTACCGCCCGGTTTTATCGATGTCTCAAGTACTGTTCATGAAACACTTCAACAATTACGTAGATGTCGAAAAATGGCTTGATGACTGGATAACCTCAAAACATATACGGTTTTTTCAAAGGACATTCACAACTAGCCAGAGAGATGGAGAAATTTGCAGCCAGCAATAACATATACATTGAATACACCATTTGTTAGCTTTCGCTCAAATTATAAGCATTTTTAATGAAAAAATAAGAATTTTTAACCACCACACCTAGCACAATGACATTCCTCCTAAAGAATAAGTGTGTTTGTTAACAGGTCTATCGAACTCTTTCATGCAATTCAAATGTGCCAAAACAGAAAATCTGATTCCTTGCTGTATGTTGTCTCATGTAGCATTAAACATTGGTGCAGCAAGACATGTTCTTATCCAAAATCTGAATTGAAGTACTCGATAATGTGCAAAAGCTATAATGGGTTCAACTGCGAAAATGTGAAGATTATTTTTGCTGAAGAATAGGATTCTGAAACACGATGCCTGAAGGCATCGATCAACCAATAACGACGATGAATTTGACGATCAGTTTGATGATGTCCCAACAGAATCCAAGAAGATTAAAGTTGTTCAAGAACAAGCAATCTGCTTGTCTGCACTTCAAGCAGATGTTACTTGACAAACCAACCAGTAAGCTCTCCAGACGTTGCTAAGCTTAATAAAAATGTCACCGTACGTATTTCCCACACACAATCATGTAAACACCTACTGTGTTCTCCACTTAAGTTCTAAGTACAAAAAAAATAGTGATGTCAATTTTTTACAATGCTATCGTTGCAATTAATCATTATCGATACCAAGAAAATACCCGAAATAAAAAAAAATAATTTAACACTATAATTATGGTTGTTTATTCTATACCTTGAAATACCGAGGTAGGTCATATCTGACCTACCTCGGAATTTCGTATTAAGGAGTGATGATTAATAAAATGATTTTTAATTAATATTTAATACAATTTAGCTTCTACTCTATTATATAATATTAAATTTGGTGAAAAGATACCAACAAGGAAAATTTTAATTTCCAACGTCAGATTAGATACTTTGAAATTTTGTTGGCTCTTTCAAATAATATATACATATACATATATTAATTATCAATTTAAATTCTGTAATAATGTTTCTACAGATTAATAAGATATTAAAAATATATAGCTCAGTGATTTTTTTTTTTACTTGCATTATGCAATTTTCCGTTTAACACCGTTAAACATTTGCTGCATTCTGTCCAGTCATTCGAAAGTAAAAAAAAAAAAAAAAAAAAAAAAAAACGGTTTCGTAATCGTAATTTAACTATATTCTGACCATAAAATGGCCAATAATATGGTCAGATAAGTGTTAAATTACGGTTGTGTAACCGTTTTCGATAAAAAAGATCAAATGTCTGGACAGAATGCTGCAAATTTTTAATAGTGAATCAATTCATACAAAATACTATAATAGTCTCTGGGTATATTTATTTATTTATTTATTTATTTTGCTTTGTATAATACACATACTAATTATAAACTGTTTTCACACACAGTAATCGTTTTATTGTATTAGCATTGTTTTATCTGCACTGTTTTTATTTGGTCGAAACTTCTGGGTTGGACCTTGGACGGATAAATAAATTATTTTGCAAAATATTTCTCTCTGAGCTTATCTGCTAATTTTATAATATAGACTCTTCTTATATTAGACACTCTTGTATCTTTATGAACTTTACAAGCGTTTTTAATCTTTAGATATCGAACCTCTAGATTTTATATAGGGCGTCGACCAGAAGATATTGAACACTTCGACTCTATCTTCCATTAGTTCCAATTTTTCGCTCCTTCCAAATCACTTTAAATGGGTAATTTCATCTGTTTAGTACTTATCTTTTTTTAAATTATTCCCTTTATTTTGTATTAAAAAAAATGGATTTATTATTGCCTCCACAGCATTTACGTAACTGGCTATTTACATTCAACTTACTGTCCCTTGAACTGGTTCGGACGATGAAATTTTATGATTATTTTCACCCAAAATCGTTTTGTCATTTATGTCAAAATCACAAATCATTTTCTGTATGTTTGCTTTGCAATCTTAAAATGTCCACATTCGAAAAACCTACGTCGTGATTCTTATCACTAGAGATGTGCGAAACTGGAATACCACTATCAAACATTTTTTTTCTTTAGCACCGCGCGGTTTACAACAGGCGAAGTATACTTTTCACTTAATTTCTGAGTTATAATAGACATAAAAACATTCTACAAGATTCAAACAATCGCTTGAAATCAGATAAAAGCTCACGCACTTGCTCTGCAGGTGCATGACAGATGTATGATCAATTCCCCTCCCATCCCCACTTTTGTGAAAAACAAATGCGATACATCTCATTACATTATTCCTCTGTTATTGAGAAATAAAGCGTTGAAAACACTGTTGAATTAAAAGTAAAAGGCGTTATTTTGTTCGGTTCAGCGATGACCCAGTACGGTAATTCCAGGTATACAGGCGTGTAGATAAAACAGTTTTCGTTCAATTTCAGTTAAATTCGTTTTAAGGTATTGTACTGAGTATTTAGGAAACGTAAAAAAGTTTCAAAGTTTCATTTTGAAAACCAAAATTGGTACGAACGAAAAATTACGTTTTGGATTGGCGTAGCTTAGATTGCAACGTAGCATGCAATATTGAACAATGCTTTGAGTGAACTCTCTCAAAGGAAGAATGATCACGTGAAATTACTTCTTACACTGTTAAAAATTTTGTAGTATTAATTTGTAGTAAAATTTGAACAAACATTTGGTGCTCCAGTAGCTGCCACCATAAGATGCAAAATATCACTCCAAGATTTGGAGCTCTGATTGAACCTTAACTCCAAATGATGGTTCAAGATTTCACCATTTTATGGTGGAAGTTACTGGAGCACCAAAAATTGGTTCAACATACCATAAAATATTTAATAGCGTATGCAGCATCTAAAAAGACTCCAGACCTTTGATAGTTTATCGCTCTCTATCTATCTATCTATCTATCTACATTTTTTTAAGTGTATAAATGTGTATATCCATTTTATGTTATATTTTATATGTGATAAAGGGAAGTATCCACTCTCCAGGGCTTAAAAAATTGATTTTTTTGCAATCCTTTCAACAGTGAAGTGAGGATAATGTATATCTCAAACGATTTGTGTTATTCAATAATATTCGAAGCTACTGTCTTTTGAACCGAACCACGTATCTGCTAAAATGCAGTGAGTTTGTTACTGCTTATGTGCTTTTCTAACAGCTGTGTTTTTCAACAGGCTGTATATGTTAGCGAACATTTATTTAAATTACTTCTTTTTTGTTTAATGTGACGCTAAAAACACTTCATACTTCGCGGAAATATTTGCAGACTGCGCACGTGGTTTTTAAAATTAGGATACTGCCTACATTTTTTACACAAAAGTGCATAGAAAATTTTCATAAACATAATTATTCCTGTTTATTTGGGTGATATCCAGTTTTGTATTATTGTTCTTTATTTAGAAAAAAAAAAACTTTACGATATACTACCTCCTTTTTTGGTCTTAAAAAATAATATCACTTTAGTAGGATGCTATTTTTATAGCTATTATTTCCATTATGAGTAATTAATCAGCGAAATAAGCGAATAATATATGATATCACAAGAAATAACCTATATAAAGAAAGCACCATAAAGAGATTAAATATGATCATGAAGGATAAGAAAAAAGAGTATTCAATCAAAACAATTCCTATCTATTTAGCACTAGAATATTTTACTGCATTCTTTGAAAGAGTCAAATATAAACCTAATAACTTTTATATCCCTCCCACTGTAGAAACGTCCACACATTTCAAAATTATTGTCTATAAGAAAATATATCTAATAGACCCCAATCAATTTTCAAGTGTATATTAAATACCTATTCTTCGAAGATGATAGAACACTGTAATACATAAACTAATGACAAACAGAAAGTTTAAAACTAGTATAAAAAGAAATATAGCATATATCGAATGCAACGATAGAACTACAATTTTTAAAAGACTATATAATAAACATCATTAACATATTGATTCTTAAAAGAGTAAAATAATTATCCACCAATATTTTATTTCCCATTCATTATCCGAGAATTAAAAAAAAATATATATATCTACATTTTTATTAGAGCATATTCTTTCATTATACATGTGTGATCATTATTTTTGTATGTCACTTTCATTTAAGAAAATAATTGCAGAAATAGTTATTTTTTTAATATTGAACTGGCTAAAGTCGCAACCTGTACGATGAAACATGTACAAAGGGAAAAATTTATTTATATGCCTTTTAAATGTAGTTTCATCATTTTTAGCATGTATTTGCTTAGTATAATAATTACATATTGTTTAAGTATAAAATATATATGTTATATAATTCTAAGTATTTACGTATGTATCAATTGAACCATATTTTGTTTAATGATGCAATTATTCTTTTTTGAAAAGATGAGGCGTGTGTGATTCAACGCTAACTTTCAAAATTGAAAATAATAGCAGACGCATATTTCCCATCATCATTTTTAAAATTTTGCATTTTTTCTCGTAGTTTTAAAAAATAGAAGCAAAAGCTATTTTAATGATTTTGAACTCAAAACGGAGAAATATGATTTTCGTGACAAAAATCATTGGAATTTCATCCAATTTAAATTAATGTAAGACAGCAAGATTTGTCCTGAACAAAATGGGATTTTGGCAATACATAATATATATTTTTACTTTATTCTATCTTTACAAGAAGAAAGTATTGGATTCATGAAAATTTTCGAATTCCGGCTTTCGACGGATTTACACGTTATAGGGATCAGAGAACCCGAAAAACCTGTTTTTTAGAAAATGTCTGTCTGTGAGTCTATCTGTCTGTGTGTGACACAAATTTTATGGGCGCTCTATCTCAAGAACTAATGAACGGATATTAATAAAAAAATATATTCAGTTAGTCCCTGATACAAATTGGTTCTGATTAGTTTCTGCTGTAAATCGCTCAAAAGGTGGCGCTGATATGCTGCATTTTTCACGATTTCCACAATAGCTCTATCTCAAGAACTAATGCAGGAATTTTTATCAAACTTCAGATTCAGGTATACCTTGATATCAATTAGCGCTGTTTATGTTTTGGTGCAAATCGCTCATAGGTGGCGCTGCTATGCTACATTTTTCACAATTTCTGCTATAGCCATATCTCAAGAACTAATGCACGAACTTTCATCAAGCTTCAAATTCAGATATCATTTGATATGAATTGGTGCTAAATTGATGTAATTTCTGTATTATTTAAATGATTTAATCGACGTGGTTTATATAGAAGAAAGTTTTGAGATGGCCACAACATACTAGTTTAAATATACATACACATGCAGGCACAATGTGAACTTAATAAGAATATAATGTTATATGGTTTTTAATATATATATATATATATATATATTTTTTTTTTTTCGTGAAATATATATTATATAATGAAAAACAACATCTGATTCAAATTTTCATTTGTAACTATACATCTAATCTTAACGATTTCATATTCGTCTACTTGAACGATAATATGAGGAGTCACTCTGTATGTATATATACACGCGCATATAATACGTTGTAATATTACTCAATCGAACTAGTTCCGTATCGCTATTGAAATTGCCCGTACTGGATTTTATCACAAAATAAACCAAACAAAATTGTAATAACTATAAAATAATTAAAAAATTCTTTAATCGCTAAAAAAAGAGAATTTACAGCCAACGTTTGATTTAATTTATTCTAGAATTCATAACGCTCCCGTATTATTTGATTATATATGTATAAAAGGGCTACTGGATGCAGTTTCTTCTTTCCTTTATTTTAAATTGTTTAAATGCTAAAAAAAATACACTGCATTTCCATTAACGAGCGGCAAATTTAATTTTAGGCATTTTGTCGAATATTTATAAATATACTTGACAGATTCTTCTGACATTTCAGGATTGGAAAGAACAGTTATAACCTCATATTAAAATAGCAATTAAATACTTTGTGCAGGAATATTAAAAAGCAGTAAACCAACGTTTAAAATGCACAAATAATGCGTGAAAAGCAGCAAACAGCTGTTTCGAATCTACAGCGAGATTCTTCTTCAGTGCAAGATAGGGAAAAAAGAACAGCGTGCTAGAAAAAGCAAGGCTGAGACAGCTTTGGCTTTAAATTTCGTAATTTTTTAAGAAATGTTTTTATTGACCCAAATCACTTTTAAAATATTTCTTTACCTGATTTAAAGCATTTTTCTAATTGGAACTATATGTCTATGACTAACGGTTTAGGAATTAGCCATTGGACACTGTTGTGGAATATTTTGCAACCTTCTCTCGCGGGCTTCTCTTAGCCAGGCGGGCGCCGCGAAGGATCACGTGACGTTTGAGAGAATTGATATTGAAAGACATTTTTTCTTTCTTGTTCCTTTTTTAGTTGGTTTTGTGAATGTAAAATATGAACGCAGTAAGTAGACTGCATTTTTTTCTCTTGGTCTTCTAAAATTAGAAGAAATGTTGTTTTAATTTTAAAAGGAAAATTTATCTCGAGCATAAAATCATGCTATTGTTCTTTATGGCTTCTTAATAGAAGAAAATAGTTGCTGGAAATTTAATTGTATTTAGAATCATGACTTCTAGAAGGAGCAAAGCAACTAAATATGTTTCATCTGTAAATGTAAATAATATACATTATGTATATATTCGAACTGTAAATAATAATCTACAAAAGTAAAAACTTTTATTTGTGAAATATGATGACTTTAATATGATTTAAATGGAATCTTGACTTCTTATAATAATGCTCTCCCTATAACAATTTCGTGAACTGTGATTTAATTGTGGAATAACTTGAAATTCTTCAAGTTTTTGGTGCCTCAACAACCGGGAAAAAAGGTAAGAAATACCTTTATTATTCTGCTTGACTGTTGATTTTTTGAAAATATACATTTTTCATGATCATTTATTTTGAACATTGAATTTAAATTTAAACATGGATAAGCCTGATAAGTTAAAAAGTAAAAGAGCTACTGTTCGTGCAGCCATTACGAAATTAATCACAAAATGTGATACATTATTATCTGTTGATATTGATAAAACTGATTGCGACTCATTAATGGAATCATTAGAGCTCGTAAATGAAAAGGAAGCTCAACTAAAGGAATTAGATTCCGAAATGGATGAGCTAATTCAGGAAAAAACTGAATATGAAAAAGAACTAAAATCGGTAGAAGAATATTCTGAAAAAATATCCAGTTTGAAATCTAAAATTAAGATGAGGCTTAAAAAATGTAAAATCGAAACTGAACCAAAAGTTGTACTAGAATCAAGTAACGGTTCAAAAATCGGAAGTAAACCAGTTTCGGCAGTGAAGCTTCCTAAACTTAACATAGAAAAATTTTCTGGTGATGCAATTTTTTAATTTATTTACTAGTGCGATAGATTCAAACGAATCGTTATCAAAAATTGAAAAATTCCAATACCTGAAATTTTTGTTGTCGGGACCTGCATATAATATTGTATCTGGTTTTGAACTGACAGATCAAAATTATTCTACTTGTTTAAAATTGTTAGAAGAGAGGTATGGTAAGCGGGAAAATATCATAAACTGTTACATGAATAAAATTCTAAATCTTGAACCAGTGAAATCCTCTAACAATGTTATTTCTTTAAGGAAGCTGTACGATAATATTGAAACTAGTATGAGAAATCTTGATGCGTTAGGAGTAACATCAGGCTCTTACGGCCATTTATTACTACCAATTTTATTAAGGTTATTACCAGAAAATTTGATACTAGATTTCCATCGAAAACGTGACCCCGATAAGGACTGTGAAGTCACCGATTTAATAAATTTTATTAAAACGGAATTAAGATGTCGTGAAGCTACTAATTTAGTAAACAATTCCCAAACCAAGACTTATGAAAATTCTAAAACTAAATATGAAAATCCTTCAAGTAAATATCAAAATTTTCCGCAAAAGAAAAATATACCTTCAGCTGCTGCTTTAAATACATCTACAAAACAGTTTTGCATATTTTGTAAGTCTTCTGATCATGTAGGACTAAATTGTTCAGAATTCACTGATGAACAGAAACGATATAAATTAAAGAAAGAAGGTCGCTGTTACAAATGCTTTTACAAGTCCCATTTATCAATTAATTGTAGAACAAAAATTAACCCTTGTTCCAAATGTGGTAACACTACCCATAGTACTTTGTTTTGTTTTAAAGAAACAGCAAAAGAAAATCCTGAAAAAGAAATGAAAGGTGCAATTGTATCTATGATGTCGGAACAAAAATATAAACAAAATAAAGCAACATTATTGCAGACTTGTACAGTTTCTGTGTCTGCTGGTAAGGAATGCTTGTTGGCTCGCGTTTTATGTGATAGTGGTTCAGAAAAATGTTTTGTGAAGAGATCTCTAGTACAAAAATTAAAATTGAAGCCATTGCGAAGAGAAAATTTATTAGTTTATCCTTTTGGGCGGAGACGCCCTTATGAATCTTGTTATGAAGTAGTTGCTCTAGAATTATCCAGTGTTGTGCAACCTATTAACTCGATAAATATCGAAGCTCTTGTGGTTGATAATATAACTGGGGCTTCTGTGAAAACACTAGAACCAGAACTTCTAGACATAATGAGAACAAGAGGCTTTAAGCCTGCTGATACAGGTCTTGAACAGGAAATAAATATTTTGCTAGGGTCTGACTTTTTGTGGAAAATATTAAAGGGAATCGAGGGAAAATTGACAAAAGAAGTATACGTTGCAGAAACTATTTTCGGTCATACGGTGCAAGGGCAAATAGAGTCTAATAAAAAAGAAGTAGCTTGTTTCCGTGTTTCAGTTGAAAATATAAATACCCAACTGAAAGCATTTTGGGATCTTGAATCAATTGGCATTGCTGAAAGCAATGAAAAGAACATTACCGATCATGAGGTAATAAAAGAATTTAAAGAAAATCTAAAATTCGTAAATGGGCGTTATGAAGAAAAATTATTGTGGAAAAATTCTCGTGAATTGCTTAGAAATAATCTTGAAGTAGCAAAGAAGCGGTTTTCTAGTTTAGAAAATAAACTCTTGAAAAACGATTCTTTATTTAAAGAATATAACTCCATTTTGCTTGAGCAGTTTAATGAGGGTGTGATAGAATTGTGCATCGAGAAACATTTTAATAATTCCTATTACATGCCCCACAGACCTGTTATCCGTGACGACAAAACTACAACAAAAATGCGCATGGTCTATGATGCTTCTTCCAAATATGGTGATTCTCTATCATTAAACGAATGTTTGTATCATGTCCCTAACTTCAATTCTAACGTTTTAGATGATGAAAATATTCCTGTTTCGTGTTTCGAACCCCCAAATACTTCCTTGAAAATTTTAGGATTGATCTGGAACAATACAGAAGATAAATTAGGACTAGAATTACGACCCTCGTTAGAAAAAATAAATAACGATTCTTCTACGAAATGCAGTGTTTTGAAAATTGCAACTATGTTATTTGATCCAGCCGGATATATTGCCCCTTTTGTTATTCGCATCAAATGCCTCTTACAACATTTATTGTTAATGAGAATATCATGGGATGAAATTTTTCCTGGTGAACTAGAAAATAATTGGCAAAATTGGCTTTCGGAAATCCCGGATCTCGCTCACTTGAAAATTCCCTGGCAGTATTTTAGCAACCTAATCATGGAAAAGGAGCATCTCCAATTGCATATTTTTCCTGATGCTAACCCTAATATGTATGTTCATGAATTTCTTTCCTTGCCCGAAGATCAGTGCCCTAGCGTTAAAATTATCGCTACACAATTACCTGATGTTTCTAAAGAGAAGTCTCGAAAATCAGCAACCATTTCTTGTGTTGTTCAAACAAATAAAGCTGATGAAATTCCTATTTTTAATCTTGAAAAATATAGCTCCCTAAAGAAATTGTATCGAGTAACTGCTTGGCTATTTAGATTTATTTCTAATATAAAATTAAAGGTAGAGAAAAGAGCATTTTCACGATTATCAGGTGAGGAAATGTTACATGCTGAAAATTTTTGGTTAAAGCTGGTGCAGGAAGAAAGTTTCCCTGAAGTTATAAAATCCATGAAATGTAACAAGAGTATCCCTAAAGAGTCGAATCTTCTTCAGTTAAATCCTATGTTGTCAGATGATGTTTTGATGTTGCTACGAGGACGGTTACAAAAGTCTGATTCCTCATTTTATGAAAAACATCCTGATGTGATTCCTGCAAAACATAAATTGACTGAATTAATCGTGAAAGATGCACATGAAAAAGTTTTTCATTCAGAAGTGCCCAGAACATTAGTGCAAACTTGTGAAAAGTTTTGGATTTCAAAATCTAGCCAGCGCATAAAATCAGTCCTAAACAAACGTGCAATCTGGAAGAAATCTAACGCACGCCCTGGTGAACAAGTTAGAGCACCTCTAAAACATATCTTGTGTTTACCTACCATAAAAGTGAACGATTTGATTTTACTAGCAACCAAAGAATCTTTAGTGAAATGCTTCCGTTTACGTGAGACTCTTCTGAATCATTTCTGGAAGCGCTTGAAAAATGAGTACTTCTCAACTTACAATCTGCTCACTACACGGACCAGAATAATGCTTCTGACTTTGAAATATATGATGTGATTCTTATGCATATGAACATTATATTAAAAGACCTATTAATTCTTGTGTATAATTTAGAAGTAAAAACCTCTGAACTTTATTATTAATAGATTCAAAAAACTCTTACTTGACTGAAAAAAAAAAAACTTTGATATTATTAGACTAAAAAACTCTCATGGACATTTGACTAAACAAATCTTGAACTCTTTTTGTTATTGACTTTAAAAAAAAAAGATTTTTATTTTTTTTTTCACTTAAAAAAAAAAAAAAATGTTTCTTGTTTGATAATATTTCTAATTTTTAGTTTAATTTTTTTTGTGATGAATATCCTAGAAAAGTTGTATAGATTTAAATTGTTCTTTCTATTTTTAGTAGCAGAAACATCTTGGCTAATTTTTTAAATTGTTTATTATTTTATTGAAGCCCAGTATGTAAGTATATATTTTGATTTTGTATTGTATTTATGTATAGTGTAACTGATAATTTTTTAGAATAATTTTTATTTCTACTTTAATTATTTGAATCCCCATTTTGATGAACCCTTGTTCATCGGGGGGGAGTTTGTGGAATATTTTGCAACCTTCTCTCGCGGGCTTCTCTTAGCCAGGCGGGCGCCGCGAAGGATCACGTGACGTTTGAGAGAATTGATATTAAAAGACATTTTTTCTTTCTTGTTCCTTTTTTAGTTGGTTTTGTGAATGTAAAATATGAACGCAGTAAGTAGACTGCATTTTTTTCTCTTGGTCTTCTAAAATTAGAAGAAATGTTGTTTTAATTTTAAAAGGAAAATTTATCTCGAGCATAAAATCATGCTATTGTTCTTTATGGCTTCTTAATAGAAGAAAATAGTTGCTGGAAATTTAATTGTATTTAGAATCATGACTTCTAGAAGGAGCAAAGCAACTAAATATGTTTCATCTGTAAATGTAAATAATATACATTATGTATATATTCGAACTGTAAATAATAATCTACAAAAGTAAAAACTTTTATTTGTGAAATATGATGACTTTAATATGATTTAAATGGAATCTTGACTTCTTATAATAATGCTCTCCCTATAACAATTTCGTGAACTGTGATTTAATTGTGGAATAACTTGAAATTCTTCAACTGTTGAGACCGGACACCCTGTATA
Source organism: Maratus speciosus (assembly GCA_963932465.1). NCBI lineage: Eukaryota > Metazoa > Arthropoda > Arachnida > Araneae > Salticidae > Maratus > Maratus speciosus. The sequence goes on along the minus strand of OZ010795.1, from coordinate 69,216,483 downwards.
TATCTTGTTCAAATTTTCAATCGTTAATAAAATACTTATTATTCATCCAATCAAGCTCAAATATTTTTTTTTAACTTGTAGTTGATGGCACTTGATTTTAATCCAGTTTCCTTCAAATATTAATTCATTAATAAAATTAAATTAATTGATTTTCAATAATCAAGAGAGCCCTTTCTTGATCAAGGTATTTTAAGACCGAGAGAGCCCTCTTCTTGATCAAGGTATTTTAAGACCGAGAGAACCCTCTTCTTGATCAAGGCATTTTAAACGCCACTCAAGAGGTAAGAAGAATGTGAGAAAAAAATTCTATTATGAGACCTAAGTAGGAATTGACTTAAAATATTTTTTTTTTATATTACTTGTTTATATTATTTACCTATTTTTTTTTTTATTTACTTGTATTGATGTCTTTTAAGTTGTGTTTAATTGTTAGTTCCTATCTAGAAACACTGTTTTGATGAGGTCTACAGATATCAATGATGGTTATGATGGTTAGAGTTGCAGTAAAGCTAGAGATCCTACATACACAACTTCCAGGTTGTGTCATATTTAAACGGAGCTTCTCACAGTAAGATAGTCAATGAAACATCGTCTTTATTTTGAAAGACCTATCTAATGATAGGCAACTCAATAGGATGCGTAATTTGTTTTCGTCTCTACCGCCATTTTGTATTTTACGACCGCCATTTTAAATTTATAAAAACAAAACCTAACCTATACCCATCGTACAGTGAAGGCGTATCGATAGAGACATCATTCAATAAAACCCATTCAGCCGTTGGGATGTTTCGAGGGTATACAGAAATACACTTACACAGATACGCGTGAAACATATAACCCTTCTTTTGAGTCGGGGAAAATGACAATTTGTATAAAATCCCTTATCATTCAGCTGCTTTTAGAGAAGAACTAAAAATTTGCTTATTTTAACGCCGATATCTTTCTGAATTTTTACGATACTGATTTTACATAATTTAATAGTCAACTCTATGGAGCAACTTATTAAAAAAATCTAATCAAAATTAGATTTTTTTTATAAGTTGCTCCATAGAGATGACTATTAAATTATGTAAAATGATCCTTGTTATCGTTCGCGTATGCGCAGATAAAAATTATTTCATATAACTGCTCATATTTCCTGAAATATTAAATATATTTATATTCCAATTGCACTATATTGTTTTTACTATATTTTGTCAATTTTTCTGAAACCGGCGTAAAATTTGGTTGAAAACATTGCATGTTATAAGCAAAAAACATGCAAGATTTTTTTTAATTTTTTTAAATAAATCGCTATATCTCTATTAATATACATGCTATTCTTACACCACAGAATACACATATTGCACAATGTCTGTTTATTTGTATTCGGTAGCGGTAGATCATTTCGTGCATTTTATTTTACAGGGTGATGTCAAGTATTATTTTTTTCTTTGATTTTTTGTTGGCCCCCTAATCCCCCCCCCCCCCCTTAACAAATCGACATTGCGAAATATGAGGTCATACCTGTTCTTTTTTATCCTGAAATTCCAGAAGAATCTGTCAAGCATATTTCTAAATATTCGACAAAATGTCTAAAATTGAGTGTTGCCGGTCATTAATGGCCATATAGTGTATATATAATAAACATTATAAATGTGTATACAATTTTAAATGTAGAAGCTAATTAAGATTTATTATTTAACCAAATTGAATAACTTTGTAAACTTTACTTTCTTTAAACATATTGAAATAGTTCATGACGTAATTTACCTGAATTATGTACGTCTGGTCCAGGATAAATGATTTATATAGATTATTTTACTTGAAAAATATATTTCCGCCTCGTTTAGACTTTTTATGCATTCGCAGACTATATTTGATTCATGCTATTTCCAAGGATAACCTTAATAAAAGTATATTTATATTACCAAAGAGAAAATGTATTTTCCAAAGCACTAGGGAGCACAAAAGAAGTAGCTTTCGAAAAATGATGTTTACTTCTTGTGTATTTCTTTCAGAGTGAGTTGAAATTCTGGCTGAACAATTTCTTTGAAAACAGAAATATGTTTGAAAAATTAATGTTGAAATGTCGAAATCATTTTTTTTTTTTCTGAAAGTAAATAAATAATTTAAAAATGCATAAATAGACAACATCTATTTACAATTTTGGGAAATAAAGCACTAAATAAAACAGTATAGTTTCCGTAATTGGCATATATTCCTTTGTATTACATGATTTCATTTGAAAACTGGATAAAGTATGTATGTGAATTCTTAAACGTACCATTTCAAAAAATCCCTGCCGAATCGGCCTAGATGCGGAGGTAGATTTCGAAGTTAAGTACTATCTTCACCAACAAAACCTAAATCATGATGAGACATAAATCCACTTTAAAAAATTTATGTGGCCGCTTTTGACGAGTTTTTAATTTCAATTTCATATAAGAGCTAGTTTTATGAGAACCATGTCAAGGCAGTATTCAAAAAATATTTTTTCATGCTCAACAACTCGAGATTTTCTGACACATTTTCAGATTCATTTTTCAAAGGAAAAGCATGAAACTTGCTGACGAGATTTTTGAAAAGATTTATAAGCAACCTATGTTTTTATTTTTCGTTCAATTAATTAGAACTGGATTTATAAACCATTATTTTCTCAGTAGCACTATATTTTTCGTTTCCCACAAAATTGCTTCGAGAAATTCGATTCAAAATGCCCACTTTGACATCATTTTTGGAAATATGTTCGGCTGCTATGAAAAAATCGACACTTACGGCACATTATATAGTTTCTGAATAAGTGAACCTACCAATTGGATGCGTCAGAAAGCAAAAATGCATTGATAAATGAGTCAGAAAAAAGACAGTTTGGATTTGAGTAATACGATATTTTTTTTCTTCAAACTCTATGTATTTTTAATTTATTTTTCCTGAAAGAATTAGTCCTATCAAAAACTTGTGAATATAAAAGTTGTAGATAATATTCATAAGATGTATAATAAATTTAAGCGGGTTGAATATCTTGCAAATTGACGAAGTTATAGATTTTTTCATCTTCAACATCCCCCCACCTTTTTTTTTTTTTCTCCCGCTTTTAATGTTTTTTTTTTAGTAAAAATTGGTCCTATCAAACACTTGTCAATATACAAGTTGCAGATAATATTAAGACAATTTATAATGAACTTAAATGGATTTGATATCTTGGATGGAATGGACTTAAATGGAATTGACGAATTTATGATATTTTCCCCCCGAAAACGCTGTTTTTTTTTCGCCCCTTGAGCCCATTTTTAATTTTATCAAAATACTGTCATGCATAAATTTTTTGCCCTTTTTTAGAAGTTTTTTCTCAAAACCCCTCCATATTTCCAGCACTTGGTCCGATTTTGCCCATTAAAGAAATTGATGGAGAATTTATGCACATTGAGTTTATGCATCAATTTGGAAAATATTTATACAGAATTACGGAAGTTATTGTGTCCATAAAAGGGGATATAGAGAGACAGATAGATCTAAAGATTTTTTACTGCGGGTGGTTTTGGGTTCTAGGGGTCATGGTCGGCGTAGATGTGCAAAAATTTTCCGAAATTCCAACATAGGGGATTATGTAATAGGTAGTATTTCATACGAAATCTACCTAAAATCACATGTTGTATACAACTTAACCTAGAAATGAAATTGAATTTAAAAATACATATATGGGTAAAATACAGTTTAAATATAAACAGAGAATTGTCACGAAAAAATTATAACGAAAATCTATATTATTTTTAATATTAGATAATTTAGAAAGGTTCAAAGTTGTCACCAACTTTTTATTAAAAAAATTTACTTTTTAAATATATATGTTTGTTTTTAGGGTTCCATACTTAAAAAGTAAAAAGGGAACCATTATAAGGTCACTCCTATGTCTGTCCGTCTGTCTGTCTGTCTATCACAGCCATTTTACTCGAAAACTATGGAACGTGGAAAGTTCAAATTCGGGGAAGTAATAAAGATCATTGACCCGCATATTTTCAGATTAATAAACATTCATAAATATATTTAGTAACAAAGTAGAGGGGCTAAATTTGCTACTTGAAAAAAAAAATATTTTCTTTGTATATCATGTGTTGTATCCTGTGAAACTTTTGTAACGCTGAACTCAAAAATACATTCCTTTTAATTTTAGCGATTATGTTTTCAAATATATTGTTGAAAATGTAGCGCAAAATATGCCCCCCCCCCATCTAACTCCGAATCTACTGAAACTAAAATTATGAAAAAAATGGAGGTAGTACACGTTGATATAAACCTTGCCGGGAAATGATAGCGATTACCCTAGGGCACATAGTTTTTGAGTAATTAGCATTTTTCTGTTATACACAAATTTCGATTTACGGGCATTCAGAAAAATTGTTGAGCATCGCTGAATATACCTATCGTTGCAGAAGAATAAAAGCATTGTGGATAATGATTTTCGAAAAAAGTCATCGATAATTAGGCGATATATTAAACCTTAAATGTGCGGTCAGTTTGGACGTACACAAGGACAGGGGCGGCATACTCTATGCCTAGTTAACAACTTTTAATGCTATATATGTGTAATGTAATGTCCTGTAACAATATAAAAGCAATAAACGCCAAATTGTTAGAAACATACTAATTTAAGGAGTCTCGGGACTCTAAAAAGTGGAAAAAATGAAAAAAAGACCATTTTCAACGTTTAATGTCTTAAAATGTATATGATTTTAAAACACAATTTTAATTGGGATGAAAGATATAAGTATGTTCTTTCGTTTCATGTATTTAAAAAATTTCAACATACTGAATTAGTATTTATAGGGGGCTCGAAACTGTTAGACATTTGTCGAACAAAAAATTGTCATAGCAGTTTACGCGCAGGATTAAAAATAAATATTGCCACTAGAATGAAAATTTTGGTGCTTACCTATACATCAGATTGTAATAATTTCCCTGAACTTAAATAAATTTGTATTTAAAGCATTTTTATATTTTTAATGCAATGTTGCATTTAGCAAATACAAAATTTTGAAAATTTCAACAGTAAAGTAACCTAAAAAAAATATTTTTTTGAACAATAAAAAGGAAATTTTAGGTTCAGTTTATACAGACTAACAAGAAATATATGTTTTGAAAATTTCATGAAAAAATATTCAGAAGTTTTTGAGGTATCCTGCGCGTTATGCCCAAAAAGCGCCATTTGGAAAATAATGACTTTAAAGTTTCGGAAACGCCGCTTCAGCTATTGAGCGGGTAAAATTCTAAAAGCCAAATCATCTGTTCTAATAGGAATTTCAAGGAAACAATTATATCAAAATATTCAGAAAGGATAGGAGTTTAACATCTAAAAAAATTATTATTTTTTAAATTTTGAAGCTTTAAGAGTCCTGCGACCACTTAATCCTTTCCGGCACGGTGTAATTCTATTTATAAACTTATGAAGTAATGAACTGACACGAGAATTCATAAACTAATTTATTAGGAAATGCGAACATGCTTATTTCCACGTACATGATAAAAGGTAAATTTTAATTCAATATTCTTGCTGCCGTTTGTCTGTTTTGGAATTAATATTAGGTGTTCCTTTTTTAAGGTCATCGCCCTCGAAAGATTTAATTAGAATGAATCGCATAAATACTGTGGGATTCGCGATAGTTTGCATTGATTGTATCTCTCAATACACCTCGAGAGACTTTAAAACTTAATTAAACACCTATCTGGAAAAACGCGGCACTGACCAAGTCGGCGTTGCAAATTTGAGACCTCATTAGAAGCGCGCTTAGCACAATGCCAAATTTCAACTTTGAACAAAGGTTTTGTTTTAGCTACACTGTAGAAATAAAGGTTATTACTACGCTGAATTTAGTTTCATGAAATGCCAAATGAAGTTTAACTATTCACTGCTTTTTGTCAGTACCAAATTAAGTTCATCTTAAACAGATTAGGATAATATTAAAAAAAAGAGTTATACAAATAGCTATATTTTATATTATTTAGATTCCATATCTCTTTGAACTTTCATGGTATACCCATTTAGACTTTTCTAATATATACAGTTATAACCAACCCTACGTTGTATAGTTTTTTTTACAAGGTCTTAGTATTCTTGTAGCAACGTTTATGTATATATATTATATAATACAATTACAAATTCATATATTTATTCTACGGAACCCTCTTTGCGCGAGTAATTCTCGCACTTGACCGTTTATTCAAATTAATGGCAGCTTCTGGCCTTAAAAATTTCTTATTTTGCTATCTTCACTTAATCCGACAGTTAGATATTCTTGTTCCTTTTTTTGCAAAGAGTTTCTTAAAAATTGGAGATAATAGCTTTACGTTCATAAGGATTAAGAAAGGTGGGACATATTTTTATTTTATCTCTGATATTCTTTACGAAAGAGCACTCAAAAACTATACGTAAAAATTTTATAAGAAAAAATAATCGTAGAGATTGTACGATATGCAATAGTAGATGCAAACCAAGAATGCATTGCTAAATTTTGTCCATGCATGAAAGATTATTCAAACCAATGGGAACAATGTCGGTGCAACAGGTAGTCAAATAATTATCGACAAAAATGCAAAAGACAAACAACTATGCATCAGGAATACAGTATGAAAAATGTTCCAATAGTTAAAGAAGTTAATTTTGAAATATCATTTTTTACCTATAATGAAATGAGATATCTATATAAACAATAAAAACAACAAAATATGACTCAGTAAAAACAAATTTTTATCAGTTGCAGTCTATATGCGGAATTGTGTGAGAATTTATTCTTGCAGCCTTGTATACTATCTATAGAATTAATGCAAATCACATAATATACCAGAAATTAAATACGTGGAAAAACTGCATACCACAGCGGGAAACGTACTTCCGACAATTATCGATGACTAGGGGATCCAACTGGACATCTAGGATTATGCGATAGACAAAAAAAAACTAATATTAATATATTTTAAATTGCACACTGACAACACCAAAAATAATTTTTATTTGAAAAGTATAAACTTTTGATTCAAATAAAATTTTACATTTTTTAACCCTTAATTGGCATGACAAAAATGTTCACATAACTACTGTGATCGGTCTCTGAGATCGCTTGATCGAAGCATGAATAAAATATTCGATTCACTCATTGCATGCTTTTTCTGTACTTAACATTAAATATAGGATTATTACGATTAAAATTCATGCATTAAAAAGTCTCTAACGATCGTTCTAGAACACCAAACGAAACCAAATTGCAGCAGTATCTAGAGTTAAACTGGAAATTAGAAGTTAAAATATGAAATATGAACAAAGATGCTGTATTTCAGAGCGCCAGACTAATTAAGAGTTAGAAGTGATACTTTAGTATGAGTTAATAGCGTGACTTACATCAGTCCATTTTAATATTTCAGATGTTTAAACGCGTAGTTCGAGAAATTTCCGATTCGATTTAACTGTCTTCCTAAAAAGTACAGAACTTGTATCAATATAATGTAAAAAAAAAAATGTTAATATCCTCTAATCGGAAGTTGTAAATTTGTCAAATTGCGGGTGATTACTTGGCAAATCTTCTGCGTGAAATATTATATGTTTAAAATAGACTTTTGTGCAAGCCTTTTTTTTCCTCAAATTATGGAATCTCGAAATTTCACCAAACGTATCAGTGTAAACCTGTCGGTTTCTTGAAATAACAGAAAAAATATCTTTCAATCAGACAGTTGTTTGGCAAATTGATGCCGGTAATTTTCATGTTTTCTGACGAATTTGTTTTTGGCCCAATTAATAAATAGATTGAATTGTTGTAGAGACTGTTTCGATAGTAAGAATGCAGCTAGATAAGTTGTTTTTAACCAGCAGAAAATCAATCTAGAAAAAATCTGAACGCAAAATGCACTAAATAAATAAATAAATAAAACGCGACATTTTTGACAAATGACTTGTAATTTTGCTAAATATCTTAAATAATTATACGCAGCGTTTTAGAAAAAAATATAATCTGGAGAAATTGACAGTATAAAATTCACAAAAAAAGTGTTTACATTTAAAAACCCGTAACACAATTGTAAACGTATTTCCATCGATTATAGCTAATACTGTAAAAAAATATATGTATATATTGTGTGTCCTTGCAAATCCAGCTAAAAATACTATACACATCATATTCGACATTAAGTATTTTGTTGTGAACCTCAGTGATGGATATCAATTTCATTATGCATGAGGTTTCGAAAAATAATTAAAACACGCCTAATTTTTTGTTGCGACAGACCATATTGTACCTTTTTTTTTTTCTGTATCCTTGAAGCTACACGCGCATGCGCCATATTTAGTAGAAAACATGTCATACTAAATCTTAATAGCATATATAAACTGCATAGCATTCCAGTATATGTACACATGTCAGGTATTGGAAAGATGCTAGTCGGGCAAACCGAATACAAAAACATTTTTTAAATACGTTGAACAGTGTTAAAAAGAAAAAGGAAAAACATGGATATATGGCATATACACACATGCAGACAGAGAGGGAGAGAAATAGAGTCAAACATATGCAGAATTTTTAACAATATTCTACTTGTGCTCTGAACATCTCAAAACGTGTAAATGCTCCAAAAACTGAATTTGAAAAAGTTCAGTATTCCACAACCTTTATCTTACATTTCAAGAAAAAAAAAATATTTTACTTCTTAAGGGGTCTTGTACCTTTTAAACTCGTCGAAAATTAGCAAAAACATTGAAAGTTTGAATTAGTGTATCTTCATTCATTTTTTATGTATAAACATGAAATTTCGACTTTTGATTAAAAGGATTATGATTTACAATGTAATACCATTAGAAACTGACTACAATCTTAAATATTTTGTGTATTGTTGAAATTAAAACTGCTCTTTTTTTCACTAAGTAAGTCATTGCGCGCATATCTTAAGAACGTAGGTATGGATTGTTACGAAATTTTCTATATATAATAAGCAAATACGTATTTTTTAAATGCTATACTTTTAAGTCAAGGTTATTTCATTAACTATGTAATAAAAATTGTAAAAAAATATAAAAAAATTACATTTTTTAAATGAATAAAAATAATAATAACTGAAAGTATTACAACAGTAAATACTTGAAGGTAGATCATTTTAAACACATATATTTGCTTAGTATCTATACCAAATTTCATAACAATCCATACGTACGTTATCAAGATATCATGCTCGCAATAACATGCGGAATTAAAAAAAAAAAAAAAAAAAAAAAAAAAAAAAAAAAAAACCTATTTTAATTTCAACAATACACAAACTCCTCGAAAGGCTAATCAGTTTCTAATGGTAGCATTTCACAAAGCATAACCAGTTTAATCAATATTCAAAATTTCACTTTTATACATAAAAGTATTTTGAAGATAGACTAATTCAAATTTTGAATTTTTTTGTAAATTTTTGTCGCACTGAAAAGGTAAAAGACCACCACAGAAAATTTTGCTCCAGGTAAAACCTTTTTTTCCCCCAAACTCCACAAAATAATTTGATATGTAAATGTTTATTTAAATAAATAACCTGTATGTTTATGTGTTATAAGTAAAACTATTTATTTATACTTCACTTTGAATGATTGTTTTCCTTTTATTCATATTATCTCTCATTAATGTGAAAATGTAAGTTTCTTTGAAGTTCGCGTGTACTTAAGTAAACATTGGCACGCCATTGGAACATCGAAAAAAATCTACGTTGTAATTTTTTTTATCAGTTAATCGCGTGTATAAAATTAGAAAAAGAAACAGCAATTTTGAAAATCAAATTCGAATATATTCTGGCGAGTGCATTGATTTTTCAAAATGCCTGAAAATGCAAATGTTCTCTTTCAAATACATTTTAAGCTAATTCTATCATGATTTATTAGTTTTAAAAACATATGATTGAAGTAGTGATATACTTTCTTTATTATTATTATACAAATTCTTAATAGTATTATAAAAAATAACGGGCATAACTTAATGTACAATGTTAAAAATGCTTAAAGTACTGAATAAACTAATTTAATTTTCAATAAAAACGTATAGTTCCAGAGGCAAATTTCGAGAACTTTTTTTAAAAAATAGCTTCCATTATGTCTTTCAGGAATGGAAAAATAATTGGAAAAAGTTCGTGTATAAAATGGAAATTTATTTTACAAAGAAACGTTGAAATTTGAATGAATGCACGATGAATGAATTATTATTGTTATATAAATATATTATATTTCTTCATAAACCATTTTCTGTCGTTATATCTTTATACGTAGGTGTTATGCTGGTCGGAATTAATTTCCATTTAGCAAACAGTAATACATAATATGCAAGATTATGAAGGAAAAACAAAATTTATTGTCATTACGTTTTAAACTTTAAATATATGTAACACCATTATATTCTTTAATTTTATGTAAAAACTATATTTTATATTCTACATCGTGTGATATCTTTCAAAGAAATCTCCTATATACAGACCTTAATTTTTCGGTTTGAACATGCACAATAATCTTTACTCTTTACATTTTATGTCTTATATATATATATATATATTTACTACTTTTAATTCCACGTTTCACTTCTTTCGTTAACTTTATTTTTGCAATATAGTATTGCAATTAGTATTTTGCTTTAAAGTATTATTTTAAAAATAATTTAAGAAGCGAAAATCCCTAGTTGCTCTTAAACGCAATTTGTAAAATATCATTTTCAATTCTTTGTATCCTCGCAGCTTGTCGTGTTAATATAAAATAAGATCAACATGGTTATTTGCTGTGGTGGCTGAGGGAAGGCATACGACTAGATTGTAAAAATAAATAAATAAATAAATAAATAAATAAATAAATAAGAAAATAAAAACGAAAAAAAAAACGAAAAAAACTTGGAGGGCGGAGCGTAAACATGCGAAAACAGAGGGTTACAAAGTTTCAAGGATAAAAAAGGTTTTGCCCTCACATAGAAATAATTGAGTGAAATTTATAAAATTTCTACTTTGTATAAGTCCTTTTACTATATAATCACCGTGCACAGCCACAGATTTCTGCAAACTGTATTTCAATGAGAAGGGGGAGGATGTATTCCACGAGGCGCGATAGTAGACACAAACGGGGCATTTTTATATTTTCAGCCGACAACCACACATGTGATATATTGTTGGAAACGCCTTTGACCATTTATTTACGTTATGCACTCCCAAACCCCTACCCCGAAAATTTCCCCCCGGAGGCATGAATGATGTCCGCAAAATTCAGAAAAGTGCCCTCCGGAGGGCAAATTTGAAGGGAGGTGCATAGCATTAATAAGTGGTTACAGACCTTTCCAAGAATATGTCACATGTGGGTCGGTAAAAGTTAGAAAAATACCCTCATTTGGGTCTACTATCACGTCTCCTGGAATATATCCTCCATCCCTCTCTTTGAAATACCGGTTGCACAAATGTGTTACTGTACATACTGACTATATAGAAAAGGACGTACAAAATGTAGTAATTTCATGAATTTTACTCAATTATTTCTATGTGAGGGCAAGAAGTTATTGATACTACCTCGTATTTGTGGAAAGTTTTTAGAATGCAATATATACTTATCATTTCAAGTCCCAGTCACCGTTACAAACCAATTTTCATTTATCGTGTAGAAATATAATACTACATATACATCTATAGACCTTATCAAAACAGTGTTTACAGATAAGAACTAACAATTAAACACAACTTAAAAGTCATCAATACAAGTAAATAAAAAAAAATAGATAAGCAATATAAACAAATAATATATTAAAAAAAAAATTAGGTCAATTCCTACTTGGGTCAATAAGAGAATTTTTTTCTCCCATTCTTCTTTCCTCTTGAGTGGCGCTAAAATGCCTTGATCAAGAAGAGCGTTATCTCGGTCTTAAAATACCTTGATCAAGAGGGCTCTCTCGATTATTGAAAATTAATTAATTTAATTTAATTTAATTAATGAATTAATATTTGAAAAAAACTGGATTAACATCAAGTGTGATCCACTACAAGTTAAAAAAATATTTTTGAGCTTGATTGGAAGAATAATATGTATTTTATTAACGATTGAAAATTTGAACAAGATATATATAGCGAGAGTGTGAGCTAATAGTAGGAATTGAAAATAAATTAGTTTCACATTGATGAGGAATAATTAATTAGTTCGCTTTTTACGCAGTCGGGTTTTTTGATTTTTTAAATTTAATTTTTTATTAAATTAACATAAAATTTGGACGAGAAGAGATGGTATGATTTTATAAAATATATTAACATTGTTTATTGAAAGTACTGGGTATATCATGCATGGTAAACCTCTATGGAAAATCTTCTGTTCAGTGCCAAATGGGCATGACTGCGCATGCGAAAACTTATACCTAGAGCTTTTTCAGTTTTACATTAAGATAGAACGAAATCCGGTTAGCTGAGTGGCCTAAGACATCTGTTTAAAGATGTTAATATCCCTAGAGAATGCGATTACAACCCTCAAGCAGTCATAGTGTTTTCTTTATTACTTTTGGTAATAAACCATGTAAATAATTTTATTTCATTAGAGGAAGTTATAAGATGTGTATTTATTTTTTTTATTATTATCCAAATGCTTTGTAATTAAGTAAAATTCACCCTTTTTTAAAATGTTTTAATATTTAATTGCGTTATAATTTTTAAATTTTAAATGTTAATACTAATTTTTTTAAATGCTAATTTTACATTAAAAATATTTAAGATAAAATGTTTCTCATGTAATTATCAATTAAAAGAAATTGAACTGATTTTTTGCTATATTTTCTTGAACATTATCAAGAATATACATATGTGTGTCTGTACAAAGAAAATATTGTCAAGTTGTTCATTATAAAATAAAGAAAAGAAAACCGAATGAAAGAATCTATTTATGTAAGAACAGTGAAAGAAATTACAATGATGTTGATTAAGTCTTAAATAATGTATGAAAATATAACATAAAAATCACCTAATTAAAAAATATGTATCATAAATCGGTAGCTGGAAGAATCAAGGTTTAAGTTTTTAAAATGGGATTGATAAAAGTAAAGTTAGGGAAGATCTGCTGTATAATAATAATAATAATAATAATAATAATAAAAACTAAATATAGTTAATTTTCAAAAATATTGAGGCTGTAGTAAGTAAAAATAAATGCTTTACCCAATATTTTTAGTGAAACTTCTGAAAAAACAAGCATAATTTCTTAAAACTTACAAGCTTAAAATTATTTCACTTCACTGTGTATGCTAGACTGACATCAATATTTATCGCCTTAAACCTGTAGAAATCACTTACACAATTTAGCAGTTCATCATGATTTCAGTACTTTATTAATTTAAAAGTCACTATTTAAAAATTCAAGTAGTTTTCTAATGTTGTTTATCGCCAAATATTGACGGGTACTGTCTAAATAAATTGTATTACACGTTATAAATATTTCACTATACAATAGATTACTAAATATGCCAAACTATTTCATGTACCAGTCATTACTGGATAACTTTTTGTGCTTTAATATGCAGTTTAAATGATAATGGAATATTTAAAAACAAATATCATTAGGAAAAATATTCACTTTATAATTACGAAATCAACGCACCTTTTACAGAATTTAACAATATTCCTTAAAAGAAGCATTAAAATAATATCACACATTCCACTCTCTAATTATAACATTTTTACAGTTTGTTGAATACAATTTAGTGTAATTTTTTTAATCATAAAATTCAGGGTATTTTAATGATCGGCTTTTAAAATAAGTATGTTCAGAACAATGTATTTTAATTGCAATCTCCTAAATATTACTTCAATGGTTATTAAAATTGTAGGCATGGCACTGGTTAATTATATACATTATTTGTGTGCAACTGACTCTACGTGAAAAATATTTCAAGATATATATATTTTTTAATGATATGTTTGCATAAAACTAAAATATATGTAATGAATTACAATTAAAAATGTATGCCTATGTTCGAAACCATATTCATAATATCAAACGAAATTAATGACTATTAAAAAATGTTAAACATACATAACTGCGTTTTTGTCTTTTATCCAAATCTCTCTTTTAACTTAACTCTAAGTACAGACCTGGAAAATTCACCAAAAATAACCATAGAAAATGAAATAGTGGAAAAATTATACATTTTGCCTAAATATTTTTTTTTTGTTTTCGATTTTTGCATTGAATTGTTTTATATTGTTAAAAGCTCATACTAGATCTTGATTACCGTATAGGTTGTAAATCTGTAATGTAGAATGCGCGCAAATTTAAGAACATCACTAAAGAAAGCTTATTCTATTTTTTTTTATATAAATAATGTATATATATATATAATATATATATATATAACCTGTAAGTAAAATCAATGCAAAAACCCTTGACGGGTTAAAAGTTTCTGACGCAGCACTTTTTCTTATGCTCTAAGAATTTTAAATATGGAACTTAAAAATACTGATATCAAATTTTGAGTGACGTTATGCTATTTCTTAAAAATATATATTTGTATTTATTTCATCATTTTATTTTTGTTTTATTTATAATTGCATGTGCAAAAGTTATGTTCAACATGAAAAGCTGCATAAAATTTTATTCGCTGTTGCTTTATCATTTACATATCTCATAAATTCAAAATATGAGTTTTAAAAGACATGATATAAAATTTAAGTGACGCCTGGATGTGACTTTAAAAGGTTTGTTTTAAAATTCAATTTAAATTATTTTTGACTTGGTTGAAATATTTTTTTTTACATCTACAAAATATTTTTAATTTTCCAATTCACTGTTAAATATATCACTTTTATTGAATCTATACTATGCATTGAAATGTATTTATTTCAATAAATTGATTTATCTTTTGTGTCACGCTATTCAAAATTATGAGTAAGATTTATGTAAATGGTTTATTTGCGTCAAACTATCCTTTTTCATACATTTCATGTAGTTTGGACACAATGACGCAAAGAAACCATTTAAAGTCACATCAAGGCGTCACTTAAATTTTATATCATATCTTTTAAAACTCATATTTTGAATTTATGAGAGATGTAAATGATAAAGCAACAGCGAATAAAATTTTATGCAGCTTTTCCTGTTGAACATAACTTTTGCACATGCGATTATAAATAAAACAAAAATAAAATGATGAAATAAATACAAATATATTTTTTAAGAAATAGCATAACGTCACTCAAAATTTGATATCAGTATTTTTAAGTTCCATATTTAAAATTCTTAGAGCATAAGATAAAGTGCTGCGTCAGAAACTTTTAACCCGTCAAGGGTTTTTGCATTGATATCATTACTTTTTTGAGGTTAGTGATAAAATGATTAAAAATAAGATACTTATGGGATTTAATGCAGATTTAATTTTTAATATTTTATTACAATTTTCCTTATAGCAGTTTGTATATAAAAACAAGAGGGTAAGTATAATCGCAGATCGCACAGAGGGTTTCTTTGATAATCCTTTAAAAACACTTTATCCTTAAATTAATAAATCCAAAATGTTAATTTATAATTATTAAATCCTTACATAGATGGTGCACCAATAGTTCCAATTTTCATGGGGCAGGGAACACACTCTTTTAAACAAACCACCTTCCAATTGAAGTCATCAAAAACCAAGTTGAATAAGCCAGACCCCGTTGTGTTGTTTGACAAACAGCAGTCTTATGTCCCCTCCTTCCCCCCTTTTTCAAAAATTTTCAGACCACTACCTAAGAATGGAACCGAAATAATATGCCGAAAAGTATGCAGTACTCATAAATTTACTTTAATGCTATATAGAGTGATTATTAAGTTAATTATTGCGTTTGGAATCTGTTGCATTGATGTCCGAAAGGTAGTTTCTGAGTTATGGAAGCTGGACCCATAAGACGCCATAGAGGGGCGAAGCCCGCTAGTGTCTATCATAATTATATCTGCCATGTGGACTAATTGCGATATTTAATCAAAATAGTCCCCCCCCCTCCTCATCCCCGGAAATATAACAAATACAAAATGTGTCTTTATAAACCTATCGTCAAATAGGTTTTTATTCCTTTTTCCCTAAAAAAAAAAAAAAAAAAAAAAAAAAAAAAAAAAAAAATGATTTTTATATCCGTAACGTAAATAGCGGACGAAGCCCACTAGTTCCTATCATAATATATATTTTTAATAATTTTATATAGTCTATAATAAAACTCAGACTTAAAATATTCTAGTTCCATGAGTACTTGTAGTGTCAGTTACGTGCTACGATTTTTGGATACCAGTATTTTAGAACGGGAAAATGTGACTTATTTTATCGGAGATATCTCATTAATTGAATAAGGCGAAGCAAACTTTTTGAAAAAAGGGTGTCCAACAAGCATGGCAGTTATCAGCTATGTGACTCTATGCAAAAGTACATTAATTTGATCTGCTTTAAAAAGATTACGGAAGATTGAATTATAGTAGAACCTGGATTAACCGAGCTTCGATTAATCGAGGTTTCTGTTAACCGAGCAGATAACAAAGTCTTATTTTTTTTTCCTTTTGAATGAGCTTTAAAAATAACCACACTCTTTAGCTCACTGTCCGTGCTATACAGGCCCTTCTGCCCCCAAAAGCACTCAACTCCAAAGAAACTTTGGACCCTGAGAAGTAAATAGCGAACAATGCTTTGTTTCCAGTGGCTGTGTGAACTTTCGTAAATTTTTCAATTTGCATTTTAAAATTTACTACTGGTAGTTGATTTTCTTTTTAAATTTGTTAAGCTGTGAAACCGAACTTTACATATATTTATTTTTATTATTTAAGAAACGTTCTATATATTTTTTTTAAAAAGAGATGTTAAATTCGCAAGCACGGCGAGTTTTTACACACAGTTTCTATTAACCGAGATTTCCGATTCCGATTTACTAACAGTCCCAATTAGCTCGGATAATCGAGGCTGCTCTGTATAATTAAAAAATCAATGGCGATCTTACTGTAAACGGGTTTCCCTTTTACTGAGGGATTTCAAGACCGAATCGGCTGATGTTAGTTGCTGTTTCCGTGCTTGATTAAATAAGAATAGTTAAACATTTGAAAATTACCAAATATAAAAGGAGCTAAGTCAACAGAGTCTTTGCTTTATGGTAATTTTTAACAACGCTATAAGAAAATGATTTTAAATAAGAGATTTTAAATGTAACGTTTTAAATCTGACATAATTTTCACCAAACTTTCCTTTCTCTTTGTAACATTCAACTGAAAATATTTTTATTATTAGAAAGATAATATTATTATTTGCGCTACCTTAAAATTGGCAACTATAGTTAAAAATATCATCTCGAAATTTGAAATAAATCTCTCATATAAATATATTTTTTCTTAATTTAAACTGTTTTGCAATATTATTATTTGGCCACTTTGGCCAATATGACGTAATTTCCTCCATTTACGACTTTTAACACATATCAATGAATTTATTATTTAAAAATTTTCTTTTTCTTTTAATATTCACGTGTAAATATAATTTTTATGACGTAATTTTCAATGTTTTCCTGCTTTTAATGCGTAATCATTTAATTCTAATTTGAAAATAATTGATTATTTTATAATTTTCTTTCATTTTAAGTAAGCATGTGTGAAAACAATTTTTATGACGTAATGTTTAATATTTTCCTGCTTTTAACACGTTATCATTTAATTCTAATTTAAAAGGATTTTTTTCTGTTTATAATAGTCACGTGTGAATAAATTTTTAATTTAAAGGATATATTATTCTTTGCGCTGTTTTAACAATTGGCAACAATTTAAAATAACCTTCTCTAAAATATGTAAAAAATAACCTCTGGAAATTCTGAAAATTTTAATTTAATTGAAATAAACCGTCAAAAAATTAGGCAAGTTAAAAATAATAAATGCACTCTGCAAACTTCGAGTTTCTATTGAATGATTAAATTGAATGAAAATGATTAAATTCCCATGTATATATTTTTTTCCTATGAGACTTTTTTAATGAGACAATTTTATCCAGATTTAACATTAAATATCTCTTAAAACAATTCTTCGATTTAAAAACTGTCTACTTCAACGTTTTTATCAAACATTTCTCTATAATACTACCCATTTTAATATTTTTGTATGCAGTAATTTTCTTAATATTTGCGAAATAGACCTCTAGTCACAAGAGATTCTTTCAAAGACGAAGAGCGTTAGTTTTGTTTTTTTTTTCGAATAAGAGACAAAATGTAGTACGCAATTGCGTCAAAAGATGGCGACACCAGAATTCTGATATGCTTATTATGTAAACTGTAAATATTGCACAGTTAAATAAAAACAATTGTCTCGGGGTTACAAACTTCATTGTTATTTATAAATAAAACATTTCAACTAAATTATTTATTATAAAAGAATTATTATATCACAATAGTTTTTATGCAAGGAAAATAATAATAATAATAATAATAATAATATCGATGTCAGGGATTATATATTGATTGACCGTCATAATAATAAAAAATGATATTATAAAAAGAAGAGCTGAAATGAATTATTTTTTTACGTTTCTGATCGTGTGATTTATATTCAAATAATAATTATTAATGTATATTTTTTGTAAAGTGATTGAAATTAAATATATTTATAAAATTTATATTAATATTTTTATTGTTGAAAATTGCAAAGAAATAATCATCATCAAATTGGCGTCATTATAATTGTAATTTTATTTAACTTAATAGCAATTAAAAAATTACAAAGGAACTGAGAATAATGGTCAACTAACAGACTTTAAAAGAAAAAAAAACATTCACATGCGAAAACAAGTACCACAGAGTATCGAACTGCCTATCTTAAGATCAGTAGACGATGGCCCTTAACCACTCATCCAGTGGGAAGACAAAATTTTTCTCCCCAAAAGTGGTTAAAAAGAAAGCATGTGTATGAATACAGTGTCATGTATTTTCGGTGAAATTTCCATAGAATGGCGAAGAAATATAGTCCGATTTTTCATGCGCATTATAAAACGAACAAGAGTCTTGCTGGAAACAAGTAAATTGTTATTTGGTTCATCTGAAACATATTTATTTGATTTTTAAAAAAATCGCCCGTGTCATTTTCGAGAGAAAGAAAAATCGAATTATTTAACGAACGAGAGTTTTCCCAGAAAAAAGAAAAGTGTTATTCACCTCGCCTTAATCACATTTATATTATGTATCAATTTAAAGATAATCGTTAGAGCCGTTTTCGAGATTTTCAAATTAGGAACTTCCTCGATATCATACCAACGTTTTCACTTTAAAAATGGCTATTTAGATCTCAAAATATACTGCACGTAGAAATGTAAAAATTTCAGTATACGATTAGACTGCAGGTATAAGACTGTTCTAGAAAATTCAGAACAATAAGACCTATATCTGTTGAGTTATTAAAAGGCGACTTTTCGCGTTTTCTTTGATGTCGAGTTAGCTGTATATATGAATTCCGCCATCTACGAATTCTATGATACGATACGATACGATACGATTTTAGGCTGAAGGCTGCGTCACTCGGAATACTACCGTCTTCCATGATAATCAAGAACATAAATACCTAATTAGAGTCATACGATTCCAGACGCAGTGTTATATATTTTAATTTGAAATAATTTTTTTTAGTACTAAGTTAAAAATTTAACCGAAAAGAAAACCTATGTAATAAAATTAAAGTATATTTTACTAAAAATATCTTCAAAATTAGGTAACACAAACGTATAAGAAATATTCATATTTTTGGAATGCATTATACTTTCTGAGTTCTACTGATTTACGCAAAGATTTCCCTTTTGTTTTAAGCATTGAAAGCTCACAAATAATAATAATAAAAAATATAGAAAGAAGAAAACATTTAAATATAAAAATAACACAATTTAAAATATATATATATTTTTTTATCCATTTTGTATGCAAAATTTTATTTTCATAAAACAAAACTCCAATTATTAAAGCAAAGAGGAATGCATTTTATTACTCTAGGGAAGTGATGCACAACCTGTGGCCCGCGATGCGCGATGGGGTAACGTGTGGCCCGCAATCTTCGTCAATTTATAACTGGAAAAAATTGCAATTTTTGTCCAAAAGTCGCAGGAAAAAAATCGAGAATTTCGTCAATTTTCCGCGAGAAAATTTGAAAATGTTGTTGGTCAAATAAGGATCGCGAATTTCGTTGATCGGGAGTGGAAAAATTGCGAATTTCGTTCATCGGGTGCGGAAAAACTGCGAATTTTGTCGATGTTGCTCGGAAAAATCGCAAATTTCCTTCACGGAAAAATCTCGAATTTGGTCGATGAAGCATGAAAAAAACCGCAAATTTCGCTGATCGGGGACGAAAAAATCGCGAATTGCATTGGTCGGTCACAGAAAAATCGTATTTCGTTTGTCGGGCACGGAAAATCACGAATTTTGTCGATCAGGCGCGGGGAAAATCGCATATTTCGTTGATCGGGAACGAAAAAATCATAAATTTTATTGATGATGCGAGGAAAAATTGCAAATTTTCTTGACCGACTGCGGAAAATTCGTGAGTTTCGTCAGTCGTGAATAAATATCGCGAATTTCGTCAATTTTCCACCGGAAAAAATTGCCAATTTCGTCAGTGAGGTAAGGTTGTGGAATTTCATAGATAGCGCGCGGTAAATAGCGAATTTCATTGATCGGGTGCGGAAGAATAGCCAATTTTGTCGATAAGGCTTGGAAAATCGCGAAATTCATTGATCGGACACGGAAAAATCGCGAATTTTTACGGTCAGGCGATGAAAAATCGCAATATTCTTGATCGGTCACCGAAAAATCGTAAATTTTGTAGTTGAAGCGTGGGAGAAAATCGCAAATTTCGCCTGTCGGGCTCGGAAAATTTGGGCTAGGAAAAATCGCGAGTTTTGGCGAACGGGCTCGGAAAAATCGCGAATTTCATTGGCCGGGCACGGAATAATCGCGAATTTTGCCGATCAAGCACGGGAAAATCGCAAATTTCATTAATCGGGCACGAAATAATCGTAAATTTTGTTGATGATGCGCGAAAAAATTGTGAATTTTCTTCATCGAACACGGAAAAATCGTGAGTTTCATAAGTCGCGCGAAAAAAATCGTGAATTTCACCAATGTGCCGCGAGAAAGAATTGCAAATTTCGTCAGTCAGTTAGGAATCGTGAATTTCGTCTATCGGGTGTGGAAAAATCACGAATTTTTTTTTAATTGCGTGCGGAAAAATCGCGTGTTTCGTCTGCTTATAGGGAATTTCATAAATTTGCCGCGGGAAAAATTACAAATTTCGTCAGTCAGTTGAGAATCGCGAATTTCGTTGATCGAGCTTGGAAAAATCGCTAGCTTCGTCGATCAGACTCGGAAAAATCGCGAATTTCGTTGTCAGGCTGAGAAAAATCTCGACTTTTCTCTATGACGTGCTGAAAAATTGAAAATTTCGTTGATTGGCTGCGGGAAAATCGCGAGTTTAGTCAGATTTTCGCGAGAACAAATCGCAAATTTCGTCAATTTCCCGTTTGAAAAAATCGCAAATTTCGTCAGAATCAGTTAAAAATCCCGAATTTCGTTGATCGTTCGCGGAAAAATCGCGAGTCTCATCGGTCAAGTGTGGAAAAATCGGAAATTCCGTCGTTCTTGCACGAAAAAATCGCGAGTTTTTATCGATTGGGATCCAAAAATTGCGAATTGCGTTGGTCGGGCACGAAAATATCACGTATTTTGTCGATAAAGCGCGGAAAAATCGCAAATATCGTCGATCGCGTGCAGAATGATAGGAATTTCGTCGACCAGGTGCGGTTAGATAGCGAATTTCGCCGATCCGGTGCAGAAAAATCGCTATTTTTTTCGATCAGGCGCGTAAAAATATCAAATCTTGTTTATCGGCTCTTCCTGCCCCCTTCGTTAATAGAGTTCGCATTTTTTTCGGCACCAGCCATTTTCATGCCCATGTTTGCTTGTAGCACATTTAATAAAACAAAATTTACTACCTCGAATAATATCCAGGAATATTATCACTCTTTCAAATTAATCCTTGTTATATATACAAATGTAAACTGTTGATATATCCTTGCCAACTGAATCGGATATGTTGACTGGGTAGAGTAACCTAGAGGGGTAACCCTCTACGCATCAACACACCTCCCCGAAATAGAATTATCTTCGTGTGACTCATGTGGCCCTCAACAACCCAGACATTTTTGAAAGTGGCCCTTCTCTTAAAAAGGTTGTGCACCCCTACTCTAGAGTAACATTGAGTAATAAAAAAAAAACAATCTATTGTTTTCAATAGTAAAATGGCCCTTCTCTTAAAAAGGTTGTGCACTAGGGTGGGCCTAAAAAAACTTTTTTTTTTATTTTCGATGATGGGTAGTGCGGAAAAGTGGCCACTAGTGGCACTAAGTTCACACAAAAAAATTGAGATTTTTAGGACAATTCCTATATTTGCCGCTTTTGGCTTGAAGTTTTGTTAAAATGCTGATTTTTGAACTTTTTGAGAAATTTTTTTAAAAATGTTAAATTAAATTTATTTTAATCGTATTTTCTTGAAAAGACATATTTTATGTGCCAAATGTATAAATAAGCTCTGATAATGTATTATTTAATTGCTATGTGTATTTTAAATTAGACGATTTTTATAGCCTTTTCGCCTATAAGTGAGCAAAAGTTGCATGTATTGTTTGAATCATTCAACGGTTTCTCTCTTTTGTCTTGTTTATGTCCCTTGGTCTTCGTTATTTTTTTGGATGCTTTAAGGGTCATACCTTTAGGTGACGGGCAGCAGAATCCCCCAAATCCCCTCAAATTGAAAGACTTGCAATTGCCTACTTATGCTGACATCATGCGTCACTACTATTGGTTGCGAAGCGATATAGAAGAAAATCGAGATATTTATCTTCAACCAGTGGATGATATTATTAAAATGGTAGGTGAAAAGTTTCCGAAATCTGGATAAAAGCTTACATACCAATGGTTTCCCAATGAACAATTAACGGAAAAATTAAAAACTATTACAATAAGTGTAGATCATTGGAAAAATCCTGTAATCATACGGGCGTTAAAGGCAAGACGATCTGCGAAGATTTCGTACGAAATGTGGAAACCTCTCTTTTTGACATTACAGCTTGTAAGTGTAGAGACTTGAACAATTGTAGCTGTGACATCAGGCGTAAAGTTCCACATCGAGAGGGGAACTTCTTGAAGGATCAAAGGACTTTTCGAAAAATGTTTATCGGAAGTATTGATTTAAAAACAAGCAAAACTCTTGTAAATAAAATATCACGGAAAATGAATAGGGATACAATTTCAACGAGGAATAGTAGTTCTGCGACAAAGCCTTCAACGAGAGGAGTTGAAGAAGATGGAAGACAGATATATTGTTGGAAAATTCAAGTAGTGTGAGCTTTCAAGCAAGCAGTTCGACTGAATCTGAATTTTAACCAGGCCTTTCAAAGCCAGACACTCCTAAACGCCCTGTATCACACAGCGCCCGCCACTGGTGTATCAGAGAGGGAAGTTGCGTTAATAGCTTCATCCGTGCTTCAAGATGCAGTAATTGTGACGGAAAAAGAAGAGAGCTGCAACATTTGATATGTATTCTTCATACGAACGAATTTCCACTCAGACATCTACTGTCTAAACTTGATGGTGGAAACATGGGACCTAAGTCCTTTGCCGGACCAATCGGTTCTAGACTAACAGGGTGCGAAAATCTACGTGTCACTTTGTTCGAACCTATTGCTGTTTCATGGACATCAGAAATGAAAAAGACTGAAGATCTGAGTACTGATCAAAAATATTTATTTGATATTTGTGCAGCAGTTTCAAGCGGACAGTGTCCTCGGGGGCTGAAAAACTGAAAACCTGGACCAACTGTGCAATCGAGATGGATCACAACTGCCTGCAGAATTTTACGCTTGTACGTTAGTAGTTCAAATCCTGATGAAGCGCTTAAATATCTCGCGCAGTACGTGATAAAAGTTTATGCACCAATGTGGTTTTCTGTAAGGAAAAGGCCGGGTTGCGCGGACGGGCCTAGACATCTGTGAAAGATTATTCAACTTTCGACGTTTCTACCAGATGAGCTAAAAGAGACAGTCCATTCAGTCGTACAGACAAATAGATACTATGGCCATCCCGAGAATTTACTGATAGCAATGGCAATCGATGATAGCATATAAATTAGAAGAATGGCATGGGAAAGAATAAAAAAATGCCGCAATTTAAAAAAAGATAAAAATCAACAAAATGCGAAAATTTCAGATTCAAAAGCTGAACTTTAAAGCAACGGAATACTATGATTCCCTCGACTGGGTAGCCACCGAAATCAGCGAGCCTCCTATAACAAAAACTCTTTCATTAGAGGAAATTAAAGGAAATATAATTTCAGGATCCATGTTGAATAAAGCATTAATCTGCTTTCCAAGTCACTCCCAGGCTGTGGAAAGAGTCGTTAAAATTGTGACAGAAGCTGCATCAAAGAAATGTGGGAATGAAGGAAGAGATGCCTTCATTAGAGTAAAACTGCAAGCGCAGAAAAAGATGCCAAAATTCATTTCTAAGAAGGACTTCGTAACCTGAAAAGCTATGCACTTTGAATATAATATTCTGTGGGTAGGAGGGCGGGTGGAACTCGCAGTACAGCTACCTCCTCGCGGTGAGTTCCGCGTAGTTTCGCTTTGGTACCGAACGCAATACAAGCTAAAAGCTGTACATTTTAAAAGCACGTAGCACAAAAATAGTGCATAATCAGGGAATATTTAAACATTTGGCACATTAAATATGCCTTTTAAAGTAAATACAATTAAAATAAATTTAATTTAACATTTTTTAAATTTTTGATAAAAAAGTTCAAAAATCAGCATTTTAGCAAAACTTCAAGCCAAAAGCGGCAAATATAGGAATTGTCCTAAAAATCTCAAATTTTTTGTGTGAACTTAGTCCCACTAGTGGCCACTTTTCCGCACTACCCATCATCGAAAATCAAAAAAAAGTTTTTTTCGGCCCACCCTATTGTGCACCCCTACTCTAGGGTAATATTGAGTAATAAAAAAACCAATTTATTGTTTTCATAAGTAAAATGCCACAGAGTCCTTCAAATTTAAAATAGAATGGCATATATTTCAGTTATTTATTTCATGTGATAGATGGTATAACTAGATTCATTTTTATAAAATTTCCTTTAGAAGAATTTCACATTTATATTATGAAAATAATATGAAACTGAATAAAAAACATTAATGGTAATATTTTGTTAATCTTTCCGTTACATACTGGGGTGGATTGAATTTTTATTTTTCACAATTTAAAAATGTGCCTATGCCGAAAAAATGTTCTATTGAATGGATATTAAGAGAAAAATAATTAAAAAATTCAACTTCAATATTGAATACTACCACAATTGGGTTGTAATTTCGAAAAAAAAAATTGGAAAAGACTTAATTTTGGTTAGATGGTTTAATGAAAATTCCTTTTTGACTCAATATAATGGTTCTAATATTAATCAAAACCTACCTACCCGGAAAAGAAGTTCTATTGTATGCAAATTAAGATAAAAAGAATTATAAAATAATAATTTAAAAATTTAATGCTTTCGCAAGGTGGTTGAAATTATGTATTTGAGTCTTTTTTACTGTAAAATGTCAAAGCGATTTTTGTTAAGTGAAGCATACACATACATTTTCTATTTTTTGATATTTATGTCAATAAAAGGACACTTACTTGGTTTCAAGAAAGAAATTCAGTTTCTTATTTAGCAGCTTGGTTAGTATAAAATCAAGAAAAAAATAGAGCATCGTATAAATTACAGTGGGTGGTTGGTTTTTATTTTTTAGTGTCGAAAATGGGCAAGAGGTTTCGTGATTTGATACGATTTGTTATAAAACCGTCTCTTCTATATTGTGCACAGAGATCAGAAGACGTTTCTGTGACTGTTTTGCCTATTCGTCCTGTAGCTTGTATGTGGCACGGAAAAACGCTTATAGTGGGTATTATTACCGCTGGAATGATGGTTGAGGGTAAGGGTTGGGATGGGGTTCTGGAAGCGCTTCCAGAACATTCTATATGACACGTAAATTCTAAAATCTTGTTTTAAGAACGGATTTACGGAGATGCTTTGATTCAATGGAAGTATCCAGATTTGGATTTCTATTTTTGACAAAGGACTCGGAGAGAAAATTAATAGTTTGTTATTGACAGGTGAAGAACGTTATACAAGTACTGTCTTCTTGTTTTTTGAAATTTTGTTCTTGCAGGTTTTGGAGGGTGCACGTTCTTCTGCATTCATACATGTTAAGTTAATTTCATTTGTTTATATTTAAATTGCAAATTTTAAAGTAATTTTCTAAAACATCATTTATTAAAGAATTTTTGTTTTGTATTATACATTATTTGTTTTGTTTAATTTGGTTTATTTTAGCCTTTTTTAATTTAGTTTATTATATGACAATAGTTATTTTCTGTATTGAGGGCACAATAGACGTGTGTTCAGAAACCTGCAGACTTTTAGCAGTGGGAGTGTAGTTAGGTCTGTCTGTCCTCCCACTGATGAAGAACAGACTGTTATTTGCCTGTGCTTTTTGTTTTACCTATATTTTTGAAAGTTTTTGAGATTTTTTATTGTTAAATATTGGAGATATACACTTTCTTTTCGAAGTTATGGTGTTTTTGCATTTTAAAGTAGTGACGAAATATATACATACGTATATATATATATATATATATACACTGCTCAAAACAATTAGGGGAGCACATAGTTTTAACGAAATTACGAAAATATTTACAGCGATAAGTAACGTAAAATAAAACATCCATAATTTAAAGTGCTGTAGAAAACAGATAAAGAAAACTTCACATATAAATTAAAGTTTCTGACGTCCAAAACTAGAAAAAGGAGAGAAGTACAGAAATCGGGATTTTGTAGAAACGTCTGTTTCACTGCCTCAGTTGTAAAATCCAATTGCCCAGCTTGTGTTTTGAGAAAAGGTGGCTTGAAAATGTCACACCGATTGAAATGTCAAAGGATTTACCGCAACCCATGGCTTGGCGTGTTATCGGGACAGTTGAACTTGGGGAAACACAACGAAGTGTAGCGGACGCTGTTGGAGTCGCAAGAAGTGTCCATGAAAGACTGTGGAATCGATTCCAATACACATGGAATGGTAGTCATCGACAAGTGCAAGGTCGAAAATGTGCTAACACAGAAACTGATGACCGATATATCCTGTTAACAGCTCGTCGATACGGAATGGACAGTGCTACTCAGCTGCAAACACAGTTGTTCTTGGCCACAGAACGAAGGCTGTCCAGCCAAGCAGTCCGACATAGGCTTCATCAGGATGGTCTCGATGCACGTAAGTCGATGGTCTGTATTCCTCAAGCCACAGTGCGACCCAAAGAAGGTGGGGAATTGAACATCGAGTTTGGAAGCAACGTTGTTGGAGTCAAATTCTGTTTACAGACGAGTCCCGATTCTGTCTGGATGTGACATCTGATGTGTTTTGGCAAGGAGAAAAAGAGGCACTCAAAATAATCCCACATTCGTTCGTGAAAGATCACATTACAGATGAGGCTATTGGCTGAAATCAGCATAGGTGAGCGTGCGGGCCTGCATATCATTCGGAATGGCACTTTGATGGTCCGAAGTAATACAGACCAGATACTGAGACATCAAGTCGCATTTTATGTTACAGTAATTAATGGTTTCTTATTTTCCATGCATGATAATGACAGACCTTATACAGTTCGTATTGTGGAAAACATGCTTCAAGCTAAAACAATTCAGCGTATGGAATAACCAGCATGTTCTCCTGTCCTTAGTCCGACCGAGCATGTTTGGGGCATACTCAGACGACGCATTGCTGCGAGACCGAGACCTCCTTTTACTGTCCGGGACTTGTAGATTGCATTTCTTGAACAGTGGAACAGTATTCCCCAAAGTCTTATCGATAACCCCATCGGATCATTGTAAAACAGGTGTGCAGCAGTCTTAGCTGTTCGAGGAGACCACTCACAATATTAAAAATCTTGCATCATTTCTAAACAATATTTTTTTTATCATTTACATGAAACCAAATTGTTGCCCTAAACCGTCTTTTTATGTCCTTTTCATCTTTTCAAAGAATAAAAGCTCCCTTACAATTTTTTACGTCTTTTTTTTTTTGTATTTTGCATCGATACACGTGTACTATTAATTTTATGCCCATGCATGTCTGTTCACTTTTTTGCTTGCTCCCCTAATTTTTTTTTGAGCAGTGTATATATTCAAATATATATAATTATATCTGAGTTTTGTCATACTGTAACTCTCGAATTTTTTAACCGAGTTGGATGAAAGTTTTCACATACATAGTACAAACTAATGTCTCGATCAAGTTCGTTGGCCAGTTTCATCCTCCATCTTGTTTCAAAATAGCGGCCTTTGGAATTTTTGATTTTTTTTTATGTTTTTTAACGTTCTATACATATAGAAAATTTTACATTTCACAGAACTCAAACTCTTATGTATCATTTTAAACAGAATGCTATGAACATTAAAGGATATTTTAAAGAGTTATACAGTGTACGTTAACAACATAGGTAATTTTAAAGAGAATGTTAGGAAACCTAAAAATTTCCAAGCGTGTTCACAAAATTCAAACGGCCGCCATTTTTAAACAATATGGCGGTTGAGGCATTAATATGTACTACGTATATGAAAATTTTCATCCAAATCGGTAAAAAATTCGAGAGTTACAACATGACAAAATTCAGATAGATCATATATATATATATATATATATATATATATATATATATATATATATACTATTCTTTTCAATTAAGGGAATAATAGCGCTCAAAAGTATTATGATAAAGATCTCTTGTCATAATACTTTTGAGCGCTATTGTATATTTTTCAATCATAAAGAAAAAAAAATATTTAAAATACTTCTCCACCAAAAAATAAATAAATAATTCAAATAAAATAAATATTTTTTGCGCTAACTTTTTAAAATGCTGTTTACAGATTCTCTGAATTATGAGAAAGTGTAAGTTTTTCTGTAGTTTTTGAAACATACATTCCAGCCACAGAAAATCTAATAGAAATGCATGTAATAAAATATTTTAGCAAGGTATGCTATTTCTTTCTCCCAGCTCAAAAACTAAATGACCATATTTTTTTTCTGAAAAAAAAAAAAAAAAAAAAAAAAAAAAAAAGGCCATTTTTTCCCCATTCTGACCAGAAAATCAGAGTTCTAACTTTTTACGACTGCTCTTTCAACTTCACCTACCATTTCATTTATACTGATTGTTTCATAATAATAGAAGCTATCAGTCCATCAGAAGAAAATGATCTATTCCAAAGGTATAAGTTTGATTAACTCAGATAATCGGGACTCTACTGTATCTATATTTATATACATACATTTTATGTCATCGGGGGAGACACTAAATTATGAAAAACCAGAATTCCTGTTTTCTAGTTTTCAGATTTCACGTGTGTCGTAAAAACTAAAAAATCTATTAGATTTACTATGTTTAGATTATATTTGTCTTTACAGTGTTGAATCTTTTATTATTTAAATATATTTGTTTGGTATTTTAAAATTGCTAAAACACGATGAAATAGAATAAATTATGTAACTAATTATAAATCAGCCAAATGAATCGTTTGACAAGTTTGAATTGAAATTGTTAATTTATTTCGATGAGTTACGTTTTGTTTTAATAATTTTTCAAGAAATTAAACTATAGTTTGATTCAAAATTAGGATATTTTGATGTCAATTTGGAACACGCACAATAAGCAAATAACACTTGTTTACAAATTTAAACATTTTTATATGCTTTTGATGAAACACCTATTTTCTTATTACACAACCTCTTATGGTATTTGAAAAAAATCTATCAGGTAACATTTTTTACTTTCTTCTATATAAATAGATATTTTATATAAATATTATCAAAAAAAAAAAAAAAAAAAAAAAAAAAAAAAAAGACTGCAGACGAGTTTTGAACTAAATAAATATTAAAATTAAAGAAGGAAGATTCCATTGTTCTAAATTACTTAAAAAAAATCTTATATCTTCTTTAATGAGCAAAAGATTTTTGGGAAAATATATTTTTTTAAACTGAAAGCAGCATTTTACTCAACTCATCATAGTAGATTTATATAGAATAAAGTTTTGTGATGCCTACAACATAAGGTTAGTTGGGGCAACTGGGACATGATTTTACAATGTGACTTTGGAACTTCTGACAATTCAGCTTCATAAAACTAATGTTCATTCGAATTAAAGTTTGAACTTCTGTAAATGTGTTCAGTTAGGTTTCCTCTATCAGACAGAAATGCTCAAAGTTACATTTTAATATTTAAAAATATAAAAATATGCATATTTCATCTTTCTTTTCTCATGGGTCCAGTTGCCCCCAAAAATGGACCAGGCGGGTCTATGTTCCACACGCGTTCATATATATATTTTTTTTATATCGGATATCAGGTCCTGTTTGAAAAAGTGTAAACAACTTAAAAAAATTAAACCAGACAGATCATGTAAATTATATGTCAATAAACAGTGTTGTAAGGGAAACCTTTGCTGTGAATGTGTCTAAAAAAAGCACTAAAAGTGAAAATATTAGATTTATTTATTCCAAAAACATAAAACTTAAGGAAGTACTTATGTACTTTAGTAAAGATAATAAGTATAAAAGTCACATGGGTAAAAGTCACAAGAGCAAGATGAACAAACGGCTACGTAAGTACTTAAGCACTTTATCCAGGGTCGCATTATAAAGGGGAAGTTTATTGTTCCTACCAGAACCCTTACAGAAAGTGCGATGAAGATATTATTTTAAAAATAGTGGTAGGAACGATAAAAGTTTCCCTATAGAATGCGACCCCTGTGTATATTACAATTTCAAGGTCTGGCTATCTGGCTTTCAGGGTACTTGCATTCGTAAAATGTTGAAATAATTTAATGACACCAATATTTACAAGAGAATCTATCTGAAAACAAGTAAAAGTATATTTTCGCGTACTTAATAAAGGTGAAATTTTCATTATAAAATTCCAGGTGCCAATGTGGCAATTAGGAATTAAAATTAAATGATGCCATAACGGCATCACCGCCTCACAAGGGGCAAAGAAATTTTGTTTGATATAACTCAATATGTTTTTTTTTTTTAATTTCATTACATAATTTTAATAAAGTATTCTATCATTTTCTTTATTGTGAGCAAAAAACAATGGAGAAAGTTACATCCCGTAGTAAGCGAAACACAAAAAAAAATATTTATAACTATTACAGTAACTGGATCCAGCATGGTCCAGTTACCCCATTCTTGATAAATTTATGAGGTAACTGGGTCACCGGGCTTACATTTGAAACATGAAGTAAATATGTATATATACCTTATAATATTAATGTAGTTATATGTCTAATATTTAAAAAAAATGATTGTTTAATAAAATTACTTACATTATTTTAATAATCAGCCGAGGAAGTTCAACCATATAAACGTTGTTAAAAAAAAAAAAAAAAAAAAAAAAAAAAAAAAAAAAAAAAGAAACGTAAATTTTTGACAACCTATCACAGCAAAGTGAGAGTTATGATTGAGTTGATACACCTTGTTTTAGGAAGTAGAGATTGAGGGGCATTGTTCACAAAAACTAAAACTTAAAAAAACACCAACAGTTTTTTATAAAATAGCCTAGGGCCCAGTTACCTCGTGGTTCCAGTTACCCCTACTAACCTTACTAGTTTTGTATGAGAATAAATTTTTCAACCTACCCGCATTGTCAACTTGGATTCTATATTCTGTTTTCTTGTGTTTTTGTGAACCAAAGTGCTTTTGTTTTAAATTGAAAGTACTTTTTAGGGTTCAGTACTTAAAAAGTAAAAACGGAACCACTATAAGATCACTCCTGTGTCTGTCCGTCTGTCTGTCACAGCTCTTTTACTCGTAAACTACGGAACGTGGAAAGTTCAAATTCGGGGATGTAATAAAGATCATTGACCCACATATTTTCAGATTAATAAACATTCATAAATATATTTAGTAACAAAGTAGAGGGGCGAAATTTGCTACTTGAAAAAAAAAAAAAAAAATTTTCTTTGAATATCATGTGGGGTATCCTGTGAAACTTTTGTAATGCTGAACTCAAAAATACATTCCTTTTAATTTTAGGTATTATGTTTTCAAATATATTGTTGACAATGTAGCGCAAAAATATGTCCCTCCCCCCATCTAATTCCGAATCTACTGAAACTAAAATTATGAAAAAATTAGAGGTAGTAGACGTTAATGTAAACCTTGCCGGAAAATTATAGCGATTACCCTAGGTCACATAGTTTTTGAGTAATTAGCAATTTTCTGTTATACACAAATTTCGATTTATGGGCATGATTTATGGGACCAAGGCGGCGTTGCAACTTTGAGACTTCAATTCGAAGCGCGCTTAGCACAATGCCAAATTTAAACTTTGATCAAAGGTTTTGCTTTAGCTACACTGTAGCAATAAAGGTTATTACTACGCTGAATTTAGTTTCATGAAATGCCAAATGAAGTTTAACTATGCACAGCTTTTATTGTCAGTACCGAATTATGTTCATCTTAAACAGATTAGGATAATATTAAAAAAAGAGTTATACAAATAGCTATATTTGATATTATTTAGGTTCCATATCTCTTTGAACTTTCAGGGTATACCCATTTACACTTTTCTAATATATACAGTTATACCCAACCCGACGTTGTATATTTTTTTACAAAGTCTTAGTATTCTTTTAGCAAGTTTTTTTTTTTATAATACAATTCAAAATTCATATATTTATTCTACGGAACCCTCTGTACTGGAGTAATGCTCGCACTTGACCGTTTATTTAAATTAATGGCAGCTTCTGGTCCTACAAATTTCATATTTTGCTATCTTCACTTAATCCGGCAGTTAGATATGCTTATTCCCTTTTTTACAAAGAGTTTCTTAAAAATTGGAGATAATAGCTTTACGTTCATAAGGATTCAGAAAGGAGGGACATATTTTTATTTTATCTCCGATATTCTTTACGAATGAGCACTCAAAAACTATACGTAAAAATTTTAAATTGAACTCAAAAATACATTCCTTTTAATTTTTGGTATTATATTTTCAAAGATATTGTTGAAAATGTAGCGCAAAAATACGTTCCCCCATGGAATTCCGAATCTACGGAAACTAAAATTATGAAAAAATTAGAGGTAGTAGAGGATAATATAAACCTTGCCGGAAAATTATAGCGATTACCCTAGGTTACATAGTTTTTGAGTAATTAGCATTTTTCTGTTATACACAAATTTCGATTTACGGGCATTCAGAAACATTGTTGAGCATCGCTGAATATACCTATCGTGGCAGAAGAATAAAAGCATTGCTGATAATCATTTTTAAAAAAGTCATCGGTAATTAGCGGAGATATTAACCCTTAAATTTACGGTCAGTTTGGACATGCACAAAGACAGGGGCGGCGTACTCTATGCCTAGATAACAACTTTTAATGATATATATTGGTAATGTAATGTCCAGTAACAGTATAAAAGGAATAAAGGTCAAATTGTTAAAAACATACTAATTTAAGGGGTCTCGGGACTCTAAAAAGTGCAAAAAATGAAAAAAAGATCATTTTCAACATTTAATGTCTTAAAATGTATATGATTTTAAAACACAATTTTAATTGGGATGAAAGATATAAGTATGTTCTTTCGTTTCATGTATTTAAAAAATTGCAAGATACATAATTAGTATTTATAGGGGGTTCGAAACTGTTACACATTTGTCGAACAAAAAAAATGGCATAACAGTTTACGCGCAGGTTTAAAAATTTAATATTGCAACTAGAATGGAAATTTTGTTGCTTACTTAAACTTCAGACTGTAATTTTTTTCCCCCTGAACATAAATAAATTTGTATTTAAGGCATTTTTATATTTTTTATGCAATGTTGCATTTAGCTAAAACGAAATTTTTAAAATTTCAACAGTAAAATCACCTAAAAAATATTTTTTTGAAGAATAAAAAAGAAATTTTAGGTTCAGTTTATACAGACTAACATGAAATATATGTTTTGAAAATTTCATGAAAAATATTCAGAAGTTTTTGAGGTATCCTGCGCGTTATGCCCAAAAAACGCTATTTGGAAAATAATTACTTTAAAGTTTCGAAAACGCCGCTTCAGCTATTGAGCGGGTATAATTCTAAAAGCCAAAACTTCTGTTCAAATGGGAATTTCAAGGAAACAATTATATCAAAATATTCAGAAAATATAGGAGTTTAACATCTAAAAAATTTTAAATTTCTTAAATTTTGAAGCTTTAAGAGTCCTGCGTCCACTTCATCCTTTCCGGCACGGTGTAATTCTATTTATAAGCTTATGAAATAATGAACTGACACCAGAATTTATAAACGAATGTATTAAAAAATGCGAACTTGCTTATTTCCACATACATGATAAAAGGAAATTTTTAATTAAATATTCTTGGTGCCGTTTGTCTGTTTTGGAATTAAAATTAGGTGTCCGTTTTTTAAGGGCATCGCCCTCGAGAGATTTAATTAGAATGAATCCCATAAATACTGTGGGATTCGCGATAGTTTGCATTGATTGTATCACTCAATACGCCTCGAGTGACTTTAAAAGTTAATTAAACACCTATCTGGAAAAACGCGCCACTGACCAAAGCGGCGTTGCAGCTTTGAGACCTGAATTCGAAGCGCGCTTAGCACAATGCCCAATTTAAACTTTTAACAAAGGTTTTGTTTAACAACACTGTAGAAATAAATGTTAATATTACGCTGAATTTAGTTTCATGAAATGCCAAATGAAGTTTAACTATGCACAGCTTTTATTCTCAGTACCGAATTAAGTTCATCATAAACAGATTAGTATAATATTAAAAAAAGAGTTATACGAATAGCTATATTTGATATTATTTAGGTTCCATATCTCTTTGAACTTTCATGGTATACCCATTTACACTTTTCTAATATATACAGTTATCCCCAACCCTACGTTGTATAGTTTTTTTTTCAAAATCTTTTTTTTAAATATATATAATACAATTACAAATTCATATATTTATTCTACGGAACCATCTGTAGGCAAGTAAAGCTCGCACTTGACCGTTTATTGTTTAATGTGATTGGTTTCATAATATGTGTAATGAAACTCTTTTAATCTAACAATGAGATTTAGTAGTACACCTTGAACTGGAACATGGGTGAACAGGGAAGTAACATCAGACGAAACCATGCGTAAAGAGGGGGAGAGGGTGAAGTTTTTAATACGGTTTACAAAAGAACTAGAGTTCTTAGTAGTGTAAATATTGGAACTTGAAATGAATGAAAAGCGTTTAACTAAATATTTAGCAAGAGGGTATGAGGCAGAACCGATACTGGATATGACAGGATGGAGGGGAACACCAATTTTATGAACTTTAGGCAGATTTCTAGCCAAGAACGTTTAGGCAATAACTCAATTATTGAGTTATTCAGTACTTGTTTAAAACAACATTTATTTCAAATTTCAAATCAATATTATTCTATGACAGATGGTATAGCAATGGCTAATGGGTTGCATTCAGCTAAAACGAAATTTTGAAAATTTCAACAGTAAAATCACCTAATAAATATTTTTTTTTGAAGAATAAAAAGAAATTTTAGGTTCAGTTTATACAGACTAACATGAAATATATGTTTTGAAAATTTCATGAAAAATATTCAGAAGTTTTTGAGGTATCCTGCGCGTTATGCCCAAAAAACGCTATTTGGAAAATAATTACTTTAAAGTTTCGAAAACGCCGCTTCAGCTATTGAGCGGGTATAATTCTAAAAGCCAAAACTTCTGTTCAAATGGAAATTTCAAGGAAACAATTATATCAAAATATTCAGAAAAGATAGGAGTTTAACATCTAAAAAAATTTAAATTTCTTAAATTTTGAAGCTTTAAGAGTCCTGCGTTCACTTAATCCTTTCCGGCACGGTGTAATTCTATTTATAAGCTTATGAAATAATGAACTGACACCAGAATTTATAAACGAATGTATTAAAAAATGCGAACTTGCTTATTTCCACATACATGATAAAAGGAAATTTTTAATTAAATATTCTTGGTGCCGTTTGTCTGTTTTGGAATTAAAATTAGGTGTCCGTTTTTTAAGGGCATCGCCCTCGAGAGATTTAATTAGAATGAATCCCATAAATACTGTGGGATTCGCGATAGTTTACATTGATTGTATCACTCAATACGCCTCGAGTGACTTTAAAAGTTAATTAAACACCTATCTGGAAAAACGCGCCACTGACCAAAGCGGCGTTGCAGCTTTGAGACCTGAATTCGAAGCGCGCTTAGCACAATGCCAAATTTAAACTTTTAACAAAGGTTTTGTTTAACAACACTGTAGAAATAAATGTTAATATTACGCTGAATTTAGTTTCATGAAATACCAAATTAAGTTTAACTATGCACTGCTTTTATTCTCAGTACCAAATTAAGTTCATCATAAACAGATTAGTATAATATTTAAAAAAGAGTTATACGAATAGCTATATTTGATATTATTTAGGTTCCATATCTCTTTGAACTTTCATGGTATACCCATTTACACTTTTCTAATATATACAGTTATTCCCAACCCTACGTTGTATAGTTTTTTTTTTTCAAAATCTTTTTTTTTAAATATATATAATACAATTACAAATTCATATATTTATTCTACGGAACCCTCTGTAGGCGAGTAAAGCTCGCACTTGACCGTTTATTGTTTAATGTGATTGGTTTCATAATATGTGTAATGAAACTCTTTTAATCTAACAATGAGATTTAGTAGTACACCTTGAACTGGAACATGGGGGAACAGGGAAGTAACATCAGACGAAACCATGCGTAAAGAGGGGGAGAGGGGAAAGTTTTTAATACGATTTACAAAAGAACTAGAGTTCTTAGTAGTGTAAATATTGGAACTTGGAATGAATGAAAAGCGTTTAACTAAATATTTAGCAAGAGGGTATGAGGCAGAACCGATACTGGATATGAAAGGATGGAGGGGAACACCAATTTTATGAACTTTAGGCAGATTTCTAGCCAAGAACGTTTAGGCAATAACTCAATTATTGAGTTATTCAGTACTTGTTTAAAACAACATTTATTTCAAATTTCAAATCAATATTATTCTATGACAGATGGTATATCAATGGCTAATCCCTTAGTCCTTTCCTAGGAGATTTATATATGAATTACTTTGATGTTAAAATGTTTAACCTTATCAACTTCCCATTTTATTGTAGATATGTACATGATTCTTTTGCTCTCTTGGACCTTTCTCTTTTATCTGTTGAAAATACATTAACTATTTTGTACTCAATAAATATAGTTATTCAATTTACTTATGAAGTTGACATAGATAATAAATTGTCATTTCTTGATGTGTTGGTTACTCGTCAGCATAACACCTTTAACACTTGTGTTTACCGTAAACCTTTTGCTGCCATATTACCTCACCATTTCAATTTGTGTCACTCCCTTTGCGAAACAGCTTCGGATTTTCTTTATTTGATTAATAGAGCTCGCCTTATTTGTTCAGATAACAATTCACTTGTTACAGGATTAAATTGCATTAGATATGTTGCTATCGATCGCGGTTTTAGCTTATCTTATATCAATAATTTAATTTCTCATAGTCTTTATAAATGTTTAAATAATCTTGATTCTTGAGTTACTGCGCTTTCTTTTTCTAACCTTATCATTTTACCTTTGTATAATAGTATTAATTTTAAAATAGCTAATATCTTAAGACATTATGATTTTAACGTGGTTTTTAAGCCAGTTAATAAATTACCTTTTTCACAGCTTAAGGATCAAATTCCTCCTCAAAATTTTCGGGGTGTTTACAACATTCAATGGCAATGTGGTTTCTCTATATTGGATAAACTAAACGAAAACTCCATTACAGAGTCAAAAAACACATAAACTATGTAAAGAAAAAAGTATTGCAAAAATTCTCTATCACCTCTCATTGCTGGGGGGAGGGACATAATTTCAATTTTGACTCAGCTACCATTATCAATAAATGCATTACTTCTCTAGTTTTAGACTTTATTGAAACTGTTCATATCCATAGATTTAAAAACTCCTTGGTTAATGATTTTCATGGTGTACCATGAATCTCATCTTTCTGGGTGTATTTGTTGTGTCACGGCATTTCACTTCCGCTTTAATTTCATTGGCTGTTGGAATTTGATGGTCTTTTGGTTTTGTGTTTTTACATTTCGGTTTCACCGTACATGTAGTAGTGGGGATATTGTTTCAAGAGATTTTATACACTGATGATGTGAGTCCTGGAACTCACGAAACGTATACGTCTGTTCAAATCTTATGTATTTTATTGAGTGTTTAAACGTTGCTTTTAGGTGATTTTTGAAATATACATCTTTAGTGTATCTGAAAAATAAAATTTTGCCACCATTACACGTTAAATTTTGCCTATAATAAAAAATTTCGTCAAAGCCATGGATAAAAACAGTGCTGTTTTTAATGTTTACACAATTGTTTTCCAAGTATACAGACGCAAATTTAAAAGAGAGATTTTTTGACTGTCCACAGATACGTAAATTCATGCAAGGTAAGGACTTTGAAAAACTTTTATCTACTAATGCAACAAATGCTTGGGATTCCTTTAAAACGGTCGTCCATGGATTCTTAGGAAATCATAAAGATGAAAATTATGAAAAATAAAACATTGCTGTTTTATTAAAACACTGTGATTCAATGGGTGTGAACAAGTCTCCGAAGACACATTTTCTCCATCAAACTTCAATTTTTCCCTATAAACTTGGGCGCCGTGAGTGACGAGCCGGGCGAGCGCTTATCACCAAGACCTCAAACCTTTTGAAGACAGACACAAACGTTTTTGAGGCGAAAGTATGTTAGAGGACTACTGCTGGTCTATTTTACGAGAAACAGGTCAAGAAAGTCATAAAAAGAAGAGTAGAATCTATCATATCTATTTTTTTTCTTTCTACATATCCTGTTATTATCTTTTTAAGTATCTAATAAATATTTTTAAAACTAGACGTGACAGATTTTCCAGCACTCCGTGCACTAGAATCTAACAAAAAATACATATTTTGGCGAAAGTATATAAACCGTGTAAACCAGTGTAATTTACGTTAAAAAAGGTTTTCAGTTATTTTCCTTTCCAAATAATTATATATTTTACTTTCCTTTTCAAATAATTATATGTTTTTAATAAATGTTTTAGCATAACTTTAATATTCTCTACCTTTCATGGATTTGTAAATTAACTCCAACTCTTTGCTGAAACGAGCAAATGTCTCTCTTTCTTCAAGGTTGACTTCAGCATCTACCGAAAAAAAATATTTTTCCCCAGTTTTAAGATCTTGGACTTTCCACGCCCGAAAAGAAAAATAGCTTTTTGAAATTAATGGAATACTTTGATTGTTATTATGTTATTGGAAACTTTTTAAACGTAATTAATAGTATCTTTTTGAAAAAAATGGTGAATGTTCACTAAATAATATACCATTGAATTGTACGGATATATTCAAAGAACGTTCAATTTTAATGATTTAATTTCAATATTGAAATGTGTTAATCTTTCATTTAAAAAAATTGTTTTTAATTATTTATTATTTAACTGTTATTTTCTCTCCATATTTCTGCATGGATTCATAAATTAACTTCAACACTTTCTCGAAACGACCTGATGCCTGGTGTTTCATTACGACTGACCTCAGTATCGACCAAAAAACTTATCGTTTTTCCGCGCCCTTGGATGGAATTTGTGACGCGTGATCATACGATCAGCGGCCGATCCAATTGACTTAAAAGCTCTTAGGCTTGTGAGGAAAGCTTTCCTCACCAATTCAGTCGGCGGAGATCACATGATCTGACAACACTAACTCTGTCTTAAGCCATCGTTCAAACAAGTAAGTTCTTCCGCGACCAAAAAGTCAGCAATTGGTGTACTCATCTAAGTGTTACGTTTATCACACATTGGGAAAATTTGTTTAAAGCTTTTATCTCTGTTTGTTTTGCATATGAATGCAGAAATAATAGTACAGCCAATGATAGGATGGTCTATTAATTGCCAAGTTTATGTATTTTGAAAATGTTCTCATTAAGTACTTCATTAAAATCAATTTGGTTTATGAATATCATGCTCGATATTTAAAAGTATAATTAAAATTCTGTATTGATATAAATCTTACTGTTCAGAATTACTAATAAAACTAAGAATACCTTTTAATTTTCCCAACTACAGCTGCTAAAATTAAACTTCACTTATTACTCAATCAAGTTTACTAATAATAAATATACATTTTAGTACTTAAAATAGCCGTATTCAACATTTTGACTCGAGGGAGCATATAACTTGTTTTAATTATAAATAAAAGTTCCGGAACCTAGAAATCCAAATCTGATATTTCTCTTAAAGAATTCCTTTTGGAGATGAATAGAATATTTCGAAAGAAATTGTTCGATTAGAAACTTTTGAAGCGTAATTAATAGACATTTTAGAGAAATTTGATTGCATAATATATCATTGAATTGTTTGGATATCTTCAAAGCTAATAGAATTTTAATGTTATATTTTAACGATTGTTTGTGTTACTCTAAAATCCGTTTTATGATTCTTTTATAGTATTTCCTCACATGTTGCTTGACTACTATCATATTTATTTATTTATAAACATAAATTTATATTAAAATGTAATTTATATAATAAAAATTTTCATTAAGGCTTACCCCCCAAAACGATCTTATTGAATTATATTTTATCCAGTAAAAGTTATATTATTGATCATTACAAAGATTAAAGCAAATATTTCTTTTAAGTCTATAATATTAAATAACATATTATTTCATTTCACAACAAGTAAATCATGTTTTTTCATTAATGTACACATTTTCCATTAGAACACGATTGAATATTTCGTCTGATGCATTGAAATCATTACTTATTATCTCCTTTTGTGCATAAATAGAATGTTTCCACATTAGCTCGAGATAGGCGCTTGCAAATAGCAGAATTTCGAAATCCGGGGATGGACCTACACTGTAAAAAAAATTCCGCAACGTTCCTGAGAAAAAATGGGCAGCTGAGTTGCCCATTATTTCCAAGAAACATTTCTTGAAAATGACTGGAACTTAACTGTATATGTTAAAAACTTTCTACAGAAATGTCAGTAAGTTTCCTGCGAAATACCAGGAATATTTCTGTTGACAGCAAAACATTACTGACATTTCGCAGCATGCGGGATCCGCAGACGATTTTTACATTTCCAGTTGACAATTTTCGCTTTATTATCATTATTTGTTAGAATGAAAAAAATATTTTGAAATTGACATCAAACTTATTATTTATAATTTACACGAAAAAATAAATTTTCAGTTAAAATTCAATAAAGTAAATATATATATGATATATTGTTTCTGAACTTTGCTTAAAATATAAAAATATATAAATGCAAATAATAATTAGAAAAAAAATCTAGACATAAAATATTTTGGATTTTCGTCAGTAATTATGTTAGTTTACAAGTTAGATAAAATACATATAAATTTTCATGAAAAAAAAGCCTTCTGCGTCCACACCGAGACACGTTGAGAGCTGCAAACTAATGGGTATT
Organism: Maratus speciosus; assembly: GCA_963932465.1. Lineage (NCBI taxonomy): Eukaryota > Metazoa > Arthropoda > Arachnida > Araneae > Salticidae > Maratus > Maratus speciosus. The sequence goes on along the minus strand of OZ010795.1, from coordinate 69,174,865 downwards.
TGAAACGTATGCTAAACCTCGGCATCTAATTTCTGAAAATCTAAGGCCCATTTGAAGAAATCCTTTCACAAGAATAATTAGTGATAAGAACTCTAAAACATACTTTAAATTAATCAAAATCGGTGAGAATCATGTTTGATGGTCCCCTGGTTAATGGAGATCCAAATAATAGGTGTATTTATTTACACGGTCTGCTCGTTAAACATTCCACAGACAAGTACGAGAGATAATCTCTTAGCGATGTCACAGAGGTATTGTATTTTCATCTGAATTGTCTTGACAATAGAGACGTAAAGGATTATGTCGTCTATTGATTTATTTGCATTCCATATTGATTTTTTTACATTCATTTAAGGAATTCGTTTTCGACACTCGCGCGCGAGCAACGGGTTATAGCAAAAAAAATAATAAATGGCGGCCGCAGCGTTTTGCTTTTCAAACTTTTGTTCAGGAGCGTTTCAGATAAGAAAACCAGAATTTCACAGGAAAGAGCTAAATTATTCTGAAAACCTGAGAAAAGGTGAAACGTTCCTGAATTTTGCATGGAACGTTACCATTTTTTTTTTTTACAGTGTAGCTGACGATAGTTCTCTTTGCGTATCCTGGCCCTGTGCAAAAACTAAAGTGTCGTTTCGGCCCATTTATATTTTCGCAATTCACTGAAATGCCGGACTCTGATTCTACAGAAAATTTCGATTTTTCTAAACATACAATCAAGTCATTTTAATGAATATTGCAACCATGTTAATGTAAGAAATTTTCAGTACATTTCAGATTGTGTATTCGCAACGTAGGCAATACACAATAGCAATATTGATAATTTCTCACAGTTTTAGACTTTTCGACGTTCAAATAAAATTTCATGAAAAAATATTATGTTTAGAATAAAAATAAAAAGAAGGTTAAAAGCTTTATTACATTTAAATCTGTATAGTAAAAATTAGATTACAGAAAATATTTTTCAGTAATTTATTAAGGTATACATCCAATGAGAAGATAGATATCCCTATTATTTTTTAAACATATTGCGTGCACACCGCCGAAGAAAAGGGCAAAATTGTAATGTTGTTTTCTGTATAATTTTCTTCAAATGCTAAAAAAATGTCTTTTTGTAACACGATATACTTCTTTAAATTATGTACAGATATATAAGCCTCAGTGTTGAAAATGTGCAGCATTCTGTCAGGTCATTTGACCGTTTTTTACGAAAACGGTTACACAACCTTAATTTTAACACTATTCGGGCCATATTATTGGCCATTTTATGGTCAGAATATAGTTAAATTATGGTTATGAAACCGTTTTTAAAAATTAAAAAAACGGTCGAATAACCTGCAAGAATGCTGCAAAGTTTTTAACATTGCTTGAGAATATTAATCATAACTTATTTTTTTAAAAAAAGGTATTATATATGTATATACATACACAACTTTAAATAATGACACAACTTATAAATAATACACAGCTTTACATTTCAGTAAAACCTACAGATTTGTGAACAGATTAGGATATATCAGTTCACGGTGGGGAGAAGGTTAGTCCAATTCCTGCTCGACGAGTCTAATGAAAAAATCTAACCCGCGCATAGGCACATTGTAAAATTCCGATGCCGATATTTTAACGGCCAGGGTTGGTCCGATAAAAAGAAAATTAACGGGCCAGTCTGGTCCCGACTTAAAAATTTAACTGATCTGTCTGACCGAAAAAAAATTAAACGGGCTGATATAAAAAATAAACGAAACCGATAAAGTATGAACCAACTTCAATCTGTATGACATTCGTGAGAATTGTAATGCTGTTTTCTTTGGAAATTTCTAAAATGCTAAATATATATATATATATATATATACATATTTTTTTTTGTAACATGATATTTTTTTTCATAACTACATGACAGAATCATTATTTAAATACTTATTTAACTGTACATGTAATACTTAAATATTGATGTTCTCACATGAACATCGGCTCATGTAGCCCATGTGAACTTATTCTGACTAAACTCATACAGTTTGAAATTGGTTCATAATCGGCTTCGTTTGAATTTTAATATCGGTCAGCTTAATTTTTACTTCCAGACTGGTCAGTTTAATTTTTGAGTCGGCCCAAAACGACGAGATTATTTTAATTTATCGGACAAGCACAGGCCCGTTTATGAAATTATATTTATTCTGCTGGGTTGTCCGGCACAATTTGATAGTTTACTTTCATTTTTCCGGCCCGTGTTCCGACCAGATTCGAGACTAGTTTCCATCGCGGGATCGTAGAGAAATCCAGTCTAAGCTAATTTAGGGAAACGGAATTGTTCATAATGTAATATAAAATTATATAAATAATATTTTATCATTTTATATTAACTTTCCCAAAAATATTCTTTAATAGCACTCATTGGTTGCAGAACCTTCTTTAACTTTTCTTAATAAAGCGGATTTATACACATTATATACCTTAGCGATTGGATTAGCTTAAAATCCTTCGTCGAATGCCTAAATTTTATTTCCCATTAATTCTATTATTCCTGATTGAGACTGATATAAAAACAGGTGAATTAGGTATATCATTTTAGTATTACAACGCATCTTTTGTGCCTAACTAACGGCTGAGGAAGATGGCATATCCGACCAATTGTTGTTCCTCACATGTTTTTACTTAAACACTCAGTTTTAATCTACACCAATTTTAGAAACGGCCTGTCTTATTTTTCTTTCTTTTGTTTAAAAAAAAAAAACTAGCATGTTGTAGCCATCACAAAACTTTCTTCTATATAAATCACGTCAATTATATCATTTAAATAGTACAAGAAATTACATAAATTTAGCACCAATTCATATCAAAATGTATCTGAATTTGAAGTTTGATGAAAATTCGTACCTTAATTCTTGAAATAGAGCTATAGCGAAAATTCTGAAAAATGTAGCATAGCGGCGCCACCTGTTGAGTGATTTACACCAATAAACAGCAATAATTGATATCCAGGCATACATGGATTTGAAGTTCTTGAAAATCCAAGAATTAGTTCTTGAGATAGAGCCATTATGAAAATCCCAAAAAAGCATAGCAGCGCCACCTATAGAGCGATTTACACCAAACTGTATAGAATGTCAATTCTTGTCAAGGCCTAACTGATTAAAAGTTTGATGAAAATTCGTGCATTAGTTCCTGAGTTACACCTATGGTGGAAATTCTGAAAAATACAGCATAGCAGCAGCACCTGTTGAGCGATTTTCACGAAAATGTACAAAATGTCAATTCATGTCAAGGATTAACCTGTTTTGAAATTTGGTGAAAATTATTGCATCAGTTCTTGAGATACAGCTATAATGGAAATTCTGAAAAGTGCAGCATAGCAACGCCACCTGTTGAGCAATTCGTACCCTAACAGAAACAGTGCTAATTCATATCGAAGTATACTTGAATCTGAAGTTTTATGAAAATCCAAGCATTAGTTGTTGAGATAGAGCTATTGCGGAAATCGTAAAAAATGCAGTATAGCAGCGCCACCTATTGAGCGATTTACACCCAAATGTACAAAACTGCAATTCCTGTCACGGACTAACTGAATCTGAAGTTTGATGAAAATCTGTGCATTAGTTCTGGAGATTGAGCTATTGCGGAAATCGTGAAAAAGGCTGCATAGCAGCGCCACCTGCGGAGCGATTTACACCAAAAACTAATGAGTACCAATTTATATCAGGGACTAACTGAATATACATTTTTATTAAATTCCGTGCATTTGTTCTTGAGATAGAGCGCCCAAAATAATTGTGTCACATACATACAGACAGACTCACAGATGCACAGACAAACAGACATTTTGTAAAAACATGTTTTTCGGAATCTCTGACCCCTAAAACGTGTAAATCCGTCGAAAACTGAAAGTAAAAAATTTTCACGAATCCAATAATTTCTTCGTGTAAAGATAGAAGAAAGTAAAAATCTTCATACAAAGGCATACATAACTCGAAATCTGTTGATTGCAAATGAATATAAATTTAGTTTTAGCATGATAAATTATATGGATTTAAACAAAGTATCATTATATATACAGATGTATAAACACAGAGTATTTATATTTACATGAATTAACTACAATATGAATTAAAAGTCACCACCATTTTTGATTTGTAACTTTTACCGAATATGTAGAGAAATACTTATAATTTCATTCTGGAACTTCAGAAATATAAAACAATATGTTATACACGAAGCGTGACAAATAAACAACGTTAAAAGTACCAAAAATGTATAAATTTTAAGCATACCGGTTTCGGTAGCATGTAGCATACCTTCCTCAGTGCTAAGGATGGCGGAAATTTGTTAACATATATAGGAGAGGTGGGGTTTCAAGTTAAAGGTTTATTGACCAATAGGAATACAGAGGATTGCATGTAACAGCCAATAGGAAAATAGATGGGAAATGGAACCGAAATAGTGAGACAAATTATGAGAAAGAAGTATTTATGTAATATTTCCAACAATCTGATAATGGAGGAATAACAAATTCACAATTAACAATATTATTTAAATTTTTATAAATATGAAATGCTTCAAGGAAGTTAAGTTCATGTATAGAAGTAGATTTAGAGATTATTTTAACTGAATTGAAGTCAAAAGTATGATTCATCTTCGAGGAATGTTTTGCAATAGATGATTTATTGATTTCTTGTTTTTTAATACATTGTTGATGTTCTTTGATACGAAAATTTAAGCAGCGTTTGGTTTGTCCCAAATAGGAAAGGCCACACTGACAATTAATACGGTAAATACCACATGAATTGGATAATTCAATATTGTCTTTAAGTTTGGAGAGGGTGAGTTTATTGGTAGGGGAAAAAATATTTTGGAGTCATATTGTGTAAGAATTTTAGCTATGGGAAAGCTTGATTTAGGAAATAAGGTTAACACAATGCTAATATTGGAAAGAGTAGAAGAGTGAGGAAAGTTTAAGGAACGAGGGTGCTGAAGTTTAAAAGAGCAGTATCAATTATAGAAGGGTTGAAACCTCTGTCTATCGCAATGCCTTCCATGTATTGAATTTCACTATTAAATGACTGAAAATCAGAGCAAATATGCATGGCACGATTTATAAAGCTATAAAAGGCGGCCATTTTTTGGCTTGGAGGATGACAAGAACGTGCATGTGGTGGTAAAGAAACTTAACTTTAAACTTCAGCATCCTCGTTCCTCAAACTCTCTTCAGTCTTCTACTCTTTACAATATTAGCATTGTGTTACCCTTATTTCCTAAATGAAGCTTTCTCATTGCAAAATTCTTAGGCAATATGACTTCAAAATAATTTTTGCCCCTACTAATAAACTCACCCTCTCTAAACTCAGATACTCTATTGAATTATCCAATCACACGCTGCTTAAAATTTCGTATCAAAGAGCATCAACATTATATTAAAATACAGGAAATCAATAAATCCTCTATTGAAAAACATTGCTGGGAGATGGATCATACTTTTGATTTCAATTCGCTTAAAATAATCTCTAAATCTACTTCTATACGTGAACTTAACTTCCTTGAAGAATTTCAAATTTATAAAATTTTACATAATATTGTTAATTGTGAATTCGCTATTCCTCCATTATCAGTTTTTGGAAATATTACATAAATACTTCTTTCTCTTAATTTTTCTCACTATTTCGGTTCCATTTCCCATGTATTTTCCTATTGGTTGTTACCTGCAATTCTCTGTTTTCTTGTTGGTCAATAAACTTTTAACTTGAAACCCCATCTCTCCTATATATGTGAGCAAATTTCAGCCATCCTTAGCACTGAGGAAGGTATGCTACATGCTACCGAAACCGGTATGCTTTAAATTTATAAATTTTTGGTGTTTTTAACTTGTTTATTTGTCACGCTTCTATTATATCGCTCCAAGCTCCTTATTGTTAATTATTGTTAATATGTTATACTGTTCAATGAATATTTGCCGATCAGAAAAAAAGGAGAGCAAGAACAAATGTAATGTAGAAATATTTTTTGAAATTACGTTGAAAAATATAAGGCTCGAAATGATCAAAATAGTCGCAGTAATGCATTACTATTTTGATATTGCACAGCGGTTGTGCACATTTGAGTAATTATAGCAGGTATATTCATTTAATTTATATATATGTATTTTTTGTATTTCTAAGAAATTTTCGCACGTCCTTTATGGCATGCTGGTATCATATAATAACTTAACGCCACTTGCTTCGTACTTCAAAAAGTAACACCATGACAAAATTATTATAAAAATATATTAAATAATTGATAAATGTGGAAATTTATATGAATATTCTTTTTACAACGCTACCATGTAGCTTTTAAAAAATAGCATGTTTTCTTTTCACTTATTCTTTACATAATGTATAAGTAAGGACATGTGTAAGGGCTTGTCGAATATCTTAAAAATATTTCAGTTGATTTCACACATTATATTGTTTTATATTTTTTCTTCTTTCTTTATTCGTCTTTCAGTTCGCCTTGTAAGAGTCATCAGAACAATGTTTTTCTAGCCAAAATGAATTATTTAATTGAAGCATCTAAAACATGAATGGACATAGGTCAAACATTTGATACACAGTTACTAAAAAAATTCCAGTTTATGGAAAATCTTTTATCATCTAGTTACTTTTAGAAAAATACTGATATACAATTTTGTATGTCGCTGATAATTTCCTGTATTTTTAGGATATTCGAATAGCCTCTTAATTGAGTTTTCCCATTTCGTTGATTACTAAATTATATATTATACAAGGTGATCTCTAACGTCCGTTCCCATACTCTTAACTGCGGAACGGCTGCAGCTATAGTGATAAAAGTGATGTCTAGGGATAGTAAATTAGCTATGCGCTACTAGATGAAACCACTTACAGCGGCACATGGCGAAAAATGGCGTTAGCGTTCCTATATCGAAAACAGTGCGAGTTATGAGAGAAAAGTGACTTAAAAATTGTAAAGTCTCATCGAGAAAGTATGAAAAGACATATTGTGAACATCAATGGTAAAAAGAAAACGTTTATAACGCCATTTGTTTGTTCATGATTACCAAAACTGTGACGTCATAAAAATTGAACGAAAGAAGAAAAGTCTTTCAGACGAAAAAAGAACCCACATAACGGCACAGTGGTTGTAATTCCCAATAGAGAGGACTGTGGTTCAAACAGCGCGTGATGCATTCTTGTACAGATTGTTTTTACAACATGTGAACAATATAATGATCGTGCAAAATCGTATCACAAACTGTTTCAACTGATTGCAACTTGAGCTTGGAGTGCGAATATCTGCATTATGCAAATACGTATTAACTGTTCACTTCAGGGAGCAATAAAAGTGATATCCACTCGGGGTTATGTGTTAAAGATCATGAAGAAATTTTCAAAAAATGAATATTGTGAGATATTTCTACTGTACAGTGAATATGGGCGCAAGGCGCAGTTGCAGCGCAGTTGCATCGGAAACGTTTCAATGCAGGCCAGCATACTTCTCACAAAACCATCCTAACGGTGGTGAAACGTTTAATGGAGGTAGGCTTCGTGACAAGACGACTTCGATCGGGTAGACCAACTAAGGTAGGACGGCAACTACAATCGAAAGATGTATTTTTATATGCCCTCATGTTTCCGAACAGCAACCAGATAAGGTAAGTGGAAACTATTGCCTCTCAAAATGTCGTGTTTGGAAAATCCTAAAAGAATTAGGGGCTCATCCACATCGCCCATCATCTCATCATGCGTTACAGAACGGGGATGCCGAGAGACGGTATGCATGGTGCAGCATTGTAGAACCAGATAGAGGATTATCCAACAGTCTTCGAAGATATAATATGGACGGATGATGCATGCTTTTTAAAGTAAAGAAAGTACAATAGTTAGGATGCTTAATACTGTGTACTGGAAAATCCTACATGTTCTGCAGACGTTCGACATCAAATGCAGTTTTCTGTTAATGATTGATGTGGTATTTACAAGAAAAGGCTGGTAAGACCAGTATTTTATCAGAGAACGTTGACGACGCACGATATTTTTAACTTCTGAAAGACGTAATAACCGATTTTGTTGAAAATATGCCGTTGCTTCAATTCTGAAATCTATGGTTCGAACATGACGACGCACATTTGCAAAAGACAGCACCTGTAAAGCAATACCTGTTGGAAGAATTCGGGTAACAAATAATCATGAATTGGGGTTTCGCAGAGTGACCTCTACGTTCACCTGACCTGATTCTAATGAACTTCTTTTCTGTGGGGATAGGAGGAAATGAAGGTGTATGTGAAACGTCCTCCAACATTGCAGGACCTCCAACGAAGTCTTATGGATGATTCTGGCAATATGTCACTCCAAGTGCTACAACGTGTATAAAATGAAGTTTAAACAACAGTCCAGATGTGCACTGAAGATATCGGAGAGAAGTTTGAACATCGAAAATATAAGTTTCTTGTGATAACTAGTTGTTTTTTTTCTTTCAAAGACCATTTTGGCACATGACAGTGTAGGAAATCGCTAACAAAGAAATGCGTATTTTTAGCCGTCTGTTTTTAGCTTTCATTTTTACGCAATGTCTTTTCGTACCAAATCGATGATGTTCTACAACTTTGTAACTCGTTATTTCCCAATATCTCGTACTCTGTTCGAGACAGGAACGCTAATGCTGCCGTTTTGCATCAGGTGGTGCTGTAAGCTAACTCATCTAGTACAGTATATCCACATTACTATACATAGACATCACTTCTATGAGTATAGCTGCAGCCGTTTAGTAGTTAAGGAGGTGGGAGACGTGCTATAGATGGTGTCCTGTATATATATATATATATATACATATTTAGCGATATCGTTGTTAAACGTATTCCATTATGATGTTCATACTGTTTCAATATTTCATATATTTATTTTTTATTGTGCTATGTTATTTCTACAATTCTTTGTCAAGTCTATGTTTTCTGAAAGAGGCTTTAATTTTATTCAAACTTGTTTATACTATAAACAAAAAAAACCGTGCAGAAATTTATGGAACTTCTTAAAATTTTATTTATCCATGTGTATACTAGAGATAAAACGGTCTCAGTCCAAACCCGAGGACGAAACGGTCTTGGGAACAATTTTTATTCTACTTTTCGGGCTCGGGCGGGCCCGGACACATTCCTTCAAAAACCAGATTTTTTTAATTATTATTGATGAATAGAAAAAAAAATAAAAGAATTTTTTCCTCCTTAAAAATTACTTTTTTCTTTTCAAATCATTCATTTGATATTTTGATCAGAATCAAGGGGAAACAGAAATTGTTCAAAAACAAAGAGAAATGTTGCCACATTTGCAGATTTTTGTCTGGTATTGCAGGCAACAATCCGTTGATATGGCGGCAACGAAAGAGTCGCCAAGAACGATTTTTTTTTTCGTTTGTGACAGAGGTTATCTTTTAATTGGATCGTTTATTTATTTTTTTATTTAGAAATCTACAGATAGAGAATATTTTATTCTGGTTTTAGTCTACTAGAATTAACTTAAGGTTTGCGAATAGTTTATTGTACACAAAACGTGATCGCTCTAAATATGAAAATAACTTTAGCGATTATTATGTCTATTTTGAATTGTGCTGTTGCTGGTGTTGACTCTGCACATTTACGAATTCACTTTCATTCATAAGTAAATGAAACTACCATATTATTCCAATAGAAAACAATTTGTCAGTGTCTCCTCTTTTCCAATAAAATCATCGGAGCTTTCACACGTTTAAGGGGTCTCAGGATTCTTAAAGCTTTAAAATTTTCAAAATTTTAATTTTTTTAGATATTAAACTACTATCATTTCTGAACATTTTGGTATAAATGTTTCCTTGAAATTCCTATTAGAGCAGAAATTATGGCTTTTAGAATTATACACGCTCAGTAGCTGAAGCGGCGTTTCAGAAACTTTGAAGTCAATTTTCTCCAAATGACGTTTTTGGGCATAACGGGCGCGATATCTCAAACACTTATGAATTTTTTTCATGAAATTTTCAAAACATATGTTTCATGTTAGTCTGCATAAACTGAGCCAAAAATTTCCTTCTTATTGTTCAGAAATATATTCTTTATAGGTGATTATTCTTTTGAAAATTTCTAAATTTTGCATTAACTAAATACAACTTTGTATTAAAAATAGAAAAATGCTTTAAATACAAATTTATTTAGGTTCAGAGTAATTATTACAATCTGAAGCATAAGTAGGACCCAAAATGTTCCTTCTACTTGCAAAATGTTTTTTGTAATCATGCGCATAATCTGTTACGCCGATTTTCCGCTCGTAAAATGTCTGACATTTTGGAGCCCACTATAAATTCTAATTCTGCATCTTGTAATTTTTCAAATACATGAAATGAAAGAACATACTTATATCTTTCATTCCAATATAAATTTTTGTCTTAAAATCAATTACATTTTAAGATATTATATGTTGAAAATGGTCTTTTTTTTATTTTTCTAATTTTAAGAGTACTGAGACCCCTTAAGTTAAGCTTATTTGCAGGATTAAGTCAATCACCAAACATTGTTATGAGGAAGGAATCAATTATAGTTAAATATGTACACCTTTTAAAGAAAATTGAAAAACAATTGTTAGATACTTCGGCATATATATATTTTAATTTCTGCAAATGCCATGCATTTATTCATTAAACAGACGTCGTTAAATTGCCCACAAGAATGCTTGTTAAAGAGAAACAGTACGAGAATCTTTTTAAGCATTATGAATTTTTATTTGATATAAAAATTCTCTTTTTATAATATTCAAGTTAAATTTTCATTTAACAGTTATTTCCATGTAAGATGTTGTTTAAAAATGATATATTACTTTTGAAATAATTTTTAAATATTATGCAATTTTTATTGGGTATTTTGGTATGGAGTTCGGGTTCTGATGATACAAAATATTTCGGGATCGGCCGGCCGCGGATCTAAAATAGTTAGTCTCGGGTGGTCCTGGGCTCCGAAAAAGGAACCGAAGTCTATACGTGGTATTCTTATAGAAACGGACAGAAATATTGTACAATGCACATATTGCCATGTGTTATATCTACAATGTTTTATAGGGTAATCACAATTGTCATTTTCTTATTGAATTCGGTGTTTGTTCCCTAATTTATATCGAAATTAAATTTTCTCTTAAAATATGATTTGAAACATGTTCTTTAATTCTTGAAGTTACAGAGCATTTCGCCAAGTAATTGTTTAGTTGTTAGAGAAAATGTTTGAAAATCGAAAGATCCAATGACTTTTGGTTTTATAGTGTATGTAGTAACATAGAATGTATACTATTTTAATAAATGTTATTAATTACACCATTCATATTTTTGATATCGATTTCTTATTTTAATGCTGCATTTCCAATAAATATTGAAAACATTATATATGTAAATAAGTTCCATTTTTTCCTGTTCTGCACTAAAATTTATTTAATAAAGAGACACATAAATTGATTTGTTACAGAACAAATCATCGAAACATGAGAATGAAAGCACAGAGTTAATATACATTCGATTAAAAAATCATTAAAAATTAAAATTTTTGTTTTTTATATATGCGTAAAGGATGATTGTAAATAGAAATCTGACGGATGTAAATAAAATGGTTCAGGTTGTTTAAAAATGGTCCCCTCGTCAGTCAAAATATTATATCCGTGTTTTCTAAATGAAAATTAAATATTTACAGACATTCATAGCGAACATATTTCCGGGTTTTTTATTTTTTTTCATACAAATACTCAGAAATCTTGAATTTTTTTCGTAATGAATAGAATTTATAACTTCAAGCTGAAACGAAGATAAGATTTTATAAAAATGTTTGTTCGGTCCAAAGAATGAGTATCTAATTAAAAAAGACCAGACGTTTGGAAGTTATGGATGTTTCAATTCAACAACAAAATAATGTAAATTTATCAACAAAAAATATCATGACACAAAAATAACAATATAGTAAATTATCATAACACAAATATGTCTTTGTTATAATTGGAAAATTATCTTTTACTAATTGCAAAACTACAATTCTATTACCTTTGTGATAACTATTTTTTAACAGTTTCTATATTGAAATCTACCAATATGTACGTATTTCATTTTATTTGTGGTAGAATTCTCTATCAAATATTGTATTATATGTGCATTGTAGCGATTATTTTTCAAAAAGTGTTACAAATTTAATTAAATTATAGTACCTGGGACGTATGGTGTCCAGATCCCGAGCTTATTAAAAAGTTAGTGAATTTGTATAATTTAGTTATTTATTTTTCAAAATTTTATTAATTAACCATCTCTGAATTAATATTTTCAAAGATACAAAATTTTATATTTTATCTTTAATAATCGAATTAAATAAACAAGGATAAAAAAATATATATTTCTAATATAGAACGCATATCTCTAATTTTTTGTACATATAGAGAAGTATTTACATCTACCAAAACATGTAACTTAAAAAAGCCTCATGCTCATTGCTATGAAAATATCATGAAAAATATTTCATTTATTTTATGATATACATTGAAATAATAAGTCATATGTTTAGTAGTGGACAAATAACAAAAAATGTATGAAAGAGAAAAGATAATGAAGGAGAAATAATACTATATGAGTAAATGTGCTAAGGTGGAACTTTTTTTTTCAGAAATTTTAAAATAAATTTTCAGGAATAAATTCTATATATCTATGTTTCTTATAATCATTTATGTATTTTCTCAAAGGATAAAAGTTAAACGTTTTTAAAAGTAAAACATAATTTGTATATTTCAAGAATATTTCACACTGTGCCTTTCCTCTGCGGTACTGTCGACAATACCTGTTGAAATGAATATAACAGTCGTAATAGACAATTATAGGACAAAGTAGTTCATTAGAAACTTGTAGACATGTTTTTACTTCAAAACATCCCATAAGAGAGATGATTTTATTGGCTTCATATTCATAAAAGGAAGTAAAGAAATTTTTGAACCTCAAACATGTTAATTGCATAAATATATTTCAAAAATTTTATTTAGAACATGGATATATATTTTAAAATCTAAAATAAATAGCGTGTACTAAAATATATCTAATTATATAAATTTTAACAGCAATTGTTAATGCATCTTCTTTAGTACTGCAGTTACAGCCCACAAACAACACACACAAGTACAGTGCCAGTCAAAAAAAATCTTGACATTCAAGCAACAGTCTCAATGTTCAGACGTTTTATTTTACTATTTCCTGCTTTAATTAAATAGACGGGCGAGAGTTTCTATCACGCGTTAGTCACGGGGAGTAGTGGCCCTTGTAACTTGAGATGACTTAGCGTTCTCCTTTTCCTTTATAATACTGGTACTGGTTTTAAAAGAGGGTTTTTCAAAAAAAAAAAAAAGAATTCAATGACTTTCGAGATTTTTTTTGCTGGCATTATAGACTCAGCTATTTATGCCTTGAACAATATAATTATTATATTCATAAAAAAAAGAAAATCAAATGACATATTAAATAGCATTTTTTGGTTTATTTTAAATTTGTATAAATTCGTTTTAATAAAAAGTGTAATATGGATGCGCTAGAACAATTCTTACCTGCAACATTAAAGTAAACATTTTTATAATTGTTTACGTTACTGAATTTTAAATATGACTTTTAAATCCTAATGAAAAGTGATCCACTGTGCTACTTTCTGTAAAGACGTGTGCCTGATGTAGTCATATAATAAGAAAATCTTTTTTAAAACATTATTTGGTAACAAAAAACAATATTTTTTATTGGTGTAACCATAAATGACTGATGTTTCTTTAAAATTGAATTGGTTTTTATCTATACTTTTAATATTTATTTGAAAAATCCCTTAAATTCGAAAGTGGACAACATAGACCGGTCGGCGGCGGCGAAACAAATGACCACGACATCGAGGTACGGGATGGCATCATGATGCAGGACAAGATTTTTAGGAGGAAATTACGGAATGACTGGTCTGCCTCGACATTTCATGGTACAATATGAGCGGCAGCGGGCGCCAATTCGTCATTTGGGTGTCACTATCATATCATCGAGTTACGGAATGAAACCGGTGCCAAATTAAAGGTAAAATAATGTATTTTAAGAATATTTTGGTCTGCAGCGCATATCCTGGTTTAAATCTTCGGAAGACTAAAATCTATAACAAGAAAATACGTCATAATGTATAATTGAAACCATATAAACATAATATTTTACATTACATTGACATACATGTTACTTAAAATAGATTTTCAAAATAAATTAAGGGTTTAGGAAAAGCTTATTAACAGTACGTGATAAAATGACTGATTCGGCATAACTTGGTACAAAGAGAGAAGAACGGGGCGCCAATTCTCCATTTTGTCAGTACTATGACGCCATCGAATTACGGCTTGAAATTTTGGCACATAAAACATACAGATTAGTACAATACGAATATTTCAGTCTGCTTCGTCATATCTTGGTAGGAGATAAGCAGAGCGGGGCACCAAATCTTAATGTTGGCGGTAGAATCATGTCATAGCGTAACAGCTTAAACTTTTGGCACATTAAAGATACATATCAGTACAATAAGAATATTTCAGTCTGCCTAGGCATATCTTGGTACGAGATCAGAAGAGCGAGGAGCCAATTTTTAATTTTGGCGGTATAATAACGTCATCGAGTTAGGGCTTAAAAATTTGGTATACTAAAGGTACACATCAGTACAATAAGAATATTTCAGTCTGTCTTTCTATATTGAGCAGAGCGGGGCACCAATTCTTAATGTTGGCGGTATAACCATGTCATCGAGTTACAACATGAAATCTTCATGTAGGACGTGATTATTAGGAGTAGATTAAGGAATGACTGAAATGCCTAGAATTTTATTGGTACGATATGAGAAGCAACGATCGCCAACTTGTCCTATTGACGCCACTATCATGTCATCGAGTTACGGGATGAGACCGGTGCCAAATTGAAGGTAAAATAAACACTTTTAAGAATATTTTGGTCTGCCTGCGCATATCCTGGTGGAAACCACCGGCAGACTAAAATCTGTAACAAAAAAAAAAAAAAAAAAAAAAAAAAAAAAAAACCTCATAATGTACAATTTAAAACCCTATAAACATATTGTTTTACATTCATTCATTCAACCATTAATTCATCTTTATTCATCTTTAAAGTCGATTCCAAGTAATATATATGGCAATGCAATGTAAAATATTATATTTATAGGGTTTCAATTGTACATTATGACGTACTTTTTGTTATGGATTTTAGCCTGCATGGGCTTTTACCAGCATATGCACAGGCATATTAAAATATTCATAAATACTATATTTTACCTTTAGTTTGGCAACGGTTTCATCACATAAGTCGATGACGTGAGAGTGACGCCAAAATGACGAGTTCCCGCCCACTGTTGTTCATATCGTACCAAGAAATGTCGAGACAAGCCAGTCATTACTTAATCTACTCCTAATAATCTTGTCCTACATGAAGATTTCATGTCGTAATTGGATAACGAGTTAAAATCACCAAAATTAAGAATTGGTGCCCAGCTCTGCTCGTATCGTACCAGGATATGACGGGACAGACTTAAATATTCTGATTTTACTGATATGCACCTTTAATGTGCCAAAATTTCAAGCCGTAACTCGATGATATGATTATACCGCCAAAATTAAGAATTGGTGCCCCGTTTTTCTCGTCTCGTACCAAGATAAGACGAGGCAGACTAAAAAATTCTTATTGCACTGATATATGCCTTTAAAGAGCGAAAATTTCAATCTATTGCTCGATGACATTATTATACCGCCAAAATTAAGAAATGGTGCCCCCTCAGCTTATATCCTACCAAGATATGACGAGGCAGACTGAAAATTCCGTATTGTATTAATCGGTATGTTTACTGTGCAAAATTTCAAGTTGGAAATCGATGACAAGATAATACTGTCAAAATAGGGAATTTGGCGCCCTGTTCTTCTCGCTTTGTACCAAGTTATTCCAAATCTGTCATTTTCTTATGTACTGTTAATAAGCTTTTCCCATACCCTCAATTCATCTTGAATGTCGATTCAAAGTAATATGTATGGCAATGTAATGTGAAATATTATGTTTATAAGGTTTAGATTTTACATATGACGTATTTTTTTTTTTTTGTTATAGATTTTAGTCTGCTGGGGGTTGTACCAGGATATGCACAGGCAAACCAAAATATTCTTAAAAGACCTTATTGACGTGAAAAATGAAGAGTTGGCGCCCGCTGCTCCTCATATCATAATAGAAATGTCGAGGCAGACCAGTCATTCCTTAATCTACTCATAAAAATCTTGTTCTGCATCATGATTTCATCCCGTAACTCGAAGACGTAGTCATTTGTGTCGCCGCCGACCGCTCTAACAGACTTGCTCTAAAATAAAATAATTGTACTTTGATATTATGAATTAAAACTAGAAATTTTAATTATTATGCTATTAAAATATAAAGGTTGCCCTACTAGCTGAATTTTTCCAGCACTATAGACATATAAATCAATAAATGAAAAATATATCTTATCCTATAGTTGTCTGAGCGAAGCGAAGGCTAATACTCAGCGAAATATTACTGTCCGGACACTTTACTACTACGATGGATATTAACGCCATGTCCTACTAAAAAAAAAGCCTAATAAAAACCTTTCGTCAAGCATAACTCAAAAAATATTTTTCGGATTTCGTTTCTGATTGCGCCAGAAGGTACCTATGAGGGTCGCCTACTGAATGCACCTACTATGAAAAATAAGTTCCAAACCGTTTAAAAATTATATAGAAAAAACTCTTTAAAAAGCCCAATTTATCTGCATACGTAACAGAAAATAGGTGTGCGTCACTTTCACCGGTTGATGTTTTCGTAGACAACTGGTTTGAACACATGAAGCAAATAAAAAAAAAAAATACGCATGCAGTAATATTGAATAGATCAGTTTCAACCACGTGATCACAAACCTTGCAACAACCCGTGGCAACCAGTTTTGGTGGGCAAACAAATAATAATACAGTATTCCGTACCACGGTGACCGTTTTTAGCCTGTTGTATAAAATCTGGCATGTTGTATGACATACAATTGTGGATGATTAAAACAAAAGACATGAGTGTTTATTGATCCGGGAGGTTATCTTTCTCTGGATGTCTGTCTGTCTATCATACAGCATGCAATTTTCTTGTAAAGGATGATATTATTATGCAGTAAAACCTCCATAACGGACACACCCGATTAGTGGACACCTCAGCGGGCACTATTTAGCGGGCATTTTTTCGATTACCAACACTTAAATAACTGTACATTTTTTACTCTCAGTAGCGGACACCTCCAAATAGAGGATAAATTCTGCCCTCCCGAGGTGTTCGCTATTCAGAAGTTTTACTGGTAAAACCTCCATAGCGGACACACCCGATTAGCGGATACCTCTATTTAGCGGACATTTTTTCGATTACCAACTCTTAAATAACTGTACATATTTTACTCTCAGTAGCGGTCACCTCTAAATAGAGGACAAATTCTGCATTCTCGGGGTGTCCGCTATTCAGAGGTTTTACTGTATATAATATTGATAATTATTTGACAGGGCCGCACAAAAGAATAAGAATATATGAAACGAATATAAACTAAATTCGGGATTGGTAGATCGCTGATGGTAATGTAATTTTAGGATGTTGTTACAGTCATCCGCAGCATGTTTTTAGAGTTTCGTTCATCTAACGAAACCCTACCTGTCTCACTCCTTTGTCTGTCTGTTTGTCCGTCTGTCACAGTGCCCGTTCTCAGAAACTATATATGTCGGAGACTTGAAAATTTGCATACTTATAGCTGAACACCACACATCAAACGGCAAATAATAAAATTTTGAAAAAGTCTAATATTTAACCCTCTGGGCTCTAACTTGTGTATTTTAAGCAATTTTTCTAACTCAGCCCCTAATTTAATTAAGTTGGAGACATGAAATTTTGCATACTTATAGCTGAACATCTCACATCAAACGACAAATAATAAAATTTTGAAAAAGGCTTAATATTTAACCCTTTGGGCTCTAACTTGTGTATTTAAAGCAATTTTTCTAACTCAGCCCCTAGTTTTATCAATAAAATGCATTATATGTATAAAAAAAAATCATAAAATTATAATTATGATGCATCACTAACTTACTGTAACCATTTAAGATAAATTCCTAATTTCAACAGTTTAGTTCTTGAAATTTTAATCACAACTCCTAAATATATTTATTTAGGAAAACTGAGCGCATCAAGTAGGAGGATTCTAAAATAAAGGATTACTCCCTTAAGTGTCGCAAACAAGCACTGCGATTTCAGCTTTCGTCAATTAGAAAACAAAGTGTGCGCGTAAATTAACAGCAGATGGCTCAAATCACTAATCAGTTTTGAAATTTTCGAGAATTGAGATTTTAGGTAATCAGATTTATAATAAGTGGAAGATACAGATAGTACTTTCAAACAAAAAGATTTGTTTAAAATATTATTTAGAGCATATACACAATAAACTAATTACTACAATACATTCATTAGGAAAATCATTGTCAGTTCCTTGAAATGCAGTATCATGAGAATAAACGTATTACCTAATCATTAACTATCTCTTTAAACTAATTTCTTTTTTTTTTAACTGCAAATTGTTTGATAAAATTTATTACACAAAATCTACAAAAATCATGATTAAAAACCAGAAGAAAAATTATCTATGTGTATATATATATATATATATATTATTTCAAAATTAATGAAAAATTACTGCATGAATGGCGCTACAGCAACACATATCAAATGCAATACAACATATTACATCATTTCAAAATGCCAAAATTCCAATCCTTTTGGAGTTATGGTGTTTTGGCATTTTGAAATGATGTAATATATACATATATAAATAACACATCGGCTGATATGTTCCAGGTCTAATGAAGAAAACACGACATTTTTGGTCAAATTTGATTTTAATCATCAACTTAGTCTTCTTCAAGAGCGTTACAATCATTCCAGCGCCTCTCTAACATTTCAATACTTTTCTTGCAGAATGAATTATCTCAAAATGGCCTCAAAATATGCGTTTGTTTCGGCGATCACCTCCTCATTCGAGCCAAATCTCTTGCCGGCGAGAATTTTTTCAGGTCTGTGAACAGGTAAAATTCGGTTGTAGCCAAATCTGGAGAATAGGCTGGGTGCGGAAGCAATTGGAAGTGTAATTCGGGAAATTTTACCATCGTATGCGGAGACCTGTGATAAGTGCAGGGGAGGGACACGGCACCCACTTTGAAAAACGCTTTTTCATAGCCCAATTTTCACGCAAAATAAAGCCTGTATGTTCTTTTGATATGTTTAGAATACCAGTTATCTCCTGCAACTTCACTTTAGGTTTTCTATAACGATTTTGTGGACTTTTTTTCTCTTTTCAGGTATAACCACCTCTTTTTGGGCGAACAGAGCGTTTCGGAACATCGATGTTTGTACGACCACGTTTAAATTCAGCAAACCAGTCAATAATGGTCGTCTTTCCTGGTGCAGAGTCTGGATAACATTTATCAAGCCAAACTTTTGTTTCCACTGTGTTTGTCCCCATCAAATAGCAATGTGTTATCAAAACACGAAATTCTTTTTTTTTTTTTTTCATTGTTCTTCAAATACAAAAAGTTGTTTCACTAAAACCACTGTAACTTTGAAGTTTAAGAGTGCAAGTTAAACACATCCAAAACTTAAAATTTTACAAGCATTAGTGACATAAAAACGTATATAGACAAAGATTCTTTGCAATTTCATTTTTCAGTATAAACAAAATATTAAGAAATATATGCATGCAAAGTAGAAGAGTAGTTTTGTTTATCAATTATTAAACCTCTATATGTGCTCAATTATTTGTACAAAGCTCTTTAAGGAGATCATTTCTGATATTTTGCTATGATACTTATGTTCATCACCTCTTGCTTTTTCCAATACCAAGCGGGTTTCATTGAAATTCGACATTGTTATGAGCTTTACCGTATTCTCGTTTTGCCGGAACTTGCCTTGTGAGACAGTCTGTATCTGTGTGATTACGACACTAATTTTGTACGAAATATGCCTCGTGTAGTGTTTTATAGTAATGAAACGTCCGGTAAAATCTTGTAATTCCCTCTACAAAATGCTTTACTGCAAAAGTAAATTTTCATGAAATAAAATCATCATTAAGTAGTTGGATGTACCAATCCCAAACATTTGTTCTATCTAATACATCTTAACATTTCAAAATGTAATTACAAATGTATATACTTTATTTTTTTATTAGCTTAATACTATACCAACTTTAAGTTCCATCTTAAATTTCTGCTTCAGTCAATTAATCGGAGTAAGAATGGGTTAATCTTAATCATGATATTTATTAAACCGATAGTTTTCCGTTATTCTGTTGTATATCAACTGTTCGCGAATAGACGGCTTATCATGATGCAAAGTTCCCGTCGCTTTATGAGAAGCCGCACAGTGGGATGTTCTGACGATCTAGGTGAACAAAATTATTTCGATGAAGTTTAATTAGTTTTTGCTGGGTTTTTATTATGCATCACTAATAAAATACTCAAACAGTGATATATATTTGGTTATTCAACACAAATCTTAAAATAAAAATACAGGGTGCCCACTTAAGTCTGTCCCCACCTCTTAACTGCCGAACGACTGCATATATATTCATAAACGTGGTGTCTAGGTATAGTAAAGAGGATATGCGCTCCTAGAAATTTGCATATTCAACCTGAAAAAAAAAATGTTTTGTGTAAACTGTAAAACGTATAAATGGTGCCAGAATTACTTTTGGTTGAAAAATTGCTCTTGTGTGAATAAATAACATATATATATATATTATTCAATTTGAAATAAAATTTCTTATTTATAGACTTTAATGCATTCGAATTTTTTTACGTGTCCCTATAAAAGAAATACAACTGCTACGCACTTTGTTTTCAATTTTAAAAATTCTATTGTGTGTCTAACTAACCTATAGTAATTTAGTAGAAATTTAATTAGAAATTCTGTTGTTTAGCAACAATCTTTCCGCGATTTTCTGAGTAGCCCTGTAAAAATTGCTTATAAATGCAGGTAAAAAACGCCCTGCTTGCCAAATTATAATTTAATACAATTGTTATCGTAAAAATACATGCAAGCAAAGTTTCAGCTCAATCAGATAATTGGATGTGGATTAAAATTGTCTTGCAATATGTTAACTAATTTTTATGTGGCCCTGTAAAATAGCATAACAGCTAAGTTCCATAAATTATAATAGCATTGCATTGTCATCAGAATGACATATCCTGAGTAAAGTTTTAGCTCAATCAGATTATTGAAATTAGTTTAAAATTAACTTTGAATCTAAATTAAGTTTGAATCAAAATTTTTGTGAAGCCCTGTAGAAACGGTATCCTATACAAATTTCTATGTTATTTAAATTATAATAATATTTCATTGTCATTCAAATGCACATGTATTCATTGTTTCGGCTCAATATGATAATTTAAAGTGATTTAAATCTGACTTGGAAGATTCGAGCTAAACATACATACATGCACAGTTAATATGATGCTTGTTTATTAATAAAAACTCACTGATCTGCAGCTGTCTGCAGGAGTTTGTTTAATTTTTCAATACTTTAAGAATGGTACTTTGATAATAAAAAAAAAAAAAAAAAAAAAAAAAAAAAAAAAAAAAAAAAAAAAAACCTTATTGCAGAATAATGCTGAATAATTTGATAAAAGTCAAGATGAAATTTGTAAACAATACCAAGGATAATCCAGAATTTCAGCCTTTGAAAAAAGCGGCAAAGCAGGTTTAATATCGCTCATTTTTAAATGAAAATGGGTTAAATCTGACCTTGACAAAGCTGTGACATTAGATCAACAAATTCGTGCTTTTAAATAAAGCAAAATAGTCACGAAGTTTTTTTCAAACTTAGAGGAAGCTAGTGCATCTTTTGAACTCCCTCAAACAAACTGCGCAAATGGCTACATTACGGTCACAATTAATCGACACCTCTGATTTTTTACGCCAAAACAAGTACAGATCTCGACAATACAGACATTCAGGTACCAATACATGCAGTTTTGTCAATATCCGAGATAATTGGAAAAATGATTTTTTTTCCACCTAGATCATGAAAATGTCCCACTGTGCGCAAGTGTAGAATAGAAATACGAAACATGAATCGCTATCACAGTGCCCCCTTTTGGCGGAATATTTTCAAATTCAATGAGGACCTGCTTAGCATGGCCAAAAACGTACTCAAATAATTTCGTTCAATTCTATACATAACTCCATACACTTTTCGATGGTAAAATAATGAAAAGGGCTCAAACATCGCTATTACAAATTACCCTTCTTTTGGAATTTTTCCAAATTTTGGGATGTCCTGCTTGCCATAGCCAAAATCTCAACAAAAAATTATTCAATTCTATGCATAAGTTCATGGACAGACAGACATTTTCCATAAACGTGTTTTAATGGATCTCTGTTGCCTAAAACCTTTAAATCCGTCGAAAACTGGAAGTTGGAAAAAATTTCGATTACATTACTTTCTTCTATTGAAGATAGAAGAAAGTAAAAATATAATTTTTTACGAGGATAACTCCGACATTACAAGCTTGTTTGATCAAATATTGGTTTAAATAATGTATGATTTCAATAAATTCTTCTCTCCAATTTAAAATAACATATATTGTCTAGACTTGCTTACAAAAATCGTACGTAAAATCAAATCTCACTTTATTCAGATACAATATTAAAAGAAAAAAAATAGAAACGTTACCACAGTTAATAATATGATATTCAAAGCTACTATTTTGTATTGAATGTTAGTAGTCATATACAATGTGTATAGTTCAATATAAAAAATGTCATATTTTACAAATAAATATAAAATATTGGTACACAGAAAAAAATTAAATCCATACACAAATATATATTGTTTAAAATGTGACATTTTGCGTCTAAGAATTTTATAAACTCGTTAGAAATCTCTGTGTTACAATAAAATTTAAAATACCACTTTTTTCCTAAATATAAAGCAAATCTTCCTACATTGAGAATGCAGAGAATAGAGTATTAAATATATGTGTTTTACAAATTTAGAAAAATAATGGATTTTTTAAAAAAAAAATTCATTACTGGATAGTAACAAGAATATGCTAAAATGCATTTTTATGTAAATTTGATTTAAATATTATTTAGATCATATATAAACAACACGGTTGAACAGTATAAATAGTTTTATTAAAAAATACTAGATACAGATATAAAATTTCTTATGAAGAAATAAAGGGATATATTGCAAAATAAATATTTTAAATAATACGGAAAACTTGTAATTTTGATAATTTTGATATTTGAAAATATTAATTCAAAACACTTAAAGTTTAAATAAATGAGATAAATTATTTACTGTGTACTTAGTAGGTAGCTTTGACGTTGAACAATCGCAAGATAAAATTACAGCTTTTGCCAGAGGGAAATTTCCGAATAATCTCTCATTTCTTCATCCTCCCGAATGACGTTATTTGATTAGAAGGTTACGTTTAATCACATAAATCTAAATTCAGATTTATATTAAAGGGAAATCTTGTTTAAAAAACATTTAGATAGGGAAGATCAATGGGAAAGATAACATAACAGAATACACTTAATTTTTCACTAAGTTCCTGCCTGATATGTATCATTAAATAAGTGAATTGGAAAATAAATAGGGATTAATCCAAAAGTACTGGGTCATACATAAAGAAGTGTATAGAGTCAATACACATTAAAACAAGTAGGGGTGGTAAGAGACGTTTGATACATAGGGAGGGTTGATACATTGACAATTTTTCTCCACAAATGGCATTAACAGCCATTCTAATACATGTGAAGCCTTCTTTTATTTGCTAAAGCCATCATTAGCTGGACTAATCAGTGAAGAATTGACAACTTTTCTTTTCTTTTAATTTTGAATGTTTTTGGAATGTCAATGTAAATTTTTTCATTGACTGATTTTTTTTCAAAACTCTTATTATTGTGAAGATAATATCTTATATATATATTTTAATTTATAAAGCTCATTGTTAGGATTAGTTTTATTAGAAAGTAGATTACCATTTTGCAACTGCATTTGTACAAAGTGATTGAAAATCCAATAATGCATAACAGGGAGAAATGATACAATTGTACTGGGGAGAAATGATACACTTGTATATTTGAAATTTAATAGTTTTTTT
Organism: Maratus speciosus; assembly: GCA_963932465.1. Lineage (NCBI taxonomy): Eukaryota > Metazoa > Arthropoda > Arachnida > Araneae > Salticidae > Maratus > Maratus speciosus. Next base: position 69,150,653 of record OZ010795.1, on the reverse strand, counting down.
TTAAGTTTGCAATCTAATATAGGACAGAAATATTCATTATTGTTTTACAGCAAGAGCTAATGAAATTGGTAAGGAAGAACAAAGAGACTATTCATAGACATTATGTAGGTTACATAGAAAAGCTGTGCGATGGTAGATGGTTATTTCGCTTTGCTCGTCATGTAGAAGGGAAAATGTTTAAATGGCCTGAAAGAAAAAATTCTTTCTATAATTTACGAAGGGCAAATTGAAAATACATTAAATCTACCCGATTTTACTTATCAAAATGATAGAGTTGTTAGTTTTTCTTTTAACCACTTCAGGGATGGTGGTATGTTTATGAAACCACTTAATTTTAATTCCCAAACGCCACATTGGAACTAGCATTTTGGTAAAATATTTTCCTTTTAGTATGAAAGTGAAATATATCCCTTTTCTTATTTCTAATTAAATTTGTTGGCAAATTCCGGTGCCTTTCATTTATTCAACACTTTAGCATTGTAAATGCTTTGCCCTTGAAAGGGTTAAAGGATTAAATGTGCTAAATTTATGTTAAATTGTTTGCAAATCAGCAATGTTCACTTCAATTTTCCTTGCAGCTTGATCTCTAGGTTTTTTTTTATTATTTATTTTCTAAAAAGTGTGTTAATAGGATTGTTTAAATAATAGCAGTAATTTAAATATTTTTGTAAAAACATTTCTGAAACAAAAATATGTCAATGTCATTTCGTTTTAGATTTTACTTAAATATTTCAAGATTTATCATAAAAAATTGTATGTCGCAAAAATTGAATTGTCTGCATTTTTTTTCAATTTACATAACAATGTATCAAACCTCCCTTGCTAGTGTATCAATCCTCCCCAGTAATGGATAGATACAGCAGTAACCATTCAAAATAATTGGGATACATTTTATGAATGACTATTTTTTAAATTCACAATATTTTTAATAAATGAATAAAATCTCACTTTATAAGAAAACACGGAAAATTTGTTCAAAAATAGCTTTCTAAAGGTTGTAAAAAATTAGTAAAAAAAAGTGTATCATACCTCCCCTACCTCCCTTACAGAGTAAGATATTTTATATTAATCTTCAGCAGATGTGCAAGAAAATGTTTCAAAATTTTCTACAAACAATGGAAGAGATTCCATGAATGTGTACCTATTCTGTCTCATGTTACACACAGTTCACATAGCACATCTCATTTCTATATGTGTTAAGTATTAGTAAATAAATGAATTTGAGAACAAATACTAATTGATTTAAAACTACAAGGGTCATACATAAAGAAGTATATAGAGTCAATAAAGATTAAAACAAGTACAAGGTAAAGTATTTCATATTAAGTGTCATCAGAACAGCAAGGAAATGTTTCCAAATTTTATACTAACTGTTGAAGATAGATTTTCCATCAATGTATTTATATTTCGTCTGATGTTACAGAAATTATCTATTTCGATTCAATTATCTAAATCCTATCTAAACCTTATCTTATGCGCAAACTGTCAATTTTATAATATTGATCGAGCCCCAAAAATTACTCTCGATAAATTATTCTTCTACAAAGAGTATAGCAGGAAATAAAAAAAACATATATATAACAAATATATAAAGAATATGCATTTTTAATGTAAAACTCATTTCAATATTAATTAGACCATATATAAGCAAAGCAGTTGAGCAATATTTACTGAATCAAAATACATTTATTAAAACAGAATAATACAAATATTAAATTTATCAGGCATAAGTAAGCACACAATTCGTTCTAAGTGAGCCCCTAATTAGGTTGGAGAAGTGAAATTTTGCATACTTATAGCTGAGTATCTCATATCAAACGACAAATAATAAAATTTTGAAAAAGTCGCAAATTTAACATTTTGGACTCCCACATGTGTATTTTAATCAATTCTTTCTAACCGAGCCTCTTATTAAATTGGAATGTTGAAATTTTGCATACTTATAGCAGAACACATGAGACCAGGCAACAAATCATACAATTTTGAAAAAGTCTTACGTTTAACCCTTTGTGCTACCACTTATGTATTTTAACCAATTCTTTCTAAAAGAACCCCTAATTAAGTTAGAGACATGGATTTTTGTATACGTATAGCTGAATACCTCAGACCGCACGACAAATCATAAAATGTTCAAAAAGTCTTATATTATTTACTCCTCCGGGCTCTAACTTGTTATTTTAAGCAATTTTTCTAACCTCCGCCCTTTTCACACGGGGAGTACTTTTCCAACTTTTGCCGACACCCCTTTGACCATTCTTTCATATTATGCACCATAGACTTACATATTTTAGTTCGACTTTTTTACCACCAGAGCTGCCTACTTATCTCGGATGCTATGAACCCAATCCCCTCGAGTAATATATCTACTGATAGTATGTAAAATGGAGTTTCGTTCGGATAGAGGTTTGTTTAGAATAGAGTGCGCCCCTGGTTGCGAAATGTGGAACTAACAGATTTTTCAAAAGGATAAATTGTTTTGAAAGGAATATTAAACGAAACCCTCTGTGCGATCTATGATCACACTTGCCCACTTGTTTTCTTTTTGGATCAAAAAATTTCGTACAGTATACAAAAATAACGCGATAGTGCTAAATTCAGAAAGTAATATAACAAAAATATATAACACATTTAAAACATAAATATACTACACAGCTGATGAAATAAGAGCATTTTTATAAAGATACATTTTAACATAGTAAGCGCAAATGATAACTGTTTTATGAACAGCCGTGGGAAAGAAAAGTAAACACTCCTACTAACATTGCAGCTAATTATTATAGAAGAAAATTACTGAATCCAAACGATTGGGAATAAAGTCTACTTTTAAATTATGTATATAAACATTTCTTAGGGGATCAACAAGAAATTAAAACCAGTTCAATTTTTTTTCCAATGATAACACCAAATTTTGACAATATATTTTAAGTCTTCGAATCAAACAATGCTTAGAAACGAAATTTCAAGTCATTTGGATGATTATTGAAGTTTTCGAATTATATACATTCAAAATTTAGAGCTTCTGATGTTAAATTGCATTTTCACATTTTTATTAACATCTTCTGACATTATAATCTCCTAATGTGACATTTTTTTGTTTAGTTATAATTCTTATGGAGACGTTTGATCCGTCATGCAACGATGGTTCAGGGTTCGATGGTATTGCAAGATAAGTAAAACGCCAACATTATAGGTGACAGAAATGAAGTCAATAATTATTCATTTCAAATGAAACAGACAGTTCGTAAAAGACAGCATACATGGATATATGTAGATAGATATAGCTATACGCTGCGAAGTACTCGTTAACGTCAAACAAAAAAGAATAATTCAGCGGCCCTGTTATCTGGACCTTACAGCACTGGGGGAGAAAACCAACTGCACTTTTTGCCAACCGATTCACATGACTTGGCGTAGTACATTATCGCCAACTTACAAAGTTTTTGACGCCGGAATAAAAAAGACAAATTGTTGGCGGGAGGTTTAGCAGAATATAATGTGGCAGCCCCCTTTAAGTACTCACTCACGTGATGCAAAGCAACGCTACTTTATTTCATGAGTAAGAGCGACATTAAAGTCTGGGTTTGTTTATTTTAACACCAACAAATTAGCTTTAGTGTGATTGTGAAATCTTAATGAGTATATGGAAGTGCAGAGAAAAAGCATATCTGCTAAGATCAATGAAATATATTTGAAACCGCAATTCTCATAAAATAATTTTACTTTTTTATTTCTTTTTAACCGTAAAATTCTAGGTGCAATTAAGAATGACTTATTAACAACGCAGATAAAGTACGATAAAAGAAATAGTAATGTTAAAAAGACAGCTGCACTTAGATTTATGTGTCTTTATTTGATTATTTAAAAAAAAAGACCATTAAGTAATAGAATAAATTATGCGATAATGGAAATTTGAATAACTGGAAAATGAAATCATAAATCTTTGTATTTGAACGCGTTGAATTAAGTTCGTTGCGAAAAGGAGAGAGAAAAAATACATGTAGATAGAATTACGTATTGTTTTAAGAAAATGAATTACTTTAATGATTTTACTTGTTCAAAGGTGATTTTGAGTAATGGGGGGGGGTGGAAATTGATATGTGCAGAGAAACTGCAACAATACTAATAAAAAGAAAAGTGTCCTGTAAAACTGATGGCATTGAACTCGCAGGCTATTCACACTAATTGTACGTTATACTCTTATTTCAAAGAATGATGCTCTCAAAAAATAAATGAAGGGATTAACCCTGTTTCCCCCTTTTATGCTTAACCAATGAACCTCGAAATATAATCAGGGAAACTCCTTAGCATAATAAACCGGTATGCCAAATCTGAAGCAAATCAGATAATTCTGCATGTAAAAAGCATTTCGCTAAATTAAGGGGGGGGGGGGTCAAGCCCCTTTATACTTAACGAATGAACCTCCAAATCTAATCAGGAAAGCTGCTTATGAGAATGAACCTAGAAAAAAAAAAATAACGTAAATTGGATAATTCTGCATGAAAACTCATTTATCTAAATTAAGGGAAGTGGACTTGGCCCCATTTCCCCCTTTTATACTTAACCAATGAACCTCATAATCTAATGAAGGGAGTACCATGGCGGAATAAACCGGTACGTCAAATTAGGAGAAAATCGAATAATTCTGCATGAAAAGCCTATTTATCTAAATTAAGAGAGGTGGACTAGACCAACCCCCTTTATACTTAACCAGTAAAATACCAAATTTAATCAAGGCAGCTTCTTAACATAATAAATCGGTATACCAAATTTGAAGCAAATCAAATAACTCTGCATGAAAACCCATTAATATAAATTATGGGAGGGGTATAGCCCTCCTTTCTCCCTTTAAACTTAACTGATGAACCTCCAAATCTAATCAAGGAAGCAACTTAACATAATAAAACTGTATACCAAATTTGAAACAAATCGAATTATTCTGCATGAAAAACCCATTTATCTAAATTAGGCTGGTAGCCCCATTTTTGCCCCCTTTATACTTAACTAATGAACCTCCAAATCTTATCAGGGAAGTTCTTTAACATAATAAAACGGTATACCAAATTTGGAGCAAATCGAATAATTCTGCATGAAACACCCATTTTTCGAAATTAAGGGGGCTAGTCCATCGTTCCCCCGTTTGTACTTAGCCAGTGAATCGCCAAAACTATTCAGGGAAGCGCCTTATTAAAATTAACCTAGATAAAAAGTTTTTGAAGCAAATCGGACGTTTCTATCAAGAGTTATCGCGTTACGTACATACATACATACATACATGCAAAACTGGCGGGCACATTAGCTCTCAGGATTTGATAGCCTGTGATTTAAAAAACCAAAACATAAAAACAGTGAATTTGTAATAAAAAAATTAATATAAATTTTGAATTAAGAATTTAATATTCGAAAAAAATATGAATTGCAACCAACATTTTTTTTTTTTTTTTTTTTTTTTTTTTTTTTGTAGATTTATATTTATATTGTCCTGTTTTATGCGAACTCTGAATTTCAAATTTTTCTTCCCAGTATTTTTCAAATTATGATTAAAAAAGATATAATTATGGTTTAAGGGGCCCATTATGAAGTACAGAAAAGTATATTTCGAAGAAAAATATTTTACTCATCTTATCGAAACATTTGATCTGGTAAAGATAGAAACATATAAAATAAATGAAATGGTCATATTGACAAGTAATAATGCATTAAGGGAAATGACGTATAGTCCATCTCAAAAGTTTAAGCAGAAGCATAAAATGCTGATTTTTAATGAATAATAGAAAGTTATAATAAATAAAAAAATATATTTGTGGAATTCGCAACGTCATTTAAATAAATGATATCAAAAGTAGAAAAAAATAAATTAGATATTTGTAAAAAAAAAAAAAAAAAAAAAAAAAAAAATGAAATATGTGCAATCCAAACTTTCTCAAATGTTTACATTCAGTTACAAAAACGACTACATTTATCATTTTTACAAAATTGTTACACACAAATTATTTTTCCGTGACTTCGGATTTCTTCAAATAAATGCTTGTGCATCGAAATTATTAGTTTTCTTAGGGTTTCTGGTGGCAAAGAACACCACAGTTTCTCAATGGACGCTTTTATTTTGCATTAGGGTTATAAATCTTTCCATTGCTCTAAACCTAACGGGTTAAAATGCCTCAGAAATTCTCAATCGGGATTATGCCTGGACTTAAAGATGGAGATTCAAGAATTTAAAAAAAGTTCTGTGTAGCCATGGTTTTGTGGAATGTGATATGTAGATTGAGTCATTAAATTGTTCAAAGATCCATTAAGACCCCCCCCCCCCCCACAAACTATCACCAAATATATAAAAAATGTTGGTTCAGCGTCTCTTGATAATTTTAGGATTTTTGTCTTCCTTTCAGGTAATCCAAAGAGCTCAGACAGTTGAAGCCGAATACCACCAAACCATAACAGATTTACCATCTTGCTGCCTGCTGAAAAAAAAAAAAAAAAATCTTTGGTTCTTTTGCAGATCCTGCCAATGCATATTTCACCTATCAGGGTCATCTAAGTTCCATTTTCGCTCAACACTGAATAAAATAGTGAGCCACTTGTCCCCTTAGAACATGTGTTTTTTAGACCAGTTCATTCTTGCCTGTTATTTGATTAGTTGGAAAAGCGGTTTGCGAGCAGTTTTCTGTAGTATAATGTAATCACATTCATTAACACATATATGTACAGCATGTTTGGATATCTGTGCTCCGGGATTATTTTTTATTTGCTGTATAGGCGTATATTTTATCTAAATACTAATCACCATATTCTCCTACCGGCTTGCTTTCCGGTTTTAATTATCATTTCTAGAGAGTACTTGATATATATACATCGCTTTGATTGATTTAAAAAATTACAATTAGAGAAACAGTTCTATTTTGTGATTTTAATTTAAAATAAAAAATAAATAAATATCACATTTTGTGAATTATTTACATTTAGGCAATTTTAAAACCGGGATAAATGATTTTTCCACCTTTATAATTTTATAAAACTCGAACACGACGTCAAGCAAACTCCTTACACCCGTCCAATCCCAAGTTTCTAAAAGATTGCAGAAAGTGCTTAAATTTTTGAAACTGTGATTCTTCAAGAAAACAGTAAATTAAATGCAAATTAATGCAATTTTTATTTTACCCAATAAAAACGACTTATTTAATTTGATTTTATTAAATGCCGAATATTTATTGTAAATTGACTTCATATATTTTCGTCTTCAATTATTTTTAACCAGATTTGAAGAGTGTATAAACTTTGAGACAGACTACAGTAATTCTCTAGCCTTTAAACTATTGAGTACCGAACTTCAATTTAGATACATCCACTAAAATATGCTCATTTAAAAATAAGATTTTTTTTTCTAAACTAATCGTTCGAATTTCAGAAAAAAATAAGCTTATTGAAGGGTTTAGAATTGTTTTATTGGACAAACTATTGCTATTGAAAATTATATTATATTGCTATATAGATATTATGTTTTATATATATAATATATATATATATATATATATATATATATATTATATTATATATATTATATTATATTGCTGAAATTATATTTCTATTGAAAAACACAAATCATTGGTTTCATTTTGATACGTAGATGTCCTCTTATGAAAAGTTTTTATACATCAGTCAAAATTATACATTATTTCCAATCGTTTAGTGCATGACACTTCCTTGTGTACTAATTTGTTGCACAGTTAGTAAAAGGTTTTTAATTTTACTACATTGTTTGAATTATACGCATTCAATACGTTTTACAACAGCATGGTTACACAAGATATTTTTTTTATCTTGCATCTCTGCAAAGGAAAATAATTTAACAGGATAATTAACAGGATGGCATTAAGAATGTGCAAGTTATGCACAAGTATATATGAGAAACAAAGCTATTTATTCAAGTACCTTATTTTCAGCTCTATGTAACGGATGAGTCTTTAATAAAAAGTGTGTATCATATTACAGTTATTGTTATTATAACCATGTAGTTGGATTGTATTTTATTAATTTTATTCAGTGAATGTGAGAAAAATATGAATTAGTTCTAAATTACTGTGTTTAACATTTTCTATTTTTAAAATATACACTGCTCAAAAAAATTAAGGGAGCAAGTAAAAAAGTGAAGAGAACAGTGCAAAACAGCAATGTATGTGCATAAAATGGATATTACACGTGTAGCAATGCGCAATACATTAAAAAGACGCAAAAAATGGTAAGGGAGCTTTTATTTTTTGAAAAGATGAAAAGAACATAAAAAGATGGTTTAGGGCAACAATTTGGTTTCATGTAATTCATAAAAAAGTATTGTTTAGAAATGATGCAAGATTTTTAATATTGTGCGTGGTCTCCTCGTACATCTAAGACTGCTACACACCGGTTTTCCATGGATGCGATGAGGTTATCGATAAGACATGGGGAATACTGTTCCACTGCTCAAGAATTGAAATCTCCATGTCCCGGACAGTAAAAGGAGGCCTCGGTCTCGCAGCAATGCTTCGTCTGAGTATGTCCCAAACATGCTCGATAAGACTTAGGTCAGGAGAGCATGCTGGTCATTCCCTACGCCTTATTGTTTTAGCTTCAAGCATGTTTTCCACAAGACGAACTGTATAAAGTCTGGCATTATCATGCATGGAAAAAAAGAAATAACTAATTACTGCAAAATAAAATACGACACGATGTCTCGGTATCTAGTCTGTATTACTCCGGACCGTCAAAGTGCCAATCCGAATGATATGCAGAGCCGTACGTCCACCTATGCTGATTGCAGCCAAGAGAATCAAACCACCTCGTCTGTAATCTGATCTTTCACGAACGAATGTGGGATTATTTTGAGTGCCTCTTTCTCTCCATGCAAAAACACATCAGATGTCACATCCAGACTTAATCGGGACTCGTCTGTAAACAGAATTACACTCCAATAACTTTGCCTCCAAACTCGATGTTCAGTTCCCCACATTCTTTGGGCCGCACAGTGGCTTGAGGTCAACGGAATACAGTCCATTGGCTTACGTGCATAGAAACCTGCCTGATGAAGCCTATTTCGGACAGTTTGACTGGACGCCCTTCGTCCTTTGGCCAATAACAACTGTGTTTGCAGCTGAGTAGCATTACCCGTACCGTCTCGATGGTCTTTTAACAGGATATATCGGTCATCAGTTTCTGTGTTAGCACATTTTCTACCTTGCACTTGTCGATGACTACCATTCCATGTATCTTGGAATTCATTCCACATCCTTTCATGGACACTTCTTGCGACTCCAAGAGCGTCCACTACACTTCATTGTGTTTCCGCAAATTCAACTGTCCCAATAACACGCCAAGCCATGGATTGTGGTAAATCATATTGTTGTCACATTTTCAAGCCACCTTTTCTAAAAACACAAGCTGAGCAATTGAATTTTACAACTGAAGCAGTGAAACAGATGTTACTGCAAAATCCCGATTTCTGCACTTATCACCTTTTTCCAGTTTTGACGTCATAAACATTAATTTACGTGTGAAGTTTCTTTACGTTACTTATCGGTGTAAATATTTGCGTAATTTCGTTAAAAACATGTGCTCCCCTAATTCTTTTGAGAAGTGTATGTGTACACTAAGAAAATACGTTTATTAAATATTCTTTTCAAAACTGAAAAATGTCGACCTTGCTATATACTTTTGCATTAAAACTTACAAAATGTAGTAATGTAGATGACATCCTAATATAGTTTTAAAGTTTTCAATTTTCTGTAATTGACTGTATAAGTATAAGAATAATTAGAACATGATTAAACGTTTAATATATTAAATTATTTTGAACATGTTGTATTAAATTAAACATCAGAGCTTTTCATAAATGACAGTCCTTTTACACGCGCTAACTAAACGTTAAAATTATGGAGCTTAAATCGTATTTCTTTTTCAAATAATCCTTAGTAAAGCTTGAAAACATATTTCTTTACTGAAAATGACAACTTCAAGTTAAATTAAAAGTCTCTTGAAATGAAATTTGAATTGATATGAAGACATGATTTTTTTTTCATGCCATAAAGATTTTAAATAAAAGATTTCATAAAAGTTGTGGACATTTATCAAACTTTGTTCAATGCTTGAAAGGACATATGTACCGTTTTTATTTTGAATGATTCAGAAAGAAGGACTCCTAGTAATTTAATTTATAATTGTAATATGTCATTAAGATAGATAAATTTAAAAAATTAAAATCAAACTTACCGATGTATCTGCCAAATATTTTTATTACATAAATTTATTACATAATAATTAAATATCATTAAAATCTTTAATTATACTTTTACTTGTTTTGAGTGTATCCAAGTAAAGTATATTCAGTTTATTTAATAATTAGGGTTTGATTTTATGTAACTAATACTTGTTAATTCGTTAGTTAATTTAAATACTTTCATATAATTTTATTGAAAACAATAACATTTAATAAAATATTCTCTCTATATATATTATTTAAATATATATGAGATATTATATAGAATTTGAACATATTTTTAAGTTTTGTAATGAATTGAATCTTCCGAGGAAATGAACATTTTATATTTAAATACTTACAATTCGATTATTCATTTATTTGTAAAAGATTGACTCTCTGGTTTGAATAAGTATATGTTGATAAAAAAATAAACTTTAAGCATTTTAAAAATAAACAAGCAATTGGAAAAGTAAAACCGTTCTCAAGAAATTTGGATTTTTCCGTTATTGTAATGATATTACTTACTACAAGCAAGTTGGATCATATTGGTGCAAATGCATTGTCAGAGTACAGTTTTTTTCAATGGAGCAAATTGAATTTAATGCGCAGGAGATAAGAAAAAAATTGTCCTTGTACAAAAACTGAACACTATACGACGACTGTACAAAAAGCATAAATTAATAATAGCGTGGCTTAACACAATACAGTTAATTTGTGAATATTTGCAAAAAAAAAAATAGATAGTTCATATAAAATATACAAAAGCAATAAAATTCGGGAAACGGCAAACTCATTATTTTCTTTAGTAAAATTGAAACGAGAGCACAAACAGATTGATACATTTATAACCAAAAACTTTTTAGGGTCATCGGACTATTCAGTAATTTTCTATATTGAAAGTCGATTTAATAGAGATATTCATGAATTTTTTTAATAAGGTCGATTACAATACTTAGTATAAAACAGCATCGGATATATCCAGAAACAGCATAAAAAATATCTTGAAAAATATTTTCAATATCACTCAAAAATATTGCCGCAACGTTACAAAGTTTACATTTATGTTACACAAGACGCTCAATGGCGCAGTGATTATCACGTCAAGCTATTACGTTAAAGGTATCCAGTTCGTTTTTGAAAGCGTACTGAGCAAAGTTCACACAAACATTCGTCCCTTTAGGCATGATAAATTGAGTTCCCAGCTAGCGTTCGTCAAGCACTTGGCCGCATAGCACCTCAAAGAGGACAACTGTCAAGAAAGCAGGGCTGGGTAGTGTAGGACAGAATCCTAATGTATAACAACACCGCAGGTTTGGTTTTTAAAATGTGAAAAAAAAAAGAAATGTTAGCGAGAAATCATTCGCATATTTATTGTTAATGTTTACAATGTAAAGAAAATCTTTCCACAGCTTTTTTCATTTTATCGCGAGTAGTTCTAATGCTAAGCAAATATTTTTGTAACTTTAAATTTAATTGTATTACATTTATTATAAAAATCACATTTACAAACCATTAGAATTCTAATTGAAGTATTTTCTGAAAATTTTCGTAGAGTACCTTATGCATAATCATTAACATGACAGACGCATTAAAAATATTTTTAAATGAGCCAATGTCAGTCAAATCTAACAATATCGGAAAAGTACTGTCTTTAGCAACTAAAGATTTTCATCCTGAAAACACGATTTAAACTTATTCAGCTACACTAGAGACGGCTGATAATTTATATATGTTACCATGAATGAAAAATGGAACATGTCTTCTATAAACCAAGCATTTTGTATGATTTTAGTTTTCTTCACACCTCATGTTATTGGAACAATGGACGTTATGCTAGCTGTGGGTTATTGGAACAATAGACGTTATGCCAGCTCTAGCTTTTACGTCAATAGAAAACTTAGATCTATATCATGAATTTAAATAATACGTTAATACCTTTAATAATTTAATGGTGTGAAATTTTATTTTATGTGGTATGAATGACGTTTAGTGTGATAAATTTACTAAACATATATTTGAAATTATTAATTTTAAAAGCTTTATTTAACCTAAGATGAAGACATGCACGGTCTCCCCCTCCACCCACAAAAAAAAAAAAAGAATGTACTCCATACATTTTGTTATGGAAATTGCTCCAGAGAAAACGAATATAGACATTTAAATGACAATAATATTTCTTTCAATTCGTGTTACAAAAATAAGCTAAGGGAATCGTCTCCTTTGTGTAACTGTACTGAACTAAGGCATTTTCAATATGAACACCATCTTATTGACAACGTATGTAGCTTTTTCAGGTTATGTTAATTTAGAATATCAAAAAGAAAATTATTCAGTTATATATTTTAGGAATTATGAGGTTTAAAATTTGAAGTCCAGATTTTAAATTACCTTTTAATTGTTCCAAAACAGATTTCAATGCGGGTAGTTTTTAAATATAACCTCAAAAACTACTTTTTGGTATATTTGAATTAGAATTTTTATAGATCTTTATGATTGATGTATTTTAAAACATTTACTAAACAGGCTCAAAATTTTGTAAAATTAAATAAAAAGTGTCCAGTTTAAAAAAGCTTGGACGCAATCCAATTTTTCAAATATTTTATTTTACTTATTTTGCGGTCTACTGAGATTTTATCTCTCTTTGATGCTGATTAAAATGTAATATTCTTTTGTAAAACGGCATGATTTATTTTTGTGAATGTGAAGCCAAGCCTTTTATATATAACAAAAGCTCTATTTTAAAACTTTGAAATTTTAGCAAAAAGAATTTTAAAACATTTTTTTAAAGCATGTTTCAAGTAGTTTCCCATTCATTGATAAAAATAATATATTAAATGACAAAATAACAGTTTACGCTCAAAAGCAGGACAAAATTTTTTTTTATATATCTGCATGCCTGTAATTGGTTTTATTATTATTATTATTATTATTATTATTATTATTATTATTATTGCAGCAAAAATGTTTTATTGATGAATTGTTCATAAGAAAATGAGAAAGAGTACATTTATTTGCGGAAATGAGATAAAGTGAAATAATTGTTTCAAAGCAAAATACATTCAGCTATAGGCTAATTCCATGAAAACTTGTCATGTCTGTCACACAGCTGAAAATCGATATGCTTGTTGGCTACTAGTATTTCAGAACGGAAAAATGTGGCTCATTTTATCGGAGATATCTCATCAATTGAATAACGCGAAGCAAACTTTTCGAAAATAACGGTGGCCAACAAGCATAGCGATTTTCAGCTGTGTGACAGACATGACAAGTTTTCATGGAATTAGCCTATATACAAAATTAATTATTAAACAAAAATGTAAAAAAGAAAAAATCAAATAGCTTAGTTTTTATCAGAAATATAATAGAAGTCCACATTTGTGTACGTCAGGTCTGAAGAGCGCACAGAACAAATGAATCAACTTGCATGTCTTGTAATTAGAACACTGATGTCAAGAGGTGATAATTTCGATTCCTGGATTTTGACATGGGTGTCATAATGTATCAGATTTAACTTTAATCCTTTCACCTCCAGGTGACACGACTTTGAGTAGACCATTAATCTTATATTTTAACTGAAAATGTGTCATGGTGATTTTATTGGGATCTGTAAAAATATATATATATATATATATGATTCTACAAAAAAAAAAAAAAAAAAAAAGACACATATCGCTCTGATTTTCTAATATGATGCTATAATATTCGAAAGTTTCTATCTCCTCTAATCATGCAAAGACAATATATCGTATTTTTTAGGGTTCCATAATAAAAAAGTAGAAACAGATCCGTTATAAGATCACTTCTGTGTCTTTTTGTCCGCGTGTCACAGCCATTTTACTCGTAAACTATGAAACGAGGAAAGTTCAAATTGGGAGAAGTAGTAAAAACTATTGACCCACATACTTACAGATTATTAAACATTTACAAATATTTTAGGAAAAATTTAGAGGTACTAATTAAGTTACTTCAAAAAAAAAATCTTTTCTTTGTATATCGTGTGGGGTATTGCGTGAAAGCTTTCAGAACGCTGAACTAAAAGTACACTTAATTTAATTTTGGGTGTTATATTTTCAGAGATATCGTCGAAAATGTAGTTCAAAAATATTTCCCCCCCCCCCATATATTTTCGAATCTACTTAAACTAAAATTATTAAAAAAGTAGAGGTGGTAGAGTTTAATTTAAACCTTGCAGGAAAATTATAGCGGTTACCCTAGGTCACATAGTTTTTGAGAAAAGCGGATTTTTTCTTTGCACACAAATTTCGATTTGCGGGAAATCAGAAAAGGTGTTTAGGAGCGCTGGAGGAGCTTATCGTAGCTAAAGTATAAAAGCATTGTTGATAATCATTTTTTGTAAAAAAATCGTTGATCATTAGCCGAGATATTTAACCTTAAAGACACGGACGGTTTGGACGTACATAATGACAGGGGCGGCGTACCGTATGTAACTGCCGCTTTTAAAGCCTAGATAACAACTTTTAATGATACATTTGTGTAATATAGCAGTATAAAAGGAATAAACGTCAAACTGTTAAAAACGGACTAATTTAATTATAAATCATCGCATAAATATTATGGGATTCGCGACAAGTTTGTATTGAGTGGATCCCCCAATATGCCTCTCCTGTTTTTAAAATTTATTTAAATACCTATCTCAAAAAACGCGGCAGGGACAAAGGCGGCATTGCTACTTTGTGATCTTTTTTTGAAGCGCGATTCGCAAAATGCCAAGTTTAAACTTTGAACAATGTTTATGTTTTAGCTACACTGTAAAAAAAAAAAAAAAAAAAAAAAAAAAAAAAAAAAAAAAAAAAAAAAAAAAAAAAAGATTATTACCACGCTAAATTTAGTTTTATGAAACGCCAAACGAAGTTTAACTCTTTATCTACTGCATTATGATCTACTGCATTTTTTTTTCATGTAATATTTTTTTTTCAGTTACTACAATGTAAATTAAAGGATATACATAAAAAAACTCAGCCGTGAGAAATTTAACTAGATGTAATTAATTAAAGTGGTACATTAAAGTACCGGCGGTACACTGTGCCTAAAATATTCTCGTAACAGAAAAGCCAAGTGGTATTTCAAATAAACTTTAAACTCTTAAAAATGCTAAATAATAAGAAGATAGTCGCAAGTTAACAATAAAAAAAAACATTAAATTTACATAGTTTTATTTTACACATGAAAAATGAGTAAAAATTGAAACTTTATGGCATTAAAAAACTTTTTATTTTTCTTTTAGATTTCGATCTTGTTAGCAGTCTTTTAGTTATGCGGCGCCTATATTCCAGGGACAACATGTTCTCCCGCATCTCTACATATGCAATATATGGATTTATATATGCCATTTCTAGCATAGCAAAAATGAGTCAGTGCCACAAATTTCTCGATCTCCTATTTAAAAAAAATACCAATGAATCAGACAATGAATACATTTATAACCAAAAACTTTTTAGGGTCATCGGACGATTCAGTAATTTTCTATATTGAAAGTCGATTTAATAGAGATATTCATGAATTTTTTTAATAAGGTCGATTACAATACTTAGTATAAAACAGCATCGGATATATCCAGAAACAGCATAAAAAATATCTTGAAAAATATTTTCAATATCACTCAAAAATATTGCCGCAACGTTACAAAGTTTACATTTATGTTACACAAGACGCTCAATGGCGCAGTGATTATCACGTCAAGCTATTACGTTAAAGGTATCCAGTTCGTTTTTGAAAGCGTACTGAGCAAAGTTCACACAAACATTCGTCCCTTTAGGCATGATAAATTGAGTTCCCAGCTAGCGTTCGTCAAGCACTTGGCCGCATAGCACCTCAAAGAGGACAACTGTCAAGAAAGCAGGGCTGGGTAGTGTAGGACAGAATCCTAATGTATAACAACACCGCAGGTTTGGTTTTTAAAATGTGAAAAAAAAAAGAAATGTTAGCGAGAAATCATTCGCATATTTATTGTTAATGTTTACAATGTAAAGAAAATCTTTCCACAGCTTTTTTCATTTTATCGCGAGTAGTTCTAATGCTAAGCAAATATTTTTGTAACTTTAAATTTAATTGTATTACATTTATTATAAAAATCACATTTACAAACCATTAGAATTCTAATTGAAGTATTTTCTGAAAATTTTCGTAGAGTACCTTATGCATAATCATTAACATGACAGACGCATTAAAAATATTTTTAAATGAGCCAATGTCAGTCAAATCTAACAATATCGGAAAAGTACTGTCTTTAGCAACTAAAGATTTTCATCCTGAAAACACGATTTAAACTTATTCAGCTACACTAGAGACGGCTGATAATTTATATATGTTACCATGAATGAAAAATGGAACATGTCTTCTATAAACCAAGCATTTTGTATGATTTTAGTTTTCTTCACACCTCATGTTATTGGAACAATGGACGTTATGCTAGCTGTGGGTTATTGGAACAATAGACGTTATGCCAGCTCTAGCTTTTACGTCAATAGAAAACTTAGATCTATATCATGAATTTAAATAATACGTTAATACCTTTAATAATTTAATGGTGTGAAATTTTATTTTATGTGGTATGAATGACGTTTAGTGTGATAAATTTACTAAACATATATTTGAAATTATTAATTTTAAAAGCTTTATTTAACCTAAGATGAAGACATGCACGGTCTCCCCCTCCACCCACAAAAAAAAAAGAATGTACTCCATACATTTTGTTATGGAAATTGCTCCAGAGAAAACGAATATAGACATTTAAATGACAATAATATTTCTTTCAATTCGTGTTACAAAAATAAGCTAAGGGAATCGTCTCCTTTGTGTAACTGTACTGAACTAAGGCATTTTCAATATGAACACCATCTTATTGACAACGTATGTAGCTTTTTCAGGTTATGTTAATTTAGAATATCAAAAAGAAAATTATTCAGTTATATATTTTAGGAATTATGAGGTTTAAAATTTGAAGTCCAGATTTTAAATTACCTTTTAATTGTTCCAAAACAGATTTCAATGCGGGTAGTTTTTAAATATAACCTCAAAAACTACTTTTTGGTATATTTGAATTAGAATTTTTATAGATCTTTATGATTGATGTATTTTAAAACATTTACTAAACAGGCTCAAAATTTTGTAAAATTAAATAAAAAAAAAGATATTTTCAAAATACATTTCCTGAAAATGTACTCATTGTGACATATGAAATTTTTAACAGAAATTGATTTTAGTAGATCTACAAATGCGAATAAAAAAATTATAGCATTTTTTGCAATGTGATGTTTGATTTGTATTTGAAAAGCTTTTTTGTATTATTTCAAAGATTACGATTGAATTTAACATAAGGAGTATCAAACTTCAAACCTTCATAAAATATTAATTTCTGGAATGAATGATTTTGCGTTTGATATTCTAAGCTAAATTTAAGTAAAATGTAAATTATAAAGAAATTTTTTTTTTTTCGTCTTGGAAATTTCAGATTGTAATACATTTTCACTGTGAAAACGACCCCTGAGATTTTCTATGCAATATAAACTGAAAGAAGGCATTATTGACAGTCGAATGGCTATTTTTATTCCCGTTTCATCTGATACAACCTCGGGATTACAATGTAAGATGTGTCCATTTTTTTATGGGGAGGGGGGGGGGGAGCGGGGTGCGATTGTACTTTAAAATATGAATTTAATATAAAATACCCTCATTTCTATAATATTTATTTAATAAAAGACTTTTTGTAATTTTTGTCCATAATAGTGATTATGAAATTATGCAAATTACAGAAAGGGCATTGTAAAATATTTCTAGCACATTTATCAACAAATACAAAATATTATTTAACTATTATATATACAAAATATTATTTAACTATTATTATCTATTATTATACTATCATTAACTATTATAAAATATTATTTAACTATTATATAAATATTATTTAACTATTATATAAATATTATTTAACTATTCAATTTCTTTCAATTTATTATGAAGATTTCATGAAGGCAATTAAGACCTAAGATACATAAAATAATGAATAAAAATGTTATTCTAACAATATAAAACAGAAATAAGTGAATAATTTAATGTTATGGGATTTTTATTAATACAGCAAACATTAAGTTCTTTTTTTTAATCAATTATCTCAATAAAATCCAAAATAAATTCCATAAACTAAATACATTTATGGAAATGATCTTATAATGTCCTTCTTTGAAATGCAAAAAGGATACCATTGTCCTGTTCTGTGGTATATTTTTTCTCTTAAACACAAAAGAATAATACAAGAGTGTAAATTACACAAGTGTCCAGTTTAAAAAAGCTTGGACGCAATCCAATTTTTCAAATATTTTATTTTACTTATTTTGCGGTCTACTGAGATTTTATCTCTCTTTGATGCTGATTAAAATGTAATATTCTTTTGTAAAACGGCATGATTTATTTTTGTGAATGTGAAGCCAAGCCTTTTATATATAACAAAAGCTCTATTTTAAAACTTTGAAATTTTAGCAAAAAGACTTTTAAAACATTTTTTTAAAGCATGTTTCAAGTAGTTTCCCATTCATTGATAAAAATAATATATTAAATGACAAAATAACAGTTTACGCTCAAAAGCAGGACAAAATTTTTTTTTATATATCTGCATGCCTGTAATTGGTTTTATTATTATTATTATTATTATTATTATTATTATTATTATTGCAGCAAAAATGTTTTATTGATGAATTGTTCATAAGAAAATGAGAAAGAGTACATTTATTTGCGGAAATGAGATAAAGTGAAATAATTGTTTCAAAGCAAAATACATTCAGCTATAGGCAAATTCCATGAAAACTTGTCATGTCTGTCACACAGCTGAAAATCGATATGCTTGTTGGCTACTAGTATTTCAGAACGGAAAAATGTGGCTCATTTTATCGGAGATATCTCATCAATTGAATAACACGAAGCAAACTTTTCGAAAATAACGGTGGCCAACAAGCATAGCGATTTTCAGCTGTGTGACAGACATGACAAGTTTTCATGGAATTAGCCTATATACAAAATTAATTATTAAACAAAAATGTAAAAAAGAAAAAATCAAATAGCTTAGTTTTTATCAGAAATATAATAGAAGTCCACATTTGTGTACGTCAGGTCTGAAGAGCGCACAGAACAAATGAATCAACTTGCATGTCTTGTAATTAGATCACTGATGTCAAGAGGTGATAATTTCGATTCCTGGATTTTGACATGGGTGTCATAATGTATCAGATTTAACTTTAATCCTTTCACCTCCAGGTGACACGACTTTGAGTAGACCATTAATCTTATATTTTAACTGAAAATGTGTCATGGTGATTTTATTGGGATCTGTAAAAAATGTATATATATGTATATATATATATATATATATATATATATATTAGGGTGGTGCGAAAAAAGTCAAGTTGATATTTCCGAGTCGCTATAGTGCGGAAAAGTTGCGATTGGTAAATACAAGAAAGACAAAAAAAAATTCTTCAAATCGGACTTTATCTTCCGATCCCGCAAACCGCCCAAAAATTCCAAAAAATTGAAAATTTCCGATTTCATCAGAATTTTTCCTTTTTTTTACGTTTATATATTTTTTATCGCTATAGGAAAAAATATTTGCAGTTTGTACTGTTTAATAATAATAATAATAATAATTGTGTTTAGAGAATATCTTCCGATCGCGCAAGCTCAATAAAATCGGCAAAAATTCAATTTTGAGTGATTTCCATGCATTAAGAATATAATCAACTGAGGCCAGTTTGCAGTCTCAGGTTAATATTTAAATGTTAATTGATACTATTGAGCATATTAAGTTATTTTTAAACCACCTAGAACTTACCACGAAGAGTTCGTTTCAGGTCTGAAAAGTTTAGTAGTGCACCCAACTGCCGTTAGCCACGTTGGAAAACAGCGCTGAAGTCGACGTACGTGCTTCCACCTAGTCTCACCTAACTCCATAAAATTTACAGAAAAGTCAACTGGATTCAGATGAACTACATGGTATATACTATTTTGACAGAAGAAAGGACGATACCCCAGTTAAAGAAAGTATTGCATCTAAACAGGTTCGTCGAACTATTAAAGAGGAACACTTTCCTGTCATAAAAGAACGTGACTCAGTTTATTTAGGCCATGTGCCTCCAAACTCCGGGCCTGCTAAGGACATTGTAGCTTTCATAGTATCATGTCTTACTGAACAATGGGTTTCACTAGAATACTTAGATTTGGTAGGCTGTGATGGTACAAATACCAATACTGGATGGAAAGGTGGTGCTATCAGAAAGCTTGAAGTTTATCTCTGACGACCACTGCAGTGGGTTGTTTGTTTATTCCGTTTTGTTGAATTACCTTCCCGCCATCTTTTTCAACATTTGAATGTTGAAACTACTGGCCCAAGATAATTTAGTACACCATTTGGACACAATATCATTGTTGTGTAAAGCTCTTGGTGATAAATTTTCAGTTGACTGATTGCGAAATTCCAGAAGTGGACAGGCAACTGTTGAGCAAGGAACAAAGATATCTTCTTGGCATAAGTCAAGCAATTAACAGTTACAACTTTCCAAATGACTTATTAAAGTGTGACTCCGGTTCAATTTCACATGCCAGATTGCTCACTTGTGCAAATAGAGCCCTTCGACTTTACGCGAGCGTGGAAAACCCATCGAATGCCTTAAAGCCATATTGACATTTATTTTAAAATCTTACTTGCCAGTTTGTTTTGAAATAAAATGCTGTAAGTACATTACAGACGGGCCTATTTATCTGTACAGAGCAATTGAAACATGTCGATACTTTCGTGACAACCTGAAGAAAGTGTAGTCTTTGAAACTGAATGAAACTGGTTCTTTGCTCACCCGGAAAACCTACTGATGGCAATGGTCTTTTATAAAAGGAGGCACATAAGAGAGCTAGGGCTGTTAAAAGCCCGGCAGAATGTTTTAAAGGGTAAATGCATCTTTATCACTCCTACAATCCAAAATTAATTTATTGTAATGTAGCAAAATTAACATTTCCACCGCTTTTTCGGAGATTAACCCATGAAGAAATACATTTCTTCGTTCAATCAGGTCATCTCTCAGTCTAGGATGATAAAAAGTTTTTCAACCACACGTAAGATGTCCAGCGGTGCATTAAATCGGTAACGGAAGCATCATTTAAGGTATGTGGGCCCCAGTCAAGAGAACATCAGGGCCACACTGAAATCAATGTCCATAATACCAGACATTACCACCAAATCGCAGTACAAAGTTGCGTCTAAAAGTCAGACTTAAACAGATGACATAACAAATTGTATATCTTATACTGTCATAACACTAGTTTTTTAATACATTGTTTTGATTATATTATAACAAATTATGTATTTAAGTAATGTAAATAGCAAACACCCTCATTGGTTGGATGGAGGATAGGGTGTGGTTTGAACTCGAAGTGCAGCTACCTTCCCGGGATGAGTTCTGGTTTGTTTAAACATTATCAAATATCTAAACAAGCAAAGAGTTGTACATTGTACAATTTATATGCAAATGTTAATATTGGAACGCAAACTGATCTCAGGTGATTATTTTCTTTATTCATCAAAATCACTGAAAATTGAATTTTTGCCGATTTTTATTGAGCTTGCGTGATCGGAAGCTATTCTTTAAACGCAACTGTTTATTTTTATTATTATTAAACATTACAATCTGCAAATATTTTTCACTATAGCGATAAAAAATATATATACGTAAAAAAAGAAAAAAATTCTGTAAAAATCGGAAAATTTCAATTTTTTTTAAATTTTTAGGCGGTTTGCGGGATCGGAAGATAAAGTCCGATTTAAATAATTTTTTTTTTGTTTTTCTTGTATTTACCAATCGCAACTTTTCCGCACTATAGCAACTCGGAAATATCAACTTGACTTTTTTCGCACCACCCTAATATATATATATATATATATGATTCTACAAAAAAAAAAAAGACACATATCGCTCTGATTTTCTAATATGATGCTATAATATTCGAAAGTTTCTATCTCCTCTAATCATGCAAAGACAATATATCGTACTTTTTAGGGTTCCGTAATAAAAAAGTAGAAACAGAACCGTTATAAGATCACTTCTGTGTCTTTTTGTCCGTGTGTCACAGCCATTTTACTCGTAAACTATGAAACGAGGAAAGTTCAAATTGGGAGAAGTAGTAAAAACTATTGACCCACATACTTACAGATTATTAAACATTTACAAATATTTTAGGAAAAATTTAGAGGGACTAATTAAGTTACTTCAAAAAAAAATCTTTTCTTTGTATATCGTGTGGGGTATTGCGTGAAAGCTTTCAGAAAGCTGAACTAAAAGTACACTTAATTTAATTTTGGGTGTTATATTTTCAGAGATATCGTCGAAAATGTAGTGCAAAAATATGCCCCCCCCCCCCCCATATATTTTCGAATTTACTTAAACTAAAATTATTAAAAAAGTAGAGGTGGTAGAGTTTAATTTAAACCTTGCAGGAAAATTATAGCGGTTACCCTAGGTCACATAGTTTTTGAGAAAAGCGGATTTTTTCTTTGCACACAAATTTCGATTTGCGGGAAATCAGAAAAGGTGTTTAGGAGCGCTGGAGGTGCTTATCGTAGCTAAAGTATAAAAGCATTGTTGATAATCATTTTTTGTAAAAAAAATCGTTGATCATTAGCCGAGATATTTAACCTTAAAGACACGGACGGTTTGGACGTACATAATGACAGGGGCGGCGTACCGTATGTAACTTCCGCTTTTAAAGCCTAGATAACAACTTTTAATGATACATTTGTGTAATATAATATTCAGTAGCAGTATAAAAGGAATAAACGTCAAACTGTTAAAAACGGACTAATTTAATTATAAATCATCGCATAAATATTATGGGATTCGCGACAAGTTTGTATTGAGTGGATCCCCCAATATGCCTCTCCTGTTTTTAAAATTTAATTAAATACCTATCTCAAAAAACGCGGCAGGGACAAAGGCGGCATTGCTACTTTGTGATCTCTTTTTGAAGCACGATTCGCAAAATGCCAAGTTTAAACTTTGAACAATGTTTTTGTTTTAGCTACACTGTAAAAAAAAAAAAAAAGATTATTACCACGCTAAATTTAGTTTTATGAAACGCCAAACGAAGTTTAACTCTTTATCTACTGCATTATGATCTACTGCATTTTTTTTTTCATGTAATATTTTTTTTCAGTTACTACAATGTAAATTAAAGGATATACATAAAAAAACTCAGCCGTGAGAAATTTAACTAGATGTAATTAATTAAAGTGGTACATTAAAGTACCGTCGGTACACTGTGCCTAAAATATTCTCGTAACAGAAAAGCCAAGTGGTATTTCAAATAAACTTTAAACTCTTAAAATGCTAAATAATAAGAAGATAGTCGCAAGTTAACAATAAAAAAAAAACATTAAATTTACATAGTTTTATTTTACACATGAAAAATGAGTAAAAATTGAAACTTTATGGCATTAAAAAAACTTTTTATTTTTCTTTTAGATTTCGATCTTGTTAGCAGTCTTTTAGTTATGCGGCGCCTATATTCCAGGGACAACATGTTCTCTCGCATCTCTACATATGCAATATATGGATTTATATATGCCATTTCTAGCATAGCAAAAATGAGTCAGTGCCACAAATTTCTCGATCTCCTGTTTAAAAAAATACCAATGAATCAGACAAAATACCAAGAAAATCATTACTACAATAGAATTTAGTAATTATATTATAAAGCAGGTAAAAAATATGGATAATTACACAGATGAAAAGTAAACAAAAAGTTTTTCTCCAAGACCCAGTGCACAGACGGTACTTATAAGTGTCACTGAGTAATTCAACTGTTCAATCAAATACATACACCGTACTTCCTTGAATAGCTAGACAAATTGTATTCTAAGATCATAATGAACACGTAAAAACAATCCAACACTTATCTTATATTCTTTAGGGTGTCTTCAGCAATAAAAAGACGAGCGTGACAATCTATAAAAAATTTCGGCACAAAATACATTGGCTGTTTCAAAGATAGCCTCCTTCCTCGCTAAAATAACAAACCTAGAACCACTGCTGACATGTTTCCTGATAAAGACGCGTTAAACGTATGTTTTTGCAAAGTGCCGTTAGAATATTAGTAATATTTACTATGGGATGAACGTTTAAATTGAGTAGTACATAAAATTACCGTCAGTAGATAAAGGGTTAAATATGCACTACTTTTATTGCCAGCGCCGAATTAAGTTCATCATAAACAGATAAGCATTAGATTTAAATAAGAGTTATACAGAATAGCAATATTTGACATTATTTAGTCTTCATATCTGTTTGAACTTTTACGCTATACCCATTCATACTTTTCTAGTACATGTACAGCAATACCAAACCCACGTGTTTTTTTTTTTTTTTTTTTTTTTTTTTTTTTTTTACAAAATCTGATTTTTCTTTCAGTAACGAATTTTTTTAATAATACAGTTAATAATTTACATCTTTACTGTATGGAACCCTCTGAGCGAGAGTAATACTTTCACTTTTTATTTAAGTAATGTCACACAAAACCAGTTAGTCTCCTACTTATTTTGTCTGCCTGTTGAAGTTAACTAAATGTTGGACTGTAAATGTATGGATCGAAAATGTAGGATTTGGAATGTTGAATTATTTTTTGTCGTTGTAATAAGTTATTAAAATTGCTTTTAGCCATGTGTAACAGAGCAAATTATCAACCCTTTATACACTTTTAATATACAATGCATTTTATTAGACTTTTTTATTTAAAAAAATGCAATACAATCCATAAAAAAATGTACATATAACATTAATTATGCTTGTTGGAATGTTAAACGGTTTTCATCTGATATTATTATAATGTGAAATGATAACATATCATCATGTATGTGTATTTAATATTACTATTCTTCTGTGCTCAGGATTTATTTAAAGTTTGAAATAGCAGATTTTGAGGTTAGTAGATTCACAAAATATATTTCATAAAAATAAAATTTGATACAAAATTTTAATATCTACACAAAATATTTAGAAGAACGAACATGCATTTTTTACTCCTTTCACTCAGAGTTCTCAGTTTTCTTAGTTAAAGTGGTGCTAAATTTAATTTCAAATGTCAGAGTCTGAGCAGTGTAACATTTTAAACTATGCACTCAGTTTTTAAATTCAATGACAAATAAATAAATATTAACAATATTTTACAATGCACTTCACTATTGTATTTTATAATATAAAATATTTATTTTTTTTTATGATAAAACATTGGACCCTTTACCACTTTTAAAAAGACTGATAATCGAAAACTATATTGATCGATAGAAAATGTTGAATCTAGTCAGTAAAATATAGCCAGAAATATAACTGGGGTAGCGTTACACTAATGTGTAATATTGCACCAGTTATATCAGTATAAATTACGCCATTATATAAGCTAAATTACTCCATAAAAATGGAGGCAGCATGTTGCCATCACTTTTATGAAGTAACGTTACATAATTTTGGTACAGTGAGTGAAATGTTATCCGATGTAATTTTTTAAATATTATTTTGAAATGTACCCATAATTTTTTTTTGCTGCAATATACCCAAAATAAAGTTTTCAAACATAGTTCGATATCATATAAACAAGCTAAGAAATTTCTGTCCGTCTAGAGACATTACTTAAAAAAAAAAAAAAAAAAAAAAAAAAAAAAAAAAATTGTAAAGCACATTACGCAATTTTGCATTTTCTAAGACTTTTATAATTTTACAGTCCTCTTAAATTTATACATACAAGTTGCCCACAAAATCGCTACGTCCACAAAATATCGGTTTTTAGGAGTATATATTGAAGTTTATTTTGCATGGATTATTTAAAATCTATATTTGCACTATTCGTCGTACGAAGCACGTGAAGGCGATGATCGTCGACTTCTTCATATGACAATTTTTTCGGTAAATGAAAGTTAAAATTATCGTGTTGACCTTGAGGTAAATAATTAAAATACGCATAACAGCACAGTTAATTGTACAAAAATTACTTTCAGGTAAATACATATAGTATAAATATATCTAAAATACAAATTAAAAATACCTTAATGTACATTAGAAAAATCCAGAAAGTTTTCAACAATTACAAGGCCGTCATCAGAAGGATTTAAATGTTGTTATTATTTTCTTTGCACTTATTTGAGAATTGTCCAGAAGAAAACATTATTATATAAATTTAAAGCTTGTACGTCAGATGAGATGTAAGATAAATTTATTCAAATTTAGAATAAAACGAACTTTCATTTATTATGCAGCAAATATCTCCATAATTCATGGATATAGTATGGTAGTGCATCGTTAATAAATTAAACAGACCCCAAAAAGATTAGCTCAAACTCGACCTACAAAAGTAGATTTTAATAAATCGAAAATTATCTTTCGTACAGATAATTACCAAAAAGCCATCATAAGAGAAACAATTGAAATAAGTACTAATACAGACACAGCTTGTGATGATGCACTTTCATATGACACCCACGGAGTATGGAGATATTTGCTTCATAATACACTGGTTATCAAAAATTAAGGAAAAGTCACAAAATGCCAATTTTTAAATACGGGAATACTCAAAAGGAAGTAATATAATTCGAATAATTACTATTCCTGCAGAACAGCTAGTCCATATAACATCTCATTCAGGTCACACATGGTCACAAGAGTCACAGTCACTACGGCGAAACAAAAAATAGGAAATTCCATACGTCTCTTTTATGAGTCTCAAATGACTACTATATGTGACTCCACTGACAGGTCACTGTGACTGCTGCTTTGTGGCGAGTCACCAAGTGACCTTACAATGTCATTTCATTGAGAATCTCGTGTGACTCTCATCTGGAGACTCAATTTCAAAGTCATTGAGAACGTTGCATTATGATAAATCACCAAATAATGTCAAATTAAAGCCACATGGTGACTTTTCACCACTTTTCACAGTGGTGACTTTACAGTAGGGTCTCTGTCACCATTTGACAAAGTCATGTGACAGAAAGTCACTATGTGACTTTAATGTGACATTATTTGGTGATTTATCATAATGCAACATTCACAATGACTTTGGAATTGAATCTCCAGATGAGAGTCACACGAGAGTCTCAATGAAACGACATTGCAAAGTCACCTGGTGACTCGTCACAAAGCAGCAGTCACATTGACCTGTCAGTGGAGTCATATAGTAGTCATTTGAGACTCATAAAAGAGACGTATGGAATTTCCTATTTTTTGTTTCGCCGTAGTGACTGTGACTCTTGTGACCATGTGTGACCTGAATGAGATGTTATTTGTACTAGCTGTTCTGCAGAGATAGTAATTATTCAAATTATATTACTTCCTTTTCAGAATTCGCGTATTTAAAAATTTGCATTTTGTGAATTTTCCTTAATTTTTGATAACCAGTGTAGATGAAAGCTCGTTTTGTTGAAAATCTGAATAACTTTATCTGGCATCTCCTCTGACGTACAAGCTTTAAATTTAAATTATAATGTTTTTTTCTGCATAATTCTCGAATAACCGCAAAGGAAATAATGACAACATTTATATTCTACAGATGACGGCCTTGTAATGGTTTAAAACATTCCGGGATTTCAAAATGCATTTTAAGATATTTTTAATTTGTATTTTAAATATCTTTATATTACATATTTGCACCCAAAAGTAATTTTTGGACACTTTTTTCATCGAAATCTTGTTTATCCAATACTTATACGGGGTTCATTTATTTCTAGTTTCAATCACGAAATATAAATGTGAACGTAATATATTAAGGTTGACCAGCTTAGTATTGGATAAAGCAAGGAGTGGATGAAAAAGAGTTTCAGATGAGAACATCGACGATTTTAGCATTGGCGTGATTCGGCAACTAATTAATTCATACGAAAAAGTGATTAAATAAGAGAAAATATATATTATTAGCGAAATATGGCACACGGGATGAATTTAATTTTTTATATATTTTTCTGAAATCTGCAGATCAGTTATCTACATGAATAAATTAGTTTGTATTCCTATTTTTTTGTTATATTCATTTGTTGATTTACTGAAAGCATAAGTGTTAAAGTTTTTAAAGCCTCTAAGTGTTTGGGGCGTAATATTCTGTTCTCTAAGCTCCAGGTTTCACAGCAATGCAAGTAATATTTAAGATAATATAATTCTATAGATTTAATTAATTTTAAATACATTGAAGAATGATTAATACTCTCAAGGATTACATTCATATTTGTAACTGAGGGGTTTTTTTTTATAATGTTGAAAGAATCATATATTCTTAGCATTTAAATCGAAATGCAAAGAAAACAACATTACAATTTTACCCTTTTGCAAGACGCTCGGAGGGTTAAAATAATAAAAAATACTTTGTAAATCTTTACATATATACTCTAACATCGTACTAGTTACTATTCATGTTCTTTTGCATGGGTAGTAAAAGTTTGAAATTTGAATTCTTGATTAAGAGTGAGTATAATATCAAATATAAATAAAGAAAAACAGTTTGGGTGGTACTAAAAAAGAGAAATATAATTAAATGTAAAAAAACATATATATTGTAATTGCACGAAATAAGTGAACGAAAAAAACTTTAAGAAGTTCAATTATTTAAAAAAAGTCGAGATAAAGGAGAAAAAACTCAGGAATAAAATGATATTGTCAGTGATATCTATTTAAATATATATATAAATAAGTATAAAAAAAGAAAAATAAAGAATAAAAATTCTACATATATCTGCAATAAATTTAAATATTTAAAAACAGTACGGTAGGTTTTTGTACACTTTATATAGCATTAAATAGGTAAGATAATTTTATTCATATTTAATACTTCGAATAACTTCTACTGTAAACTTATATGTGGAGCATTCTTATATGGACGATATGGACTTTTTAAAGCAATACTTTTAGTAGAATAAACATGAAAGAGTCACCTAATGTATGTGACTTTCTATACATAAAATATACATTTACAACTCATTTAATTTTTATATGCTGTTAAAAGTAATATTTGATTCATAAAGCATCATACTTCGATATCTTAGATAAAAATGGTTGTCGTTTACCGAAGGGAAAATGTATTTTTCAAAGCACTAGAGAACATAAAAGAAGAACCTATCTAAAAATAATGTTTCCTAAGACAGTTTCTTTTGCAGATTTTATTTTGGAGATTATAGAATTGTGAAGAAAAAAATAAAAGTTTAATATAATGTTTTAAGTTAATTTATTAATTCCATTATCTTCTAAAAATAATCTTATAATAATAATAATAAATAATAATACAATAACTTATCTATAACTTCTAAAAAAATGGGAATAGTTTTTCGTAAGATAATAAGTTAAATTAAATTAAATATAAAGTTTTAAAATGTGGATTTTAAAATTTTATTAAAACAGGTTTTTCGTCTAATATTATACTTTTGGTTGGGTGGTTATGTTTATGATGGCCAATTATCAAAACAAAGAATAAAGGACCTAAGGAGGGGGTGCCCTCCGTGGGGGTCATTCTAAGGGTACCTAATCCGTATTCACGTAAGGAAATCCAAGGTTTGAAGAAAACCATGTAAAACACCGAACGATTAGGCCGACGGGCGCAATTAGGTTTGAACCCACCACCTTCTATCTACCAGATTCGAGATAAGAACCTCTCGGCCACTGGTGGGGTCTAAAATTATAAGGAAATAAAAATAAAGGTAAATAATTAGTTCCCCATACTAATCTTGCTGATTAATGTATATGTCTGAAATGTATAAAAAAATACATATTTAAATTTCGTGAAAATATTTTTTTGTGTGTGATATTTAGAAATTGAAAATCTAATTATTATTCTAAGAATATTTTATATTAAGTACATGCGTTTATAAATAAGTTACCAAATCTGTAATTTGATGCAGCGTTAAGATATTATATCATTGGAGACTTTTTATAGAATATGTGATAAAAATCGCACAAATTTAATTTAATAGTAAAAAGTGACTGTCCGAGTCACTGTTCAAAAGTTACTCAAAATTTATTAAATAGTTTAAAATTATAGATGCTTATCAGCGCTTTACAGAAGTGCGAGAAATTCATTGACTATT
Source organism: Maratus speciosus (assembly GCA_963932465.1). NCBI lineage: Eukaryota > Metazoa > Arthropoda > Arachnida > Araneae > Salticidae > Maratus > Maratus speciosus. The sequence goes on along the minus strand of OZ010795.1, from coordinate 69,120,318 downwards.
TTATTTGAGAAATTTTATATAACATTTCAATTTGTCAAAACAATGATATCAGAAAGCTTTTACACGCCGCTGTATTAATAATCATGTTTTAGTATTTAAAGTAGTTGTTACAATGACGATCGTTCTTTATTAGTGACATCTATTATATTTAACATATAAAAACTAAGTTAAGTTTTAAACTGCAATGTGCAATCTTAAAACCTTGTGACACAACTGAAGCAAAATTTTCTTAAGGCAAATGTTGCTATATGAAATGTAGCTTTATTTTTCTGTTATTAACCCTCCATCACTCGCGCCTGTCTTTGTCACACGATCACTCGCGGGGGTGTTGTAAACACCCCAAACTTTTTATTGCAATTTTCAAGTTATAATGAATTATAATAAATTTTTCATCTACTCATAATTAAAGTAACTTACTTTGACTTATTATAAATAAAAGTAATTTGGAAATACAAGAAAAATATAATTTTATAAAAAATAGATAAAAAACTTTACATATACTACTACATTACTGTCAAATTTATATAAAAAATATTTACATTTACTACTTATATTACTTATACTAAAAAAATATTGGATAATGGCATTTATTTGCTATATTATAACATACATTAAGATTTGTTTATGCGTAATGATTTAATAATATTATTCTTTAAAACAATTTGGGCAAATGGAAGAGATGTGTTTTAAGCACATATTTGTTTTCCAAGAAACACAGTAGCAGTTAGTTTTTATGTCCTTTAATCGAGGACACATCACACAACGACCTTTCTTTGGAGGGTTGGTGTTTTCGAAACTTGTATCAGGATTTAAGCTTCTTTTCAGGCTTTTATTGATATTTGGATTTTGTGCTCTGTATGTGAATAGTGTGCGTAACTTTAGGAATGAAGACGACTAGGTTTCTTTTTCACATTTTTTATAACACACAGCACACAAATGTTACAAACACGAACACTGAAGAACATATAGAAAGATGAAGTGACTTTGGGGTAATAACCCGCTGTTAGAACAAGTGACGTTCGTAAAACATATTTTTGGGGGAATACTCCCGCTATAAGAAACAGAATAATGGGGGATAAGACCCGCTATAACATAATGTGCCACAATGGCAGCTAAAAGCACAACATACTCTATACTTGGGGATATGACCCGCTCGAATACACAACGTGCCGCAATGGCAGCTAAAGAACAACATACTCTATACTTGGGGATAAGACCCGCTCGAATACACAACGTGCCGCAATGGCAGCTAAAGAACAACATACTCTATACTTGGGGATAAGACCCGCTCGAATACACAACGTGCCGCAATGGCAGCTAAAGAACAATTGAACTGGGTCACATGACCGCAAAGCCGCGGAGCTCGTTCGGCATGCGCACAAGGTCCGAACATGCCGCCCCTCGTTGCAATGTGCGTAGCACATTCAAAATATTAAAAATACACTATAAATACGAGAACTAAATAAAATACCAATACCATAAAATAATATTACAATACAAATACAATAATAATAAGTTGCAATAACAAGGACTATACAATACAATAAAATTAAATTCTTTGTTACAAAATTAAGCTATTTTCTAAAAATAGTTCGATGTATTCTTAAGAAAAGTTGAATGTAAAATAACATGTAAATCTTAGGTGCACTTTAAAATAAGTAGACAATGAGAAAAGGTATGTACATTAGGTTTCATTAATGGGCAAGACACACAATCTAGATATGGATCTAAGAAAGATATTTGAGGCTGTTTTAACCTTTGCAACCCTAACATTACCATCCTTTCCTGGTATAACCTCTAAGATTCGTCCTAGCATCCACTTACAGGGAGGTAAATTGTCCTCCTTTATGACTACCATCGCCCCTGGTTTGATGTTTTCCCCTTTTACCTGCCATTTTGAACGATTTTGGAGATGACTCAAGTAATTTAATTGCCAATTTCTCCAAATTAATTGGACGAATTTAGTGATTCTCTGCCACCTAGATAATCTCGATTCTGTGATATCAATCAACTGAGGTTCTGGAATGGCATCGATAGGTCGACCAATTAGGAAATGGCCTGGTGTCAATGCATTAAAATCATTTATATCGGTCGATAACGGAGTTAAGGGACGCGAATTTAGTACCCCTTCGATTTGGGTGGTGACTGTTTGGAATTCTTCCATAGTCAATCTAGCACCTTTTAATGTTCGTTTAAGATAATACTTGAAAGATTTTACACCAGCCTCCCATAAACCACCGAAGTTGGGCGATCTAGGAGGAATGAACTTCCATTCAATAGCTTCTGAAGTAAGGTAATTAGCTAATTTTTCATCCGGTCTACGAACTAACTCATGAAGTTTTTGCAATTCTGATTTAGCACCCCTAAAATTCGTAGAATTGTCTGTTATAATAGAAGCGCATTTTCCTCGCCTTGAAACAAAGCGTTTAAGCGCGGCGATAAACGCATCAGAAGTTAGATCCGTTACTATTTCTAAATGAATAGCCTTTGTTACTAAGCAAACGAAAATCGCGACATAAACCTTATGAAAAATCCCTTTTCTTTGATTTTTATATTTAATCTCAAAAGGGCCGCAAAAATCGGCTCCTGTATGGTTAAACGTAAAGTTTGGAGTTACTCTTTTTGATGGGAGGTCACCCATGATTTGTTTAGCAGTAACTGGGTTGTTCCTAAAACAGACAACGCAATCATGCACTACTTTTCGCGCTAAATTTTTTCCACTTACGGGCCAAAACCGCATACGTAAGTAATGGATTAAAGTTTGGGGACCAATATGAAAATACTTCCTGTGAAAATGCTCAAATATGAGTTTTGTGAGCTTATGGCCTTTCGGCAAAATGATTTGATGCTTCTTATCAAAGTTTAAATCTGAATTTTCCAACCTACCGCCAACTCTTAAGATATTATCTTGATCCAAAAAGGGGGATAAACATTTAATTTTACTGGAAGGGGGAACCCTTGATTCCCGTTTTAAACCATTAATCTCTTCCTGAAATTCTGCATTTTGTACTAATCTAATTAGAGAAACTTCTGAATTTTTTATTTCTGGGGTTGTGAGGCTGCCTCTGCGCCGGTCTGCTAACTTACATTTGCAATTGTGAAAAAACCTATAAACATATGCCAGTATGCGAAGAATACTATAGTATTTACCACTTATGTTGAGAAAAAAATTTACTTCTTCAGGATTCCTGAAAAGAGAAAGAGAAATATTAGAATTGAAATCATTACAGTTATTTTTATATTTTGATTTAGTCTCTGGAATGTAATCTGTTTCTGGCACAGAAATAGTTTCTTGCTCAGTCACTAAGTCATCAGCTGCTAGGAATTTTGGTCCCCTAAACCACATTGGATTCTCTACAAGGGAATTAACACTCGCACCTCTGGTCAAGAGATCGGCAGGATTGTCCTTGCTAGAGCAGTGATACCAAGAGTTCGAATCTGAAAGTGCATTAATCTCTATGACACGGTTAGCCACAAACTGCTTCCATCGCTTTGATGATCCTTTGATCCAGAATAAGGTTATTTTGGAATCCGTCCAATAGTACACTTTCGATGTGATTTTTTGATCTAGGATGGGTTTTACTTTATTGGTCAGTCTTGCACTTAGTAAGGCTCCGAGAAGTTCTAGCCGAGGCAGAGTTATCTCCTTTATCGGTGCAACACGACCCCTTGAAGTCACGAGATTGACTTCCACACCACTCTCTCTTTCTATTCTCAGATAAATTGCAGATCCATACGCTATTTTACTAGCATCAGAAAAGGCATGTATGTCTACAGCTATTACTTGATTCAAGCTACCAAGAATTTTCCTCGGAATTTTTAATTCTGCTAAATTTGGAAGTTCTTCGAGCCACTTTAACCATTTTTCATGCACATTAGTTGGTAACTGTTCATCCCATGCTGTTTTCTTTAGCCATAGTTCTTGGAACAGGCATTTTATTCTAATGGTGAATGGCGTCAGCATGCCTAACGGATCGAAGATTTTACCAACTGCTTGCAATAGTAGACGCTTTGAGCTTTTTTGCGATGACAAGAATTCTATTAAACTTTTGACTTCGAATGTCAGACAATCTTCTTCTGTTTTCCAGGACATTCCTAATACCTTGCTTAGATTGCTTCCTAGGCTTATTGCAGCATGTTCTGCTTGAATATATAAACCTTCCTTTTGCCAGCACTGCAGTAACGCTTCATCATTGGTTATCCATTTTCGAAGAATCATTCCTGCTTCAGACATTATTTTGTTAGCATTCAGGGAAACATCAAGAGCTTCTTGCAGCGTATCTTCGCCAGATATAAAATCGTCCACATAAATATATTTATCGAGTAGGTGAACAGTTCTTGGGTGTAGGTTCATAAACCGCTTGATGTGCTCCTTTATTGTAGCAGATAGGAGGAATGGAGAGGCATTGACTCCAAAAATAACACGTTTGAATCTGAAGACCTTGAAAGATTTTAAACCATCATCATACCACAGAAAACGGACAGAATCCCGATCTTTTTCAGCTAGTGAGATTTGAAGGAACGCCTTCTCGATATCAGAAGAAAAGGCAATTTCGTATAATCTGAAGTGGATTAAAATATCAAATAGAAGTGGATTTAAGTTGGTGCCGGGCCATAAACAATCATTAAGGGACAAATCATTGTTATCATGAGAGCTGACATCGAAGACGATTCGGACCTTTGTAGTAAGTTTATCTTCTTTACAGACCGCATGATGGGGCAAATAATAAACTGCCCTGTCTAAAACAGGTTCATTTTCTTGCACCTGCTCTATAATTCCTTGCTTTAAATATTCCGTGATTATTTCAGAATATTGTCGAAAAAGCTCTGGGTTTCGATAAAATTTTCTTTTTAGACCTTCCAAACGCTGTTTCGCAACATTAAACTTATCATTTAAATCCTTCCAGTCTTTTTTCCACGGTAACTGAACTTCATAACGATCGCCTACAAATTTGACAGTTTTATCGAATATTTGTTGTGCTTGATCAGTTTCCGATATTTTCGGATCATCATGTTTTATGCCTATAGACTCAAGCTCCCAAAATTGTTTTAAATTATCATTTATTTCATCGAAATCTCTAACGAAATTGCACATAGTAATATTGTTTGTTTGCGTGTTCTCCTCTAGCGCCCCAGTTGGGATCCATCCAAAAACAGTGTCTTGCAGAAAAAGTTTATCATTTATCTTAACTGAATTATGCTTTAAAATTCTATAAAATAATTCAGCGCCAACCAATGCATGAATTTTTCCCGGTTTGAAAAATGTGGGGTCTGCCAATTCCACAATATTCGGTAAATTAATGTCCGATACATTTAATTGCTTTGATGGAATTACATCCGTGATTTTGGGAACAATTAAGAAATCTATATTCTCCCTGAAAGAGCCATCTTCGTTTGTAATTACACTCGAAATTTTATTTTTTACATTATAAGTATAACCGTTTAATCCTGTAACGGGTACATTAATTATCCTTTTTTTAAATTTCAGCATGTCAGCGCAATCCTTAGTTAAAATATTGACATTGCTAGCATTATCCAAAATGACTCTAAACCTTCCTTTATTTCCGAAATTATCTTCTATAAAAACAAAGCATGTACTCAATAAAATTGATTTTCTTTCTTTACTTATATTATTCAAGGTCTTTAAAGATTCATTATTTAACGAAATGTTTTCCGTTTTTCTATTTACCGCACCTGCAAGAGGGGAGGAAATTTGGGGGGAAGCCAATTCATTTATGGATTTATTTTTTTTATCTCGATGAAGCGATGAGCTGTGTCGCAACCCACAGGTATTACAATTATATTTTGAAATGCAAGAATTTACGAAATGAGAATTATTCAAACAATTAATACACAGTTTATTTTTCTTCACAAAATCGTATCGTTCAGAAACATTCATTTTTAGAAACTGAGAACATTTGTTCAAATTATGAAAAGCCAATTTACACAGAATACAAGTTTTTCCATTCGATTTATCATTCGAATTTAGCATGAAATTTTTTTGTTTGTTCGAAAGAGGAATGTTTTTGTTTAAGGGTTTTGAAGCAGAGTATCTATTTACGCTTTCTAACGTAGAACTGCGGTTTTCCAAAAATGACATTAATTCATTAAATTGCGGGTATTCTGATTTTTTAATCGAATATTCAAATAATTTTCGAGATTCCTTATCTACCTTTTGCAATATAATATTGATAAGGATAGCATCAGACAGATTGTTTTGTTCATATTGTAATACTTTTAAGGCCCTCAAATTTTTATTTACACAATCAATAAAGGATCTCAATTCTTTAGAAGACTCGTAATGTATTTTTTCATAATTAATCACGGCTGATAAATGAGTGTCAATGAGCAAACGTTGATTTTCGAATCTTTCAGTAAGTGCTGTAAACAATGACTCAAAGGAATCGTCTGGGCTCTCTAGTTGTTTTGCTTCATTTTTTAGCGATGCTCGCAAATAAAACAGCTTCTGAGCGTCATTTAACTGAGCATTATTGATAATTAAATTTGTAAATTGTACTTTAAAGATTGACCACTCTTCATATTTACCATTGAATTTTGGTAGTGGGATTTCAGGTAACTTAACTTTAATATTATTCAAACTTATAGATTCAATACTATCAGCATGCACATTTATTTCAGAAACTTTAAGATTTTTAAGAAATAGGTTGAGACTTACCTCAAGTTTCTCGAGACGATCTTCGAGTTCATCTAACTCGTTTTCGATTTCTGGTAAGTCCTTAATATCAGGGATATCATAATATTTATCCCGTATTTCCGATACTTTTGCTTGAAGCTCAAGTAATTTTCGAATCTTTATTTCGAGCTCGGTACTCGAGTAATTAATTTCGTCTGTATTATCTTTTACGAAATTTTCTAATTTCGTTATAGCACCTTTTAGAGCAACTTTTGTTCTATTTAATTTTTCCATAGCAGCTATTTCGCTGCGAAATCGACGGACCACAACAATGTATGTGAATACTGTGCGTAACTTTAGGAATGAAGACGACTAGGTTTCTTTTTCACATTTTTTATAACACACAGCACACAAATGTTACAAACACGAACACTGAAGAACATATAGAAAGATGAAGTGACTTTGGGGTAATAACCCGCTGTTAGAACAAGTGACGTTCGTAAAACATATTTTTGGGGGAATACTCCCGCTATAAGAAACAGAATAATGGGGGATAAGACCCGCTATAACATAATGTGCCACAATGGCAGCTAAAAGCACAACATACTCTATACTTGGGGATAAGACCCGCTCGAATACACAACGTGCCGCAATGGCAGCTAAAGAACAACATACTCTATACTTGGGGATAAGACCCGCTCGAATACACAACGTGCCGCAATGGCAGCTAAAGAACAACATACTCTATACTTGGGGATAAGACCCGCTCGAATACACAACGTACCGCAATGGCAGCTAAAGAACAACTGAACTGGGTCACATGACCGCAAAGCCGCGGAGCTCGTTCGGCATGCGCACAAGGTCCGAATATGCTCTTTCATCTATGTGAGGTTGTATAAGGCTGAATCCAATTTCTTCTATGAACTTCGAACGTGGTATTTCTGTATTTGGAAACACAGAATAGTTTAATACAAAAGCATAAATTCCTGCTGTATTTAGTAGATGATAAAATAATCGAAGCGGCCAACGATTACAAATTCTTGATACATCATAAGTGTTGCACATTTGATCAGCTGTATCAACTCCACATTTAGTAGAATTGTAAAATTGTACAATTTCAGGCTTCATAACTCCGGGCTTTGTTTCGATTAATGTGTCATCATTGTAATGCATTGTAGATAGAAGAATTACATTTTTCTTTTTTTTCTTACAATAAGAAACTATAGTCATGGGCACCTTATTATGAAAGCCAAATACTGACGTACCCGTCTCTTGTTGCTGTATAAATTGTTTCGGCAACTGCTTTTTATTTTTTCTTAGTGTACCAACCAACGTTAGCTTCTTTTTCAATAATTCCTCAGCCAATGGAACACTCGTATACCAATTATCACATGTAATGTTCCTTCCTGAACCATATATACTTTCACTTAACCTCATAACTATATCTAAGGTTGTATAGGAAGTTTTAAATGGTCCATCTGGTTGAGTACCAACATAAGGTTCAAATTTTAAAGTATAAAATGTTTTAGCATCACATAACGCAAATAACTTTAAACCGTATTTTCCTGGTTTATTTGGCAAAAAACTGTAAAAATGGGCAACGTCCTCTAAATTTGAGCAACTGCTCATCAATCGTCACGTATTCACTTACTGAATAATATTTGGCACTATTTTCGTTAAACTTTGAAAATGTGTCTCTGATATGAGTAAATTTATCCAAAGATTTTCTATCATCACGATCTAAAACATTATCAAAACGAATACAACGTAATAGAAACGAGAAACGATTATAAGTCATTGTTTTGTGAAATATATTAATACGAAGACGGAAAATATTCCATAAATCGCTCAATTTCCTGTGACTAGATTTACATAATCCAGCAAGAACTAATAAGCCAATGAAAGCATTTATTTCGGTTTCATTTGTCACTTTGCAGTCTCTTTCTCTGGAAAAATTTTATTGTATTTTATTTATATACACATTTCTGTGCTTAACCACAGCTTCGATTATATCATCTGATATAAGCAGTTTGAAAAATTCAATAGGTGTTTTACAAGACTTAGCAGCGCCTTTAGCACCCGGCAAGTGAATAACTATGTTCGAAGAACGCGTACGTATAGAAGTTTTACTTTTTTTCTTGTACCATTTCGTGATTTTATCCTTTCCTAAGTAATACGGAGAGTCAGTCTGTAGTTCGATATCTGAATCATGTTCCGATATTTCACCAGGTTCTTGTTCTGATTCCGAGTTGTGATCAGAACATTCCTCAAAGTATTCATCATCATCCGAAAAAGAATTATCTGTACCTGCTACCTCATCATCTTCAGAATCTGATGAAACAGAAGCCAAAAGATGCCGCAAACGCTGTTGCTCCATTTCCCACCGAGATTTCGACATTTTCTAGAAAAAATGGCAAAATATCGATGTAAAAGACTCAAAATAAATTAAAATAAAACAAAAATTATTCATAAATTTAATTATTATTATGATAAAAATAAAATAAATCTGCAATATAGCTTACCTTAATTGTGTTTTCAGTCAAAAAATATTCCTTGATTACTCGCGGGGTGTTCTCAGCACCCCGTTGGAAAATTTTCACGTCCTCACTGCTTCGGAAAAAAATGGTAGAATGAACATCTGTCGTCAGTAGGCGTGGCCTCTAGGAATGTGCAGCTACTGAAAATATTTGACCTTGAGCTTGAAAAACTCTGTACTTGTGCGCATGTTGTTACTCGTGGGGTGATCAGAACACCCCACGCGAGTAATGGAGGGTTAAACTCACCCATAGCACTTGGTGAAATTCTTTGTGCTTCTAACAAATTGTTCTGAACTAAAGAAATTTCAATATAACACAATAATAATGAGAAACTTTTAAAAGCGATGAAAATTTAGAGGTAATATTCCTTTATCCCTTGTAACTGCTAAGGTCAACATATTTACGTCTCCACCTTTGCCTAAATGAATAAAATACTTTTCCACTTGATACATAAAGACATCATTTACATAATTTTAAATAAAATTACTAAATTTTAAATAAAACGTTTTGTGTATATTTTTGTTTTAATTTAGAAGCAGGTGCGTTATGATTATATTTTGTTTCGTCTAATATTATACTGTTGGTTGTGTTTATGATGGCCAATTATCAACATGAGGGATAAAGGCCCTAAGGAGGGAGATGCCCCCCGCGGGGGGGTTCTTCCTAAATGTACCTAACCTGTATTTACACAAGAAAATCCAAAGTTTGAAGAAAACCATGTGAAACTACGAACGATTTGGACGACGGGCGCGATTGGGTTCGAACCTACCAGCTTCTATCTACCAGCTTCGAAATTAGAACCTCTCGGCCACTGGTGGGGTCTAAAATTATAAGGAAATAAAGATAAAGGTAAATAATTAGTTCCCCATACTAATCTTGCTGTTTAATGTATATGTCTGAAATATATAAAAAAAATACATACTTAAATTTCGTGAAAATAATTTTTTTCGTGTGATATTTAGAAATTGAATACATAATTATTATTCTAAGAATATTTTTATATTAAGTACATGCGTTTATAAATATGTTATAAAATCAGTAATTAGATGCAGCTTTAAGATATTATTTCATTGTAGACCTTTTATAGAATGTGTGATAAAAATCGTACAAATTTCATTTAGTAGTAAGGAGTGACTGTCCGAGTCAGTGTTCGAAAGTAACTCAAAATTAATTAAACAGTTGAAAATCATAAATCGGCGTTTTATAGAAATGCGAGAATTTCATTGACTATTTTATTTAAAAATATATATATATATATACTAAGTTTCAATTTGTCAAAACAATATCAGAAAGCTTTTACACGTCACTGTTTTAATCATCAAGTTTTAGTAGTTAAAGGAGTTGTTGTTACAGTCATGCCATTTGTAACGGCCGTTCTTTATTAGTGACATCTATTATATTTAACATATAAAATCGAAGGGAAGTTTTAAACTGCAATGTGCAATCTTAAAACACTGTGACACAACTGAAGCAACCTTTTGTTCAGGCAAATGTAGCTCTATGAAATGTAGCTTTATTTTACTGGTATTAAACTTATCCCGTAACACTTGGCGAAATGCTTTGCCCTACTAACAAAGTGTTCCGAACTAAAGAAATTTCAGTATACCTTAATAATGATGAGTAGCTTTTAAAAACGATGAAAATATAGAGGTAATATTTTTTATGCCTTGTAACTGCTAAGGTCAACATATTTACGTCTCCACCTTTGCCTAAATGAATAAAATACTTTTTCACTTGATACATAAAGACATCATTTACATTCTGGATTTTTTTTCTATAAAAATAATAGTTTTAGCTCATTTATCTTTTAAAATTTAGGGCTTTAATTATTCTATTCATATAATACAATTCAAAAGAATTTTATTGAATCAACATTGTCTAACTTTTCTAGTGATAAATAGGAACAAGTAATTGCGCTTCAAGTGATTCAAAAATTTCAATAGAATGTACAGTGTTCGAAACATTTCGTAAGAGACGAGAAAACTGTTTGAAATTTCTAAATGTTCATTTCTCTTTTTTGATTCAAAACAAATCAGAGAAATAATACAAGAACAAATTTGAAATGCACCATTTAAAATAATAATAATAATTTAAAAAAATACTGTTAGATAATAAAATAAACATGTTTTAGATTCATTAGAGAAAAATGTAACAGGATTTTTTTTTTTCTGGTAAAATGAAAAAAAGTGTATTTGGAAAATAAATTATATATATATATTAGCACGATTAAGTAAATAAAACATTTACTGTATAATTTGTTGTTAACTTGTCACAAGACCTTTACACTTTCAAAAAATCAGTGCTCGGTTTTTGTTTTATTTCGAATTTTTTAAAATTTCTCAACATTATGCAAAAAATCCTATTCAAAATCCTGCATTATTGCTTGCGTTTTGAACATTTATAGTCGGTGAGTATAACTGAAGGTCCCTAAATATCGAAATTTTAAAAGGCGTTTTCTCAGATTAGTAAGTTAGAAGTTTGTGCGCACTATTACTTTCAAACTATGAAGCCTACAGCTTTAAAAAATTAAAGAAGTATGCGTTTCTTTATATTATACATGCTAAAACGAAACAGATACACATATCATGGCTATTTATTTATTTATTTTTTTTTTTGCACTTGGAAAACTTCTCTTTTTTTCATTTTTTGGTGCTAAAACTAAATTTTAAATAAAACGTTTTTTGTATATTTTTGTTTTAATTTAGAAGTAGGTGCATTATGATTATATTTTGTTCGAAAATTGTTTTCTATATCCATAATTGATATTTTTATCATGAAAGTGGAACTTTGAGGTTTAAATCATGCATTAATGAAACGAATTTTTAAATTAAAAATTTAAATATTAATTGCGTATATACAGCATTTATTTTTCTGAATAATATAGTCAGGGATATATATTTTAGACAGAAATGAATAAAAAAGATCTTAATTTCATATTATTCGTGTTTTGGAACCTTGAAAAAGAGATTTTTTTTTTATCGTTTCGAGAAACTCGGAGGTCATGTACACACATAACGGACCTAGAAGCAGATTAACAAAATAGATATAAGAAAATATAAATTTCTGTATTTAGTTTTTTCAAGAATTTTTTATAAATTTGAGGTTAGCTGTTAAATTACTAAAAATGTTCTATTTGTTTTATAAAAATAAAAAAAAATGTTTATTAGAATTACAAAAAATAATAATTTAAAGTCTCACATATATTGTCGTACTCGAATATACACATTTGTGTCATTTTTTTTAGAATATATTTCTTTGCATCATTAAAATACATATTGAAACTGTATTTTTTTATATAATGAATGTAATGAATTTAATATTAACCATATGATGTGACTCTCAAAGTATGAATTTATGCACTTAAGGTATATATTACTTATATATTGTTTTTTAAACATTATATGTGACATTGTTGTGACGTGCATCGCATTCTCCGTTTTTGACGACGGACCTTGCCTTGTGAGACATTGCGCGTTTTTGAATATGTAGATTTCGACACTAATTATGTACAAAAAATTGCTTCATGTAGTGATATAAACTACTGAATATTTGAATAATGTCCAGGCAATAATTCTAATAATTAAATAACTCTGCAATTATTAATGAATTAATAATAGTGGTAACAATTTCACGCTTTCTAAGACTTAAATCTAATGACAATAAATATGACATTACAGATTTATTTAATTATGCATTTGATTAATTAATATACGAATTATATAAATGGTTCTGATACAATTAAAATAATAGCTATTGTCTGAGTAAACAAACATGGTAAATACTAATTTCTCTGAAATATTTAATGTACACATAAACAGATATATACGCGATGACATTCAAAACACGAGATTCAAAGTTACTATCCTGCATTAAATGTTAGCTGTGATACGTACTGCTGAATACATTGCATATTGCTGAAGATTAACAAATATTATCAATAAATTACAAATAGACATAACAAACAATTTATTGATAGCCATAATAAAGATAAATTCATATAAATATATATAATGTTTAAATAGTGACATTTTGTTTCAGAACTTTTTGTAAGCGTGTTGGGAAATTATTGTGTGAGAAACGTGCTTATAACATAAGAATCAAAAATCCTCTGTACTTCTTAAATTAAATTTAAAATATATCTATATGCTACAATATTTTATATCCATAAACAATGTAGAAACAATGTTGAAAAGAATAATAGAACATTAATCTTTAATGAACAGTAACAGATATATAAAAAGGCCCAATTTGAACATATAACTCATTTTAAGTTAAATTAGCTCATACCCAGCAAAGAAGAAATTGCTGGCCAGCAACAAGATAGGTGTTGGCTATGATGGAGAAGTGCTGGCTATGATGGAGAAGTGCTGGCTAATGGTCTTCCACTGCATGACCACTGCTGGACAGCTTCAGTTAACTTTGCGCTTGGAAATCATCAGATAACATTCTGATTATCCTCTGTTTTATCTCTTGCGCTGGCCCACCACACCATGGAAGTGCACGAACTTTTACAGTATTATTGCTGGGAACCCTTACGCTAGGTTACGTAATTCATCTAAGTAAAAAAAAAAAAACAGTAATTCTAATTTTTATTCAAATATTTTAATCTGAAGTGTAAAAATATTTAAACAATTACGTTTCAAGTATAGCAAATAATAATTTATTAGACTTTTAAATATTTTGTGATGTCTATATTAAAATAAGTTATTTTTATCACCCCAGGCAGATTATTGAATTTGAACACAAATCTGAGATGGATATCTTAACACAATTTAAGCTGTCAACCTTTTTTTAAAACTATAAATAACCACTGCCACCAACAAAATAAATAAGTAAATGAATAAATGAATAAATTCTTTATTTCAACGCACTTTTTTTCTTTTTAAATGTGGTTTTACTAAGTTACAAAGGATTTCGGTTTTCGTAATTTACACAGTTGAGAATCAATCAACTTATAAAATATATAGGATTTCTATACAATACAATAATTTCTATACAAGTTTAATGATTGGGAACGCAAATTACAAAAGAAACAAACATGAAATAGTGTATTGAGAGCTTGAAAATAACAAGCATTCTTAGAGTACGCTGAAAATACTTGTTCATATCCGATCACGAAAACCAAACTGCACCAATCGCGGTTAGTACTTGGGAGGGTGAGCACATGGAAAGAGCTGTGAGTTCAAATATTTCTATAAAAACTTCTATAGCTGTTAGTGAAACTGGCTCACAGAAAAACGTTCCATTATTCAATAATAATATTTCTGTAAATTTTGTATAGTATTCTATAAGGAATTTTTGTAAGGGAAAGTGCTGGGCCAGCAAAGGAATATTAGTAGGATAGCTGCTAGCACTGCAGGAAAAGTGCCGGATGTAATGTGATGGCATACCGATTCTGGCCTGCTGTTGGCCATCACTGATGGGCCAGCTGCATTCCGGACGGACACTTTTGTACTGGTTTAAGTAATGGCACCATTACACTTTACCGCTGATGGCAGCACTGGCTTCCATCTTTTTTTTCAGCTGGTGGCCCACTATTTCTTTCTTTGCTGAGTATATTTACGAAACACAGTTGAACAATATAATTTGTTTTAATAAATTAGACTACATTTAAAAATATTAAATTTATTAAACAAAAATAAAAGCTTATGTTGTGTGAACGATATTTTAAATAATGTGGATAAACACATTACGCATTTTAACATGCGAAAACAGAATTTAATAAGGCTTTGATTTTAAATGAATGGATTGAATGAATTATCTACTGTTCCTTGAGTAGCCAGCTTTGAATTTAAACAGCGCAAAGATAAAATCACTGTGTTTGATAGAGGGAATTTCCAGAGTAATCTCTAATTTCGATACTCCCGACAAATTTTATTTGCTTGGAAGGTTAGATTTAGTCAGATAATTCTAAATTCAACTTTATATTACATGGAAAACGTATTTGAAAACACGTTTCATCTGAAACACTAGATAGTGATGATAACAGAATTTGTATATTTTATCAATTAAGCCAAAATTACATGCGTGGTCTATGTAAGAAAATAAGTGAATTGAAAAACAAATACTATTTTCTCCAAAACTAATTGGATCACAAATAAAGTAGTATACAGTGTCAAAACGCAATAAAGCATGTATAATGTAAGACAATTAATATTATCTTCGGTAGAAGTTCAAGTATTTTTTTTTATTTACTAAAAATAGAACAATATTTTCAATGAATGTCTGCAGAATTAATTTAATCATACACACAGACTTCATAATCTATCTCGTACACTCTGCCGATATTTATATAGACTTTATCCTTCTAAAATGTAGACTGGGGAAGCGATGCTTTTATAAAGAGCACACGAAGAATACAAAATAATTTATGTCATAACTGTATGTTTAACAAATATGGAAAATAGAAGGCGCTGAATATTTTTCAGGGCCCCCATACTCATCAGGCATACTTAATTTACAGTGACATTCTTGCGGATAAAAACTAGTGAAAAACCCTGTAGTAAACAGGTAAATTATAATGCTAGTGATATGCTGCTTCAACGTCGCTAGATAAATAACATTAAGGATCCGAAAATAAATAGTAGATTACGTACATCGACAGGAATTGTTCCAAAATTGTGTCAGTACTTCAGAGGAGATGTTTGTCTGTAGCACATTGTATCCGCAAATGACATGTTCTTCAAGTAACAATTAACCATAACTATGTCATTTTTCTCATTACCTCAATATTATGATGGTACACACTCCAAATGTAAAATCTTAATGGTGCCAAAATTTAAAATGTAAAAGAAACACATTCTTTTACATTTTAAATTTTGCCACCATTATACTTTAAATAAGTTCAGTAGATATAAAGATTATCCTTTCAAACAAACAAACAAACTTTACTTTGTCATAATATTAGTTTAGAATAAGCATTTTTAATAATGTTCATAAAAGTTATTGAAATATTTTTGAATGAAAAAAAGGTGATTTATTTTATGTCTATTGGTATTATCTAGAAAGATTATAATATGTATTTAACAAAGCAATTTTTTTATTTAAAAAATATATATATATACAATCACAGTGTAATAAAAACACATACATAAAATAGTAAAATGCAATGTTCTCGTAAATGCATATATGACTTGAAGCCGGAATTCACCTAGCTTGAATGAAAACAATCACAATATAGAATATGTAAAAGATTACAGTGAAAAGTTTAAGGGATGTGAATTTTATTAGTACAACCTAGTTAAATATATTTATTTATTTTAAAATGTAAATCCTCTCAATAAAATAAAAGGATATTTTATGAATTTAATGAATTTATGGAAGCACTCTTATAATGTGTTATTTTAAAATTCAAAACGTCAACCATTGTCATTTTCTGTGACATATATATATTTTTCTCTTCAGTGCAAAAGAAAAATTCAACAGTGTAAATTACCCAAGTGTCCAGCTCAATAAGGCTTGGAAGCAATCCAAATATCCAGATATTTTACGTTGCTTATTTTACGCTCTACTGAAATTTATCTTTTTTTTTTTTTTTTTTTTTTTTTTGTAAAGCGACAAATTTTATTTTTGTGAATGTGAAGCAAAACTTTTATATATAACAAAAGCTTCACAATCTTTTAGAAGATAGGGATTTCAGCAAAAGTTTCTTCCTTTTAAAAACAGTTTTTAACGCTGTTTCCCATTTATGTGATATGTAATACATCAAATGATAAAATATCAGTTTAAACACAAAAGCAGTAGAAAAAATTTTGTTATATATTTCCATGCATAGAATTTATTTTTCTCTTTTTTATTTTGGGATAAAAAATATATTATTGAAGATTTGGTCCTACTAGAATGATATAACATACAATATCTGAAAGTGTTTATCAGTAAAATGATATAATACGAAATTAAGTTTTGATTTATTATGTACGAAGTAAAATAAGAAAATGTTTAATGATATGTATGTACAATTCATTTCAATATAAATTGCACTTATGAGCCTTGAATATAATTAATTTATTAAACTTCTTAGTTACAATATTTCGTGATATATATTGGAAACATGCACTTTCGAATGTTATAGTTTAAAGTTGAACCAATGTACCATGTAAAGTAATTGGAAGAACCAAGGTGTCATTCCTTTTAACTTTTACAAATCTATTTCATACTTTAACATTCAAAATAAATTAAGTTTTAGAAAAAGATAAACTATTCATCTACGAAACGGAATTAAAAATATTTTAATGCACCCCAAGTACGCTGCTTTATAGAAAAAAAATATCCACCTGTTACTCTTCTCATTATAAGGCCGATGTCTAGGGGTACGAATCTCGAATTACGATTTAGCAGTGGGTGTTCATAATGTATTACATTTAACTTCAACCCTCTAACATTTACCGTCAGTGGCATGTCTTCAATGAACCTATTTTTTTTTTCTAGTTGAAAATTTACCGTTGTGTCTTTATTCATATTCAAGAAAATAAATTTATTTAATCATTGAAAAAAAATCCAACGTCGCTGGGATTTTCTGATATGATACCGTAATGTTCCAAATTATTTATCTTCTCAAAGAAGGAAAAGTAAAGAACTGGTCATTTTTTTGTGAAAAAATGTCCAACAATTACTAAGTTTTATGTTTGTTTTAACACATTCTTAACAGTAATATAAATTTCTAATTGATATCTGAAGAGTTTCTAATATTGAGTTGATTTTAGGTCTTTGATACGACTTAGAATATGCGTGTCGCTCATTTGCCATTCTCCAAAAAGTGTACATTTACAACAAAAAAAAAAAAAAAAAAAAAAAAAAAAAAAAACTTTTTTTTTTTTTTTTTTTTTTTTTTTAAGACAAATGTATAATTTTTAGAAACTTATAACTTATTGCAAGTAAAAATATTCTATGGAACAGCCACATTATTTTTTTTCAGAAACACAATTTTTTTATTATCATCATTCACGAAGGTGAACGTTATGCTACAGTTATGTTTGTGTATTGAGACAAAGCATAAAAAACTATTTATTCTATTAGATATATAACTGAGGAACAATTCTATATAAGAATGCATAATAAATTTATTTGGAATAAATATAAAAAAATCACAAAAATATTCATAGCCTATTTGGAGCTACTTTTCATCACAAATCTTTTATATGTTATTCAATTCGTCTCTTTTAAAGTTTTGAAACAATCTTCTTTGATTTACAGTCAATGTAATGTCTTGTTAAGCATTTTTCTCTGAAATATAAATTTTCAAAATTAGGAGATTCACGGAGGTCATAATCACGGGAGTGAGGGACATGCTCTAGATATTAATTTACATAATCGACATTTGTTCATACTATAATTACATAAGCAATATATAAACAAATATCTTAGTGTTGTTTTTGTCACCTTGTTTACAGTTCACGGATGTGAGAATCTACAATAAGCAGGGATTCTTTTTTATAACAAAATCTAATATCTAAGTATAAAAAAAAAATTTCTGACTTATAATTTAACAACAGCAAACATACTGGCTAACTTTAGCATCAATGGGAAACAAAATTTGATGATAATTCTGACGTTTTATAACATGAAAATGCAACTTAATGTTTGGTTCATGGAAGTAAGAATTTATTGTGTGACACTCCTTTTCGTACTCAGAAAACAAACAAAAATACAAAGGAAGTGATTAACTAAGTGAAGTTACTTTACTATTGAGATAGTAGTAGCTAGAATAATAATTATTTAACCATTTTATTTTTAATTAACTAAGTGATCAAACATTTTCCTAAGGTGTGTGAAATATCACGGAAGTGAGATCTCCGGTACTGTGTACTGAGAAATGAAAAATATAAGATAATTATAAAAAAAACAAACGCACGCAAAGCATTTAGTCTTCTTTCACTTCCAATAGAAAACATAAATTAATTCAAAAATGCCCCTGGCAAATACAGATAAAGGCTTTGTGACTTGAATGGTACACTTTTTGGAGAATGATCCTCATAGGTTAAAAATCCAATTATCAGACCCACTTGTACTTTTTGATGCAAAGTGCTTTTTATTACATTTTTAGTAACAACAATACAATATAAGTATTTGAAAAAAATATATACCAGAATACGTATGGTCGATTGAAGGATTAAGTAGTATCTGCTCATATTATCTTTATTTCATATGATGACCATTGCGAGAATAAATTTATGCCTTTATCCTTACTATTCTGCAATATGTTACAAGTGCATGGTTCAACATAAAAAAAAAAAAAAATGGAAAAGCTCATAAGTAGATATCACCTAAAATAATGTATCATAAAAATTAAATATAGTACGCCTGTAATATCACTTTACATTGCATGATCCAATTAATGTTATCATAGGAATACATATGCGTTAATCTATACCTTACTTAAAGGTTCGTTGAATTTTTATTTTGAAAATAAACTTCATGGTTACCTTTTACACATCTATTTTGTTTTCAAAATATAAAAAATTGGTTTTAAAATTTTTAATGTATCCACATAAATTTACTGTTAAATATAATTGTATAGCAGTAACGAGAAAGCAACTATCCAAACATTATAATTTATCCAACCGAAATTACCATAATACAAGAATAACTGATGCAATATTAATAAGAACTCATGATAGATTTCAGCGTCATTATTTCCTCAAAATTTGTTATATAATGCTTTATTTGAAAAAATGTTTTGTAAACATCCTTTGGACCAATATTCATTGAAAACTGGTGTATTAGAAACTAAATCATTGGCAAATTTTATTAAAGATTATCTGCTATTAATTTTGCATTTGATTTGTTTGTTTGTCTAATTCTATAATTAAGTGTCTGTCCAATATATACAAAACAATAATCGTGTATTATTTTATCTTTTCAGTTCTATGTTTTCACAGTAAAAGTGGTTCTAAATTTAATTTCAAATTTTCATGGCTACTATGCTTTCAATTGAGACAATTTCGTATTTAAAATTAGTTTTTTTTTTCTTTATTTTATCCATTTTTACTTTAAATAATTTGAATTTTAGCAAAAGTATCAACATTTTAAAAAGATTTTTTTAAAGAAGCGATATTTTTATTCTAAGGCATAAAAGTAATTCTGATTTTTTTTTTAATTAAAAAGACGGATTATAATTTCTTTTTATCTCTGTTATTCAGAAAGAATATACCAAATACTAGTTAACCCAGTAGGCACTGGTGTATATATTAACCTATTTTTTTTTTTTTTTTTTGGAATCGTTGTTTTTTTCCTTACAAATAGTAAGTCTTTAAAGTAATTCTGAAAAATAATCTTTTTTTTTATATTAACAAGAAACAGTACGTTCCCCAAAACGAAAACAATGGAGACGAATGGGATAAGTTTTTTTTTTTTAGTTTATTTAGGGGAAATTAGTACACAGTGAGACAGCAGTCACTCTGACATATAATTGTGATTTTTCTCCAAGACGGCACTCACACGTAACCACCTCATCTTAAGCAACAGGTGGATGTAGTTTCGGCACTTCGATTACTCGTCCGACAAAATAGTAAATAATTCTTTATTTTATAGTGGTTAAAGTTACATAAGCGTCTATTTTAGAGTTTATTTACTACTTTATGGCATATATTTACTTAATCAAATCTAGCTAAATCTAATAATAGACATTTCGACAAAACGACACAAACTTTTTAAAGAGATTAAATTGGTGAAACAGATCTGGCACCATTGTTAATTACAACATAACGAAAATACACAGTGAGAGGTGTCTCACAGTGTATCTACTATGTGGTTATGATATTAAAGAAGTTATTTATTAATAAAAGAAAGTTTCGCTCTCTCTGACTCTCTCTGTGTGTGTGTGTGCGTGTGTGAGTGTGATGGCTAAGGAAATCTAGTAAACGTACGAGGCTTAAAATTTTCATGAAGGTAGCCTAAGATCTGCCATTGTGCACCTGAGGCTCATATATTTTAATATTTTGAAAACCTAGAAATATTAATTCATTAGAATTCATAAACGACATGTCAATGTGGCGCAAAGCTAGGCAACAGAAAAGCTTTCCGTAAAATGAAAAGTCGGAACCCATAAACTCACCAGGCGGTGCAGAATGACTTGTCCTCAGATGACACATCTGATGAAGCTACACACAGATGGTTCTAGACGATTCTTCCGACGATGATGAATCATGATTTGGTTTCAGGAACTATAAAGGAAGCCTGTCGTTCATGATTATGTTTTTCTGCGGTTTCCAAATATTCTGTTCTAAGTATGAAAAATTTTAACCTGTAAGGATGGAGATGGTGAATTTAAAGTGACTGATCTTCGCAAAAGTGTGAAAGCAGCAAGCTTCGTACCTCATGTTCCAGATAAGACGTCTTCCAACGAATCATACATTTCAATGCTACTGCCAGAACTACAATTTATGATAACAAAGCAACTATCAGGATACCACCGGTTTCCGATTTCCTTCAGAAATTTGGATGTACGTTGACCTACACACTGCCACTGTTAGGCATACTCTTAAGCCTTTATTTAAGAAGGATAACCTTAGTTTAATTAGCACAATCTACCATAAGTGTTCAGTTAAGCTCAAAAGTGTTCCAATTGTTAATAATATGTATACCTGTAACTATTGAAATTTTGTTTGCATTTTTACTATTTCTCTATCAGAACTACTCGATCCCAAAAATGTCAGATTAAACTCCAAGTGATTACCACGATTTCAGGCAGTAATTAAGACATTATTACCCCGAATGGTAGAATGGATAGAATGTAAAAATATGGAATGTAAAAATATGGATAGAATGTAAATATGTATGATTTATGAAAACATATACATTGTACACTGTAAGACAATATCCGATACTCTGTTATCATGCATTTGTGCCAGTAATAACTAACAGATAACAAATAACATTTTAAAAACCATTTATACATTAATTTATAGCATATTTGTGTTACTTTAACATGTGACAAAAATTCTTTAAAAAAAATAGTCACAATACGTAAAGAAATAATATTTTTCGTCTCACTGTGCTACTCTCCACTACATTTGCCTCTTTGCGGTTACAAGTTGATTTTTAGTTGTTTAGATATAAAAAATGTCAATATCATTCCAAATCTGATATTTTACTAATGAGTCAGATAAGTTATATCTACAATCATAATAAACATCTATATTTACAATAAAAAAAAATCCCCTGTTCAATAAGCATTTTTAACTAACTCTTCTCATTGCATATTTTTCTTAGTTACATTAATTTTTCTGACTGTTTTACATGAATGATGATTGAAGAAATTTTATGCTGCATTAAATCGCATTTTTTACAGAAAATTCGAGCACGTTCTAAAAAATTTTACACTTCTCATGTCATTTCTTCTCATGTGGAATTGCGTTCCTTTGACATAGGCAATATTTCAGAGCATTTTGTCCAGTTAAACGTTTCTTTTTTATAGTTTTTACGATTATTTAGTTTTCCGTTTATTAAAATTTATTTTTTAACTATTTTATTTATTTATTTATTTTACTTTTTTGCTTTATTCCGTCTAATCTTTCATCTATAATATCATTTCTGCGTTTACTTCCTTTTCTTTTCATCAGATCACCTATTTGTGGATTGTTTGAGGGTCGTTAATTTACGGAAATTTTGAAATTTTCATAAATTACTACCTCACAAGATATATCATAGAGTGAATCGTCGTATAAATTGTTTCTATTTCATCTTCCTCAAATGTACCTATGATCGGATTAGGTGGGAAACAAAGTATTTTCGGATCATCGGAATATAATTGTTCAAAATAATCCAAATATTGAACCACAGTTTAAAAGTCCGCAGATATATTTTCTTTAAAATTTAAATATCTGCGATGTGAAAACTTGAAAAATCTACTAGAAATATATAGCAAGAAAAAAGAAAATATCTGAAAATGTAAACGGATTTTAAGCGTAACATTTCCAAGAAAAATTTGATTTGAATAAAAACAAGAATATCCAAAAGTTTCCATAAAGAAAGTTTCCGCGCTCACACCAGAAACACCGTATTGGGCTTTTCAAATTTAGGGCGCTTCATATGACATTAAAATTGATTCATTTATTATGCTTATTAACTCCGGATTTTTGTATTATACAATATAGTTATAAATAAGTTTTAAGTAAAAAAAAAAAAAAAATAGTATAAGTTTATCTAAAAAATTGTTCTTTGGAAAGTGGCCCAAGAGATAAATTTCGCCTTATTATATCAAGTTAAAAAAATAGAAAATTCAAATGAATCTTTAAAAAAAATTACAGGTCATTCTATATATTTAAAATACATAAAATTTTCACCCCATAGAACATACGCATTTCTGACAGAAATCCAAAACTAACATTCACTAAATGGGAACAAGCGCGTCTAATGTGTTAACTACGCAATTAAAATCATCATATAAAATCACGGTTTAGAAAACAATGTACAGTCGTGAAAAAAAGGACAAATAATAATATAAAAACAAATAATAATATAAAACAAATAATAATATAAAAAAGTTACTGGTACCAAAAGATATGAAATGATGTGTACTTTTAAATGATGCATATAAAATTGGTTTAGTGGAGGTTCTAAATATCACAAAAAACACAAACTTTTTTTTTTCACTGGCAAGACGCAATTCTATTACCATAAATATGTCTAAACACTTCAATTGGTCAAAATACAAAATTTCACGAAATTTGTGGAATTAGTTTCCAAGAAATTAATTTAGGGGCGTTATCCAAATCGGAGTTCGGTACTCGTTTATTGAAATGCAACAGGAAAACTAAGTAACTTAGTTTAAGGTATTATTTCTTTCCAATATGGTCATTTGACTCCTGTAATATGTTTCAGCTACTGTTATATACAGTAAAATTCTCCTCAATTTTATTTTTATAACGATTATAATTATTGAATTTTCTGATTTAAAAATATATAAGGTGTCTGTAATTATAATAGTTTTCTAATATTTTAATGAATTGTTACTTTATAGGTGTTTTTATAATTATTTTTCTCTGATTTTGAATTTATTTAATACGAACTTTTTAAAATTTATTTGAAGTAATACAAAATACAGAGCAGATAATACAAAATTTAGAATAAAATAGTTTAAAGCAGTAAAAAGAACCCATATAGAGCAAACACAGACAAATTTATTTTTAATCAGAAAATAAATCCCAAGTCGATTACTTATGACACTGTAGCGATCTCATCTCACATGATCAGTATAAAGCGAGTTACTAGCTTAGAGTTTTCGCCTTCTGATCATGAGATCCGTGGTTCGTATCCCATCGGTGCCAATCGTTAGCTCGACTCATTGCTGACCCGACAAACACACAGAACAACCTTCAACAACAATCATCTCTTCTAATAACCAACAGATGGTAGCACCAAATAAATCTCCAGCAATCTAAGCTTGTGAAACGCTCACAGCATATAAGCCTGGCATAGTGCGCATCACTCATGAGTGCATATTGCTCGTCAGACGTCGACAAGATGTCTTTCTCACTAGGGTTGGTTAATTGTGTTTATGACGGCCAATTATCAACACGAGGGATATAGGCCCTAAGAGGGGAGTGCCCTTCGTGGGGGTCTTTCTAAGGGAACCTAACCCGTATTTATGCTTGGGAATCCAAAGTTTCGAAGAAAACCACGAAAACACCGAAACGATTAGGGCGACGGCGCGATTTTGTTCGAACCCAGCACCTCCCGTCTACCAGCTTCGAGAACAGAATTTCTCGGCCACTGGTGGGCCCCTTTCTCACTAGGGAGGGAGTGTGTTGCGATCTCATCTCACATGATCAGTACAAAGCAAATTACTAGCTAAGAGTAACTGGCTTGGCCTTTTGGTCGACGCTAACATTCTCGCATCGTGATCATGAGATTCGTGATTCGTATCCCATCGGTGACAATCGATCGCTCGCCTCAACATATATATACATATATATACATATATACATATATATGCATATACATATATATATATATATATATATATATATATATATATATATATATATATATATACATATAATACACACACACATATATATATATATATATATATATATATATATAAAGGCAATTTAACAAATTACAACGACCATTTGGAAAATGATTTTTTCGAAAACTAAAATTTAAGACATAAAAAATCGCACGGAGTTGACATTAGAGGACACGGAGCCACATTACGTACGCCATGAATTAAACATTAACATTCCTGGACCCACCATGAACAAATTTTAAAACAAATTTCGGTATTGTAAATTTTTAAACTTCTACGGAGCTGGTCATACATTACGTACGCCAAGAATTAAACATTAATAGTGTTATTACACGTAAAAATTACAAGCGACAAAAATCGTCTGCGACTCGTCAGATTTCGTGAAACTTACGGATTATTCACCGGAAACTTACGTATTATCCAAGTCCATTGGCTGTTCGGGAAAAGGCTTTTCCATCGTCAGATTTCCAAGAAATCTGACGACCAATTTTAAATTAAATTTCATTCTTAAACTTCTAAACATCCCACAATATTACTTTTTACACCGTCGTATAGAGAAAAAAAATGCACTTTTAAATGCAATTTGTTTGAAAGCTTTATCTCAATTTGTTTCGGAGTTATTATTATTTTTTTTTTTTTTGTAGTTCTTATTACTTTTTTGTCATAGTGGCAACAGAAATATCCGTTTCTGTTGAAAGTAAAGCAAATTACAGATTACTCTATAGACCAATCAGAAAACGAATAAAATGCGGATTCAACCAATAAAAAACTTCAGATATTCTTTTTATTTCCTACCCTGACGAGGAAAACAACCATTTTTCCAAATGGTTAAAAAAAAAAAAAAAAAAAAAAAAAAAAAAAAAGACTTTACATTTTTGACGATGGGGTGGAGAAATGTACCGTAGGATATTTTCAGATATGCTCGCATGGTTATATTCCGGTTTATTCCAAGTCGTAAAACTATATGTAACACATCAGAATATATTTACATTCATTATCATACTTTGAAATGGAGCTAATAATTCCATGATTAAGCTTGTTTTGCTATTTCATTCGAAATTTTGCAATACACTTTTTAATGCCGATTGGCAAGAAGAATTGCCTATCAGAAGGTCATCAAATTAACTTGTAAAACTTTTTTTTTAAAATTCGTCTGTGTACTGGATTAGACCTAAATTAGCAAGTTATAGAAGAAAAAGTGTATTTATTTAATGGTTTCTATTAATGGATGAAAAACCGAAATTAGATACTTTTGTGTAACGATTACAATTTCCGATTGATATAGAAAAGTGAGTAAAAGATTAAATTAGCATTTTTATATAAAAATTAAATGCTTTCATGAATATGTTTCATCTGAAAGACATTCAGTGCAATATTGTAAACAATTTCACAAGATTTGAGTAACTTGAATTAATGAATGTAATTTTCTAAATGACTATCTGAGTCTCTCAATCTGACTAAAGTTTTGCCGATATTATATGTAAGAAATGTATTAATCATTAGCCGTAAATACGTTATCGCTATATGTTTAAAAATAACATTTTACACCGGTTCCACTTTGTAGAAAGTATTAAAATGTATACTTTCATGTTTTTACCACCAAATTAACTTTGATTTTTGAAAATTCAGGTTATTCTGATCATCACACTTTCTTTCATCAAAATTAAACAACAAGCAAACGCAGACTTATAATGCAGGGAAAACTCGCTTATTAATGCAGTTCAAAAGTCGCTATTCGCAGGAACTTTCTAAAAAGCTTTAAAACATTGATATTTATCTAAATAAATATAAATATAATTACGCCAAATAAGAAAAAAAATATTTCATATGATAGAACTTTAACAAAACAGTAGCAGAAAATTATGGGCAGATTCATACACAAAAATGAGAAGGCAACCCCCTTCCCCCAATAAATAAATAAATAAATAAATGAAATATAAAATAAATACATAAATAAATAAATAAAATAAACCGCAAGTTAGTTTAAATATAAAAAAACTGGGGATAAATCAGCTAATAAGATTTATAGAAAGCATTTTTATCAAGAACATATTGTAATCTACACGTCATTGATTTAATAAGACTATTAGGAATATCAGTATATCTTTGAATAACCTGAACAAGCACAAGAACGTAGAAATGATTCAGTTTAGTGTAAGTTCGCAGAGTTTTAATACACGGTTTACTATTTTTTTTTTTATCGCAAGTACGTTCTATGTTAATCTTAAGCGACTCACCTTAATCACAGCTCAAAAGTTTCAATAAAATGAGTAAAATATGTTTCTTTTAAACCATGTTTTCATATTCATTGTAGATGGTCCCTTAAACCAGTGGTTCCAGGTTCTTTAAGCATGACTTGAAAACTACTTGGAAGTAAAATTTGAAATTTAGTATACGCATAAATCTGGACACAATAAACATAATTACATCAAACAGTGTAAGTTGCAATTCGTAACGTTTTTGACTATAAATTTCATAATTCATATTATAGTTTTTTTTTTAATTACAAATTCAATGTATTTATATTTGGTTTTTTTCGTATTATAACCATACACAAATTTAAAACATTGCCTTTATAATTTTAGGAAATAATATTAAAAAGTATGAAAATGATTTTTATTTTTTTATAATTGAAATATTTAAAATTTCGTATCTAGACATTGTTTGAACAGGATAATTAAAATATCTTGTCGAAGTTGGGTATGCCATTGAAAAAACAAAGTTTGGGTTTATTTGTAGATGATCCCTAAGAAAATTTTACATAATTGATTTAAATACATAATTTAAAACTAGACTTTATTTCAAAATGTTTGGTACAACTAACTTTCTACTACAATACATTATTGCTCTGTGAGTAGGGGTTGTGAACATCTTTGTCTTTCGGCTGTACGTGAAATAGATGTGAAATAATTATTAATACTGTTATGACATACGAAAATATATAACTACAATGAAAAAAAATCATAATACAAAAAAATAACTTATTTAAGGGCGTCCGAGACACAAACATCTTCAAATAAAATAATATATATATATATATATATTGCATTAACAATTTTTCTGTGTTTTTCTGCTTAAAAGGACGTTTGAATCTTGTTTATATCTTAATTAGAACAGGAAATGTTACATATTTTTGGTTTGGTTTGTTTTCAAAATCTAGCTTTCAAGCAATGGATTTCACAAAACGACTTCATGTGAAAATGCGTTTTTCCTCATTCTGTTTTTTTTTCTCCATTTCTCGTATTTAAATCGTTATTAGTCATGAACCGTTAACGGTAAATGGTTTAAACTTGGTCTTTTTCAATTGTTTTACTTTTAGTTAGATTCAGCAAATTAGAAATAAAATATTTACTTTTGAAAATATGATTTTTTAAATAAAGTTACGCCATTTATTTTATAAATTTTAATTTAAATATTTTTAATTGTTTAAAAAATTAATATTATAAAAAATGCTGAATTAAAATTAAAATTTATATATTTCTCGTTATTTAAATGACAAAAAATTTAAATTCTACAAATAATATTTCGAGTTATAACGATTTTAAATTACCCCAATTTGTTAAAGAATTTTAAATTTAATTAAAAAAAAGGTTTGAGAAGTTTTGTCGTGATTTTGTTTGCAAATACCAGGGTTAAGCATTACAAAAATTTTCAAAATTTTAACTAACTAAATAAAAATTATTTTAAATTGTGTCCCGTACCCCCTTAAGGGATGTAAATTTTATTAATAAAATTTACTTTCAGATTTTTACTTATTTTAAAATATAATTTTTTTAATAAAGAAAGGAAATTTCATAAACTGAATGCATTTATGAAAATTATCATATAATGTGCATTTTAAATGCGCAAAAGCGCCAAACATTGTCAATTTCTGTGATGTTTTTGTGTTTAATGCAAAAGTATAATTCAGCAGCATGAATTAAACAAGTGTCCAGCTGAATGAAGCTTGGAAGCAATCCAAATATTCGTATATTTTATGTTGCTTTTGTTGCGCTCTACTGAATTCTTATCAGTTTTTGGTGCTGATTAAAACTTAATATATATTTTTTAGATGACAAGTTTTATTTTTTTAATGTGAATTTTTTTTTTACGTATAACAAAAGCTATGCTATAATTTAAAAGATTGGAATTTCAGTAAAAGGCTTTGTACATTTTAAGCACAAATTTTAAGTTGTTTCTCTTTTTCTGTAAAGTAATATATTAAATAATAATAAAAACAACAATTTAAACTCAAAAGCGAGATAAAAAATATTAATACATTTCTCTGTCTAAATTCCTTTTTCTATTTTTTATTTTTAGAAGAAAAAAATATTGACGAACTGTTCATAATAAAAAAAAAAAAAAACAAATCTTTGAATATACGACGAAGCGATTAGAAGCGAAATAATATTTTATTATATATCAAGTGTAAAAAAAATCATGATTTATGCACAACATTATCTGGAACATCAATTGCACTTATAAGCATTATAGGAAATGTACGTGATTATTTATATAAGCACAAAAAACGTGCTGCTCAAATCACATGAAATAATATTGTAGATTACCAAAATAATTTAACTCAATTATTTTTTATTTATTTATCTCATAATATGTATCTGAAACGTAAACTTACAAAGTCTTACTTAAATTTGAACCATTACACGATGCGATGTAAAGTAATTAAGAGAAACAAGGTTATTTTTTATTAATTTCTAAAATTTTTCTGAAAAGTTTAATCTTGAAAAAAAAAAAGTCATTCTACTGTAAATCGGGAAAAAAAAAATATTTCGTTGTCTGATGTTTTATAGAGCAAATGTATCCATCTTATAGTTTAGTGATATATTACTGGTGTCAAGATGTGTAATTTTATATTCCCTTTTTGATATATATAGGATTTGGTTGGTATAGGCAAAAAATATACGATTTAATCGACTTTAACACGTTATCACTCATTACCACATCTAAGTGACACGTTGTGAAGATGAAATTATCAAATCGTCACATATCATTTATCATCCATTTTAAGACTTAAATACATCTTTCACAACTAAATTTAATCAAAATCTGCTTTCACTTCTAAAAGCATATCTATCACTTCTTATATTTTGCACTTATTAAATAACATTCCCTTTTACATTCCCGTGTGCATTCCAGCAGGTAATAAAATAACTTTTCCCTCATCCTAAAACCATTAACTATATGTGTATATTTTCCTTTTGGATAATGAATAAATAAGTTTATATTATTGGATCATATGACTTTTTGGGCAGTAATTTAAAAAAAATATTATTAATACTTAGATTTAGAGTTGATACAAAGGATTATTTCGGTCGCAAAGATCTACCCTGTTTATATTAAAGTCGGAGTCATGGATTAATTAGTGGTTCTGTTGCTGCTTCTAAATATATATTTCCCGTTACTCAGCTTTGGCCTTCATACAAGTACGTTAACAATGCAATACAATCAACGATTTTAAAAAGAATATTGGTTTACTTATTGTCGTTGGAAGGTTAAAGGAACTTCTACTCATATTTTATTCATTTGAAATGATAATTATAATAACATTAAAGTTGTGTATTTATCCTTAAGAGGTTTCATACCTTTCAAAATCTCCGTCGCCGATTCAAAAGAGATGTGGTTTTGAGTTTTCATACCTTTTTAAATACTCATTGAAATTACACAAAGTTTTGTAATATATTTAAGCCATCTTTAAGATATTATAAAATACAAAAATAAATACTTAAAATATAATATAAAAAAAGTACAGTTCAACTAATATTTCATTTTTTTTACTTGATATTTTGACTTGACTCTGGTAAGATGGCCAGTTATCTTGGAACTATGATGTACACTCATGTCCAAAATTAAGGTCACAAACATAAAATGTGTGAAAACTGATTAACTATTCACTGTGTTTCCACGCAATTTAGCAGATAGGTATATTATAATGGGAGAAAGAATAACGCAACATCACAATATGGAAAAGATTTTAATTGTGAATTTAGAAACAGGATCAAAAAGTGTTAAATCATGAATCAGAAATAAAGCATTTTTATCCGGAAAAGTCTGTTTAATATGGAATGTGACCACCATGAACTGCTATACAAGACTCACAACGAGCTTTTATACTGTTTATAAGGGTGTCAATAAATGTTTGTGGCAACAAAGCCCATTCATTGAAAAGCGCGTCTTTTAACTCCTGGCGGGGTTCTGGGAAGGGGGTTACGATGTGCAATGGCTCTTCCTAGACCGTCCCAAACGTGTCCAATAGGATTGAGGTCAAGGGACCTCGAGGACCAGCTCATACGACAAATATCCTCTTCTTCAAGAAAATCATCAACAATGTGAGCTCTATGTGGCTTCGCATTATCATCCATAAAAATGAAGTCTGGGCATACCGAACACCGTAACACATCACAAAGGTTTCGAGAACCTCATCCCTACAGTGATGTGCGTTGATAGTACCCGAATTGAAGATGTGCAGTGGTGTATGGCTTTCCAACAGTATGCCGCCGCAGACAAAGATTAATTTGCCACCAAATCTGTTGATTTCTTTTACGAAGGAGGGACGATACCGAGCTCCACGTTCTCTCCAGATGAAGAATCGCCGAGAAACACTCAGTGTGAGGTTTCTCGACTCATCACTGAAAATAAACACGCCTCAATTATTGTTGTGTCCAAGACTGGTGTCTTCGGCTCCAGAACAACCGGGCTCTCTTGTTGGATACAGTGAAATGGACACACACGACTGGACGCCGGGCGTTAGGGATGAGGCCCTTGAAGCCTATGTGATGTTGTTGCATGGTGCTGTAGGCCCGAACTTCACGGTTATAAACGCTAATGAGAAGCCACACAAAGCTCACATTGATGATTATATTCTTGAAGAAGGGGATATTCGCCGAATGAATGGACCATCCTGGTCTCCGGACATCAATCCTATCGAATATATTTGGGATGCTCTAGGAAGAGCCATTGCACAGCGTATCCCCCCTCCCAGGACCTGCCAGGAGTTAAGAATGGACTTTGTTGCCACAAACATTTATTGACACCCTCATAATCATTATGCGAGCTCATTGTGAGGCTTATAATGCAGTGCACAGTGGTCACAATCCACATTAGACAAACTTTACCCGAGATATATATTTTATCTCTGATTCATGATTTAACACTTTTTGATATACCCTGTTTCTTAATTCCCAATTAAAATATTTTCCATATTGTTATGTTGCTATAGTCTTTCTCCCACTGTAATATACCTGTGTGCCAAATTCCGTGGCAACACAGTGATTAGTTCATCAGTTTTCACAGATTTTATGTTTGTGACCTTAATTTTGGACATGATTGTAGTTAACGTAATAGGTAATATCAGGAATGTAATGAAGAGCACATTTTAATATATATATATTATCATTATTATATATATATCATTATTATATATATATCATTACAATCGATATAAAATTATTTAATATTTAAATGTCGCATTTTTAAGCGTTACAGTTTAGGGGATATTGCATTGTCTATATTTCTGATTTAATATAGTATCTCAAGGTATAAGAGTTCATCGCATATTTATTCTTAGCAGGAGGGCTTTACGCCAGTACGTGATATTTCAAAGATCCCGGAGTCATTCGTACTCGCTCATTTATAATTTATGCAACACTTTATTTCTGTCTACAGACTTTACACGGGTTCAAAACCTTAAAGTCTTTGATACGGACATAATTACATTCAAAAAGACTTAGCCATTTTAAAATTACTCAATATTTGCTATAAGTGACAAAAGTATATTTCAAAAAGGCAAAAAATACCTTTATTTATTCACATTTCGACATGCTTCAATGCATCCGACGGTAACATTCTCAAGAAAATAAAAGGATAAAAAAATGTCGCAGAAAAAATTCCAATTTAAAAATTGTAGTTTAACTATTTAGTTATTATATTATTTGTAGTTGCTTCAAAGTGAAGTTTTTCAATTTGAATATTTTTTGCGAAAATATATTTGTAATTTTATTTTCTTGAGAATGCTGCCGACGGATGCAATGAAACATGTCTTAATGTAAATAAATAAAGGTATTTTTTACCTTTTTGTAATTTATTTTTATCATTTATATGAAATATTGAGTACTACCAATTTATACAATAATTCTATTCAAAGATTTCATTGTATTTTACTTAATCAACCACGATATTTACCATTAGCGGGGATAGCAATCGCGGATGCACAACATTCCCCCAGTTAATGTAAAATCAATTTTCATTTGTTTAATCAAGATTTAAGAATATTAAAGCAATCAGTGACGATCTTCTATAATCGTGTTTCCATTTATTCAGCTTTAACTGGGTGATGTTAATGTTCACATAGAACACATACGTTTGTATCAAAATAGATGAAGGATGTTTTCATGATTTATTGAGTAAGAATAAACACATATTTGATGATCAGCATATATAAACTGTTTAAGTAAGTATTTCATTGACTTCCAGTATAATATTTCTCGTATAATACTTCTAGACTGGTATCAAGTGTTTCAGTAACAGTTTTTGAAAAATAAGAATTAACGTAAAAAAAAAAAAAAAAAAAAAAAAAAAAAAAAAAAAAAAAATCATATTTAATTTAAAAAAAGGAAAAATTTATATAAATAAATATCGTTTCAGTATGAAAATTGATTCACAAGTAATTGAAAACAACTTTTTACATTTTTTGCTTTTTTCAGAATTTTAAACTTTCAGATTAACGCATGGAATCTGAAAATTTAAACGCTTAACGCATTTAGTATTTTTTTTAAATTATTTATAATAACAATTTCATAAATATCTTCAATATTTTAGAAACATGTTAGTTCTTTCTGAATTTAAAAATTGTTTTAAATATGCTGTTGTTGAAGAGTGCTTGGTTGAAATGTTATTTTCTATATATTAAATTATATATTTACTTTCATAATTGCGTTTTTTTTTTTTTTTTTTTTTTTTTTTTTTTTTTTTTTTACATTTATTACGTTAATGTCAGGAGAGTGTGCTCAAAAACAATGAAGTATAAATCATAATAAAAATATTTCTATGCATTTTTTTTCTATTCAGAAACACATTCATGCATCAAAGCATAATTTTAAAATTCGAAAAATAAAATCATGTATGAAGTTTATGATTTAAAACTTTTCCTTATTTGAATTATCTATGCTCTTATAGATACATATATCTAACATACAGAAAATAATTAAATACATGTAATTAAAAATTTCTCATGTCCTTCAAATATCTAAATTATTTCGAGAGAAATTACTATAATTCTTTCGTAATTTTTTAATAATTTTTTTTCTATATTTCCCTGATTGTATTCCATATTTCAATACATCAAACACATTTTAATTGAAAATAATTCGGAAAAATAACGTTGAATCAAGGAGATTAAAAGTACATATTGAACTACGTAAAACATTAATAAAGATAAAATATAACCATATGTATAAAATTGCTAAATGTAATTAACTTTATACACAAATACTTCCCCGTTGTTTACATACGGATATAGATATTTAAAAAACGGAATCGAGATATACAGCTCCAAGTCAAAAAAATTAGAATAACAGAAAAAAAAAAAAGAATTTTGAAAAAAGGTTTTTTATGTATCGCTTACAGAAAATGCATTGCAGGTTAAATCTTAATATTGTAAGAATCTACATACCTTGTAAAAAATTTTAGCATAAAAATTAAAGGAATTAATAAAAAATTAAAATAATTATTCACACTTGGAAAAAAAATATTAGAATAGCCATTTACCTGGTTCAAAATATTAGAATAATGCATTGTAAGTAATGAGTGTTTAAAAAAGGAAGGGGAGATAGTTATTATTTAATAATTTGTGGCATCACCTTTTCATTTTATATCAGCACAAACTTTCTTTGATAAGCTAGCTGCAAGTGGCTCACAATGCTTTCTGCCCAGACGAGGCCATGTCGAAGTTATGCTGGAAAGAAGCTCAAGTTTGTTTTTTGGCGCAATATCTTGCAGTCTTTACTTCATTATTTCCCCGCAAATTATTGTGTAGTTCCACGAGTTATTGAAGTGTAAGTCACATTGCTGATAACTGCTATGCTTTTTGGCCAACGTTATTTTTGAAAAGTTTGCTTGGCCTTATTCAATTAATGAGATTTCTCCGATAAAATAAGTCACATTTTCTGTTCTAAAATACTGGTAGACAAAAATCGTAGCATGTGACTTAAACAAAAAGTGCTCATGGAAATAGCCTGTAGGGTTTAAATCCGACGAATTAGCTGACCAGGGAAGAGCGTTAATTTGGTGTTTGATAAGCCAGTTCTTGCTGGACACTGACCTGTGTGAAGTTTCTAAATCATGTTGGAAAATATATTCCTCACCATACAAATTTTCCGACGATAGTATCCTGAAATGTTCAAGGATATTTTGATATATCTAAGAATTAATCCTTTCGTTACACAGCCTTCCAGTGCCATCTGCAAATTTCACTGATCGTTTCATGCAGTCCTTGTCATATATTTCTTGCTTCATTCGCCATACACGAACACATTGATCATCATATGTCCGGCAAAACAAACTCTCATCACTAAACAATATATTTTTTGCAATATATAATTTTATTTATTACATTACAATTTTATTTATATTTATAATAATATTTTTTACAATATATAATGATACATAGCCTTCCAGTGCCATCTGCAAATTTCACTGATCGTTTCATGCAGTCCTTGTCATATATTTCTTGCTTCATTCGCCATACACGAACACATTGATCATCATATGTCCGGCAAAACAAACTCTCATCACTAAACAATATATTTTTTCAATCATTCAAACCCCATAAAAGACTTTTTTTTCACCACTTTACTCTCTCTGTTCTCTGTTTAATAATCATAAGGAGCATTATCTTTGGTACACAAGATTGAAATCCAAGTTTAGGGAGACGCCATAGTGTCTTATATTTACTCACACCATGCTTTCCACTTTGAAAGCAAATATCTTAAACTTCTAAAGCGTTTTTTTTTTTTTTTTTTTTTTTTTTTTTTTTTTTTTAGAAATACTCTTTAGTTTTCTATCATCTCTCTGAGTCGTATTGAGCTTTTGACAGCTATTCAGATGCATGTTTTCAAAATGTCTGTCATTAAAATACTGCTTTATTGCTATCTTGGTTGAGAACATTTTCCGTAATTGCGGGTATATTGCTGATTACGATCATTTTTTTATGCAAATCAATAATACGATTCTTTATAAACTCCATTATATCATAGGAACGACCCATGCTTCACACAAAATGAAAACAATGACCATGCAAAGCGTTTTATTACTTAAGAGGAAGTCCCGCAGAAGCTGATTTTATGCTTAATTTATGCAATCATCCTAACCAATCAGAAAAATTCTTAAGAATTCTAATTTTTTGAAACATCGATTTTGGACTATAATATTTTGAATCATGAAATTAATTTTACAATATAAAATGATCAATCAAAATTCATTTTTTTTACAATTTTAATTTTCTTTAATAATGGGGTAATTCCGGGATTTATGCCGCATTTTTTTTTTTTTTTTTTTTTTTTTTTTTTTTTTTTTTTTTTTTTTTTGAATTCGTGTATAAAGTCATATGGTGGACATAAAAAAAAAATCATGCTGTGCTATTTAATGTTAAATATACAACGCGTGTAGTACGTCAAAAGAATTCAAAACAAGTTATTAATATTTTT
The DNA here is from genome assembly GCA_963932465.1 of Maratus speciosus. NCBI lineage: Eukaryota > Metazoa > Arthropoda > Arachnida > Araneae > Salticidae > Maratus > Maratus speciosus. The sequence goes on along the minus strand of OZ010795.1, from coordinate 69,083,478 downwards.
TAACAACTTTTTTCTAAAACAATACACTGTGTCGCATCACCCGTACATTCAGGCTGAGACGCCGCACTTGTGCGCTAGTTATGCCGCTCTTGTAATGAGAACAGAATGAAATTAAAAATAATATTATTTAAAAAAAAATATTCATATCTGGGTTATAATTAACGATGTAATAACAAAATAAAACTAAATGAGTACAATGAAACTTATTAGTAAATTCAAATTAATAGTATAATTGCCTGCTTTCACTATTAAAATTATCGACTTATTTTTTTTAACATTAAATTTTAATTATTATTTCAGCAACAACGTAACATCAATGTATTTGAAAGAGAAAAGAAAAAAGTAAAATTGTGTTGACATGATTTATTTGTTAACCCTTTCGGGACCGGTGTGGCTTTTACACAAATTTTATTCGGTTGTTACCACTTTTTTATAATGGTCTAATTAAACAAAGCAAATATTACTTTTCATTTTTACTGGTGCCAGAAACAAATTTTGTAAGCTCTTTATGAAGGTGCTTATATGCACCTATGGTTCCGAATGGGTTAAGAGACCTGTTGTTTCGACTACAATCTACAGAAAAATTGTCGAAAAAGCACAGTCTTTATGTAACTACATTTAAACACATGATGCAACGAAGCTAATTACACTTCCTCTTTTTTAGAGTAGTTTGCAAAGAACGTCTGCGTTAGGCGTAATCTAATTTTTCATTATTATCATCTTTACTTGCATCTTTCTTGCCCTTTTTACTTTTTATTTTCCCATTTTTCTCCTTTGGTTTTAGTAAACTTGATAATTTGCCTAACATGGTTTGTCTGTGCAAAAAGAAAAGGAAAAGTTAATAAAATTTAATCATCCCGTACAAAAGAAACTGCGGCATGTATACCGGAATAGCAGTGCGGCATGTATCCCATTTTCCATGGTGCAGAAGTTGACCATCACAATTAACTGCCATCGCTAAGGGGAACGTTGTAACCATACACACAGTACTCTATACAAACGCAAAACGTAGTTTTGACTTCGAAATCCTGCATGCATTTAGTAATTAGTGTATGAAAAGCATTTAAACATAACGTGTTTAAAAGTTTGGACAGTGAAATCATACAGTTATATCAAAGTAAGGATTGTACTTCTATAAGTAAACATCGAAATGGGATTCACGCTATACACTGGTTAAAATAATCTCATTTTCCACATATACTGTGCATTTTACGACCATCTATCGATAATTACAAGACATACAAGGGGTGCGGCATCTATCTCGTATGCGACGACTCTCCCGGAGTTACCCTATACATTTTTTTAACATCAACCTTTGTTCTTTTTTAATTGTACTAATGTGAAATAAAACTAAATACAATCCCAAATACAAATTAAATGTATTGTTCTAATTATTTCACTTGGAGCTGCTTTTTTTTTTTTTAATTTGTAGCTTCAAGATAAAAAAAATTATGGTTTTTATGAACAAATTATTGTGAAAAAAATTGAATGGTATACTTGAAAATATGTAAGATTATAAAATGTGTTAAAGTCTTAAACAGGTAAACTAATGCACGTGCTAACAAAAGAAAAATTTTTATAATTGGAATTGTATTTACAAAATTACAATTACAAAAGAATGATAGCACTATAAATTTTATAGTTGTCTTTATTTTAGTACTGTAAAATGTGTTTAAGTGGAATTTTAAAACTACTGCTAAAATAAACTTTGGAGAAAACAACTGAAGATGTAATAGGTTTTACAAATATATTTTACAAATCTGAAAACCAAAGTATCAAAATTTCTATTTCCAAGTTTCATAAAATCCATAATGTGTACCAAGTTTTAATAAACATATAATATATTTTGAGTTATAAACAAAATTTTTTCCAATCCTGTTTATCTCAAATTATATTAGCTTACGGATGTTTTTACATGTAAATAATTATTAAATGTAATTACCATTTTTCGAGTAAGATTTTTTCAAATCATTTTCTATTTAAATTAATCAATGTGTAACTAAATGGATAAAACTTGTATAATTCAAATGTGCATTAAACGTATTTAGATTTAAAAGAACAGAACATTTATTAAACTAAATAAATAAATATATTTATTTGTCTACTGAAAAAAATACGCCTGTGCTTAAAATTTAAACCTAAGAAATATTATCTCATTGTCCTCTCAACCGAATATATTATTTTTATTTTTATTTTTATTCTAATTCTATAAAATTTAACATTACAAAAAAAAATAATAATAATAAATAAATGAATAAAATAAATAAAAATAAACTTGTAGCTAATGTTTAATGGTGTTAATATAATACAACTTTTAAAAAATAAGAAATTTTCTTCTTTAATGAATCATCGCAAAAAGTAATTTAAGGAATTACCCTGTACAGTAACTATTATTATTTTCTTTCTTTCATTTGTGTGCAAATCAAAATGAGTTTATCTATGAAATATAAGATTAGCCAACGTTATTAGCAAAAAGAAAGGTATTCGAAAACTTGAATGCGACTTTCTGAATATAAGACTTTTATAATTGTGATAACAGGAATTTGTGATTACATTGAGAATTATGCGACAAAAATGTAACTTTCATTTGAAAGAATTTTGGAAAAGGTAAGAAAATACTTTCAGATACAAATCTACATCTCAGACTAACATTAAGCATTCAGTATTATTTACTATATCTTTAATCAATATACAGAATACAGTAAAATTGCATATATTTTAAAAAGGAATACAATATTTTAAGTGGAATGCAGAAAAATGCCTTTAGTACTGTATTTACTGGAATTATACAGTTTGCAATATTTTATCTGTCGTCGACATTTAATTTTTCAACCGTTGGTCGTAGACATATAGTTCCAATTACAAAAATGCTTCAAATGAGATAAATATTCATGTTGCGACATTATTTAAAGTAAAAAATCAATTTTATAAAAATTACGAAATCTAACTTTGTATACGGTCCCTTAGTCCCTATAGTTATATTTAGTAAAAGTTTGCACATAACATAACACATATAACACAAAAAGTTTGACATCTGTACTACAAAAATTGACAGAGTTATTAAATTTCAAATTTTGAGATTTTTGCACATGATTTTGTCTTTCTTTGAGGGATCAGTTAAAAGATGAATTAAAGTAATTCGAGATCAAAATCAGGGTGCTATGTCCTTTTTACGGTGAAACCACCTTTAGCCGGTATCACCAAAGTATCAATTTATTATAATATCAGAAAACGGTCTAGTAGAAAAAATGAATACATAAAACACCGAAATCTACTAGGATATTGCTCAAAGTGTCCTCCATTGTTGGCAATGCACAATTGAATGCGTGACAGTTATGCGACCTGGACACGTTAGAGCATAGCAGGTGTGCAAACTGTGGAACAATCAAAAGAATGATGTGACCTGGAAACCTCCACATCGCCCAGACAGTACGACACGTGTGGAGCGGTATATGTGGAACCTAGATTGTTGGACCTATCTTCTACGATGGGACCTTTTCGGAAGATCGTTACCTGCATCTGCTACAAAACACGGTACGTTACTGGTATGAAGAGTTACTCTTCGACATGCATGCCGGGTGTGGTTTCAACATGATGGGGCCCTCTCCACTTAAAACATCAAACGTCCGGGCGTATCCGGCCACCGAAATCGGTCAACAGATCCTTGGATATGGTGGTCCGGTAGAGTGGCTGCCGCGCTCACCGGACTTGACTTCCATGGACTTCCATGGACCTCTGGGATTACATCAAGGCATAGTCTATGTGACTGTGACTACTTCTTTGTTCTATCAGAAACAGCGCATTATACATGATTGTCACACAGTTTGCACACCTGCTATGCTCTAACGTGTCCAGGACTTAGAGCTGTCACGCATTCCATTGTGCATTGCCACCAATGGAGAACACTTTGAGCAGTATCTCTAATAGTTTCCGGTGTTTTATCTATTCATTTTTATAGTAGAGCGATTTCGATATTATAATAAATAGATATTTATTTTTCTGTTTAATTTCAAAATTTCATTCTTCGCTTTGCATACGGCCCCTAAAAGTCTGCTCAAATTTTTAGATGAAATAACCTTCTTTGGTGATACGCCGATTTGACGATATCGGCTAAAGGTGGTTTCGGAGTAAAAAGAAAATAGCACCCTGATTTTGATCTGGAATTACTTTAATCCCAACAAAAAGTTTTCGGTAAAAAAAAAAAAAAAAAATGCGCCAAGTTCTCCTTAATGTTTCGGCCAGAAAAAGTAGTGATATCTGACGTTCGCACAAGTTAAAAGCCAAACATCCCAAATCTTTCATTGAAAATGGCTTCCTGCGACTTGGCCATTAATGCCTTCTACAGCATTTCAAAATTAATGATTGGAAATTACGCATTTATGAATTATTTAAATATTAAAAGCAATATTAGAATGCAAAGAAGCAAATTCACATAAAGACATTATAAGTAAAAGATTTCTGATAACTACCATTCAGTTTCAACAAACATTAGTTTTGATTACAGATCATTTAGTCCACTTGCGGTTTAATTGCCATTTTGTACGGTCTAAAGCTAAAGTCATTAACGTAAAACCCAAGAAATAAAACAAAATTTACTTACTTCATATCTCACAATATGTTACATTATATTTTATTGTATAATATTGAAATCTTGTGTATTGACTAAAGAGATTTTTTTCGCTTGAACATTTATTATAGTTTGTTTGCAAACATTAAGAGGTATTCGATTTATAAACTGTTAAAAGTTTATATTAATTATGTTTTAGCAATTAGGGATATTATCTCCTGAATAAAAGTATTTTGTTATTTTTAACTTCTAAGCATTTAAATAGACTGAAGTTGTTTAAATGCTTTTTTCAAATGTGTATGTTATTTCTGTATTCTGTGTCACAAAATGCCTAAAATAATCAAAAAATGTAGTTGGCATGTAGCTCATTTGTGCATATTTTAAAATTTGAAAAACTCACGAAGGCATTAACGGCCAAGTCGCAGGAAGCCACTTTCAATGAAAGATTTGGGGTGTTTGGCTTTTAACTTGTGCGAACGTCATATATCACTACTTTTTCTGGCCGAAACATTAAGAACTTGGCGCTTTTTTTTTACCGAAAACTTTTTGTTGGGATATCACTACTTTTTGCATGTTTTTTCAAGTTTGTTATTCTAAACTATATTAATATGAAAAAACTTAAATTTCGGTACTTTTATGTTAGCCGGGAACAAATCTCCTAAGTAGCCTTTTGTGTTTTCGCCAGTAGCAGTTTTCCTTTTTCACATGTGTAAATTAGAAACAATGCTTTGATTTTCAAATAAAATATTTTAGTTTATGTTATTATTTCTTATTTATTTATTTATTTATTTCTATGTTAAATATTCTATTAAATAAAATGAGGGAAATGCATCTATTTTAAATGAGATGACTGAAAAGTATATATCTTTAAATGAAATGAATGCAATATGAACAATGGAGTTGGGAACAGTATTTGGCGATTTGCCACTTGCGCCCGGCTAACATAAAAATACCTAAATTTATTTTATTGAGCTTTACAAATTTACACTTTATTTCTTTTTATATTAAAGTACTAGCCGCCTCTAGTAAGCAGTATTTACCGTATTACTTCCATGTTAAACGTTGCATCATGTTACTGTGATTCATAATTTAATTTACTTGCCCATTCTTTCGCCAATTCGGAAGCTTTTGATAGAGAAATAAAGAACTCTTTACGATCATGGAAGCACATCATATATTTTGTGATGTTATGTATTTCATGTTTCGTGACAAATATCTCTTAACTCACTTATGCATGCTTCCTTAGCAGTTACGATTCGTTCTCTAATGCGGAAATTTTTAATCCTATTAAGAAATCTTTTTTAATTGGGCTCACTGCCAATTGTTGTATTTTAACTGATACGACTGGATACAAGTGAAATGGTTATTATGAAATCCTTTGACAATATCTGTATTTGCATTAAACCATATTGATGCTAATATATTTTTGTTTCACGTTAACCTTTTCAATAGATTCGATTACGGAAGAATAGAAGATCTACCGGCTCACTGCCATGATCCATTTAAAAATCTATCATTCTTCTCATCTGATCGTGTTGAAGAATTAGTCAATGTGCCATGGTTTTAAGATTTTAGCTAATTTTACTCGAAACGCGAAAACTAAAATGCGAGGAACCGGATTATAGAAGATTCATTCTAACGTACATATTGATTAACATGTTACATATTATAGAATTATAATAATCATAAGGAGAACTGGCAGTTTCAATGCTTTAATAGTTTTCGTAAATTCTCTTTATATAGTACAGAAGCTTTAGCGGTGTAAAAGTTAACAACATAGTCGCAGTAAGTATAATAACAGTACAATATAATAACAACTATTAGCACTTTGGAAATATTAGTACGTTATATCATTTAACTATTCAGATGATATGCGGAAAAATAAAAATAGATGGCTCGCATTAATAATTAACTCATTGAAAAATAGCCACTAGCGTCAAATATTCGCCAAGCTTGGCGACATTTAGCAAAGTTTCGCCAAATTTGGTAATATATCATGTCAACTCTCAAATTTGGTGACAAAAAAATGTTTTGTTTATTCTGACGTTATAATGATGCATATGTATTATGTATTATACACATATCTATAATATGTATGATGCAAATGTATTACGCATTATATGCATATGTATAATATATATGTATGATGCATATGCATAAGTTCATTAACATCACCAAAACGCACTTAAAGGAATGGTGTTTCATAAATAGTAGATATAATTCCCAGATTGACCAGAGTGCTATTGAGATTAGAATACCGACATTTATAATAGACGTCTGTACACACCATCACCTCATCAAGTTTACAGCTGAAATTTTAGGATTAGTTAAAACTAGATTAGCATATTTAAATGCAACTGGTCTGTTAAGTCATATCTTGGTAGAAACCACCTGAAGACCTAATTTTATTGGTTAACTGATAGCTTTACTATTGTATTTTCCTGCATCAAAAAAGTTTGGAAACATGGAGGAATGGGTGCAGGAAAACACAATGGAAAATCCACCAATTAACCCGTAAAATCGGGTCTGTAGGTGGTTTCCACAAAGATATGACTTGACAGACCAGTTACATTTCAGTACGCTAATCGATATTTAACTAATCTTAAAATTTCAGCCGTCAGCTCGATGAGGTGATGATCTGTGCAGACGCCTCCCGGTCTTTAATAAAATTTATTTTAAAGAAGTAAAAGATAGAAAGATGGACAGATAAACTGAAAGATTTGCCTTATTAAGATTTTTGTAAAAGCATATAAAAATTCATTCAGCTTGAAATCATTAACACCTTTATAACTCAGTTTAATTTTCTGTAATCGGTTTTGACGACCAACATATGTTATCTATAACTATAATCTTTCTTTTACAGATTTAAAATTAACAATAAATTAACAGTAAGTAGGCTAATAACATTAGCAGCGGACTTAGGACGCCGCATCTGTCGCACATCGTTAAAGATAGTTTATTAGTTACACATTTCATTTAATTAAAAGGAGATTTTTAAACTTTCATATGGAATTAGGATATTTTTCCACTATAGGGACCTTGGCATTTTTTTTTAAATCTTGGCGCAATTCGGACTTCAGAAACTGAGATATGTTGCCAAATGATATAAACAACAACGAAAACAAACCTGATGAAATTTATGTTATTTATATGTATTTATATACATATAAACATTTTATTTACACATGTATAAAATATTATTTTTTATATACAGATTATTTATGTTGGTATATAAAAATAAATAAACGGGTTCCTTACATTAAATAAATTGTATACATATGGAAAAAATTGCTTGTGTATATGACACAGTAAACAGGTTTCCAGAAAATACGTTATGATCAAATTTCTTTTCTCGTCAAGGCTATTTTCCGTATTTCGCCAAGCCTACTACATCGGAAACGTACCGAATTGCGGTTATATTTTGTTAAATGTTTTATTGTTTTAATATCGTAAATATATCATAACCTATACTGATTAAAATTTTTAGGTATATTCATTTTTTCTATTTAACAAACATCTTTGGAAAAGCATATATATAAAATGTTATTCTGCTTGAAATCACGTGCCGCCTTCAAAGCTCTGTAATCGAGTTTTGGCGACCAACATTGGCACAATTGAATGCGTAGGAAATGTTTACGGCCAAATGAACACCCCCTGTATGAAGGGTTTAGAGGTGGAAATTCTGTGTTTTCAGATTTTTCTGGTTAATTGTGCTACAAACCCGACTTACTTGTGAAATTTCATGATTCTACGACTTTTGGAAGTACCTTAGTTATTTGATGGTGCGAAGTGAGTCAGTGACAAAAAAGCGCTTTTTCGGAATTTAATATTTCGAAAACTACTAAATATAGAAACATGAAATCGTGGAACATTTGTTCAGTTTGACCATACGAACATGTGTATAAAAGACAAATTTCTATATCTCTCCCTAAAACGACGTTATGAGGGGGTGAAAAGTATGCCGAAATAGTTCAGGAAAAGGTAGCTTACGGCTTGTGCGAACTTGGCGGACGCACTGCCGTGCTCCCAGATACATCTTTTAACTGATCCCTCAATGAAAGACAAAATCATGTGCAAAAATCTCAAAATTTGAAATTTAATAACTCCGTCAATTTTTATAGTACATATGTCAAAATTTTTGTGTTATATGTATTATGATATGTGTAAACTTTTACTAAATATAACCATAGGGACTGGGGGACCGTATCATACAGCACAATAGTGCTATATAGTAGAGCTCACCCGCATCATTTACGTTTTGAAACATGATGAAAAGACAACAACTCGATTACAATCCGAACCAGAAAACATTCAGTGATGAATAATGGCTTGTTGAAAAGTTCTTAATTTAGCGATGTGCCTTCCGAAGGTCGGGTTAAAAAATATGTAATATTAAGGGAATGGCACCCATTTAAACTTTACGTAGCACTATTCATTCCATAATTTAACATTACAGAAATATCTCCGTTTTAATTTTCGAATTAAATCTTTTCTTTTGTTTTGCCACAACCTAAAAAAAATAGCACAATAATTTAAAAAAAAGGGATAATACGAGTACTTTGTTTTTATAAGCCAATAGAAATTCAGAAATTTTCGGTAAATTGTCATTTGGTTTAAATTTCTAAATATCGCATATTTTCAATTTTTACACTATCGTGTTGGGGAAAAAATGTACTTTCAAATGCAATTTGTTTGAAAAGTGTTACTCAATTTACTCATTTTTTATAGCTTTTAATTTAAGTTTTAAGCACAATTTCTTTTAAATGTATCTCTATTGCATGCAGGCTCTATTATGGAAGAAAAATGATCCATTATCACTTAAAGCAATACAAATAGGTTCAATAATAGAAATGTCTCCAGCTAATATTCCGTAACAAACTTGTTAAATGAACAATGAAATAAAATATATAAAACAAAAATTTAACATTTATGTAATCGCAAAATTTTCAAACTTTACACCGTCGAATACCAGGGAAGATGTACTTCCAAATATAATTTGTTTGAAAACTGCATATCGTCTTACGTATTAGGAGTCTTATGCGCTTTTAAAATTAGTGTTAAATTTTCTAAAGCTATAACCAAAATCAAAATAGAAAAAAAGAGAAAGTTAACCATTTTTTCTTAAAATAAAGAAGAAATAAATAAAAATGGAATTACAGTAGAAACATAAATAAATGAAAAAAAGGATGTTTAGTGTATTTTTTAATTACTTCTTAGTTCTACAACTTTTACATTTTCGACATTTCTAATTTTGCTTTCGCTCATTTTTACCCTTTGAAATTTTCATAGTATCAAATAACAAGTTGGAAATTGCTCGTCAAACGTGGCAAATGAGGTGCGTTCGTACTATAACTAGTTTTATAATTATTTTTTGCACCCCATATTGTACTGAATGTATACTTTTTTGCACTTCATAAAGCGCATAGTCTAATACATCATTAAAATGCACTTGCAATAATTTTTCCCATTCCCTGTAATGTAACGGAACACTTTCGACTGTCCCTGTAATTAAACTATACATCCGATTTTCCTAAAATTTGAAATAGCTCAACAAAACTTTGCAACAATTATATCTTTAAAATTTCAGACCATTCGGAAGGCTGTAATATCATTAAAATGCACTTGCAATAATTTTTCCCATTCCCCGTAATGTAACGGAACACTTTCGACTGTCCCTGTAATTAAACTATACATCCGATTTTCCTAAAATTTGAAATACCTCAACAAAACTTTGCAACAATTATATCTTTAAAATTTCAGACCATTCGGAAGGCTGTAATATCATTAAAATGCACTTGCAATAATTTTTCCCATTGGCCGTAATGTAAAGAAAAACTTTTGACTGTCCCTGTAATTAAACTATGCATCCGATTTTCCTAAAATTTGAAATGGCTCGACAAAATTTTGCAACAGTTATATCTTTAAAATTTCAGATCATTCGGAAGGCTCTAATATCATTAAAATGCACTTGCAATAATTTTTCCCATTGGCCGTAATGTAAAGAAAAACTTTTGACTGTCCCTGTAATTAAACTATACATCCGATTTTCCTAAAATTTGAAATGGCTCGACAAAATTTTGCAACAGTTATATCTTTAAAATTTCAGACCATTCGGAAGGCTGTAATATCATTAAAATGCACTTGCAATAATTTTTCCCATTGGCCGTAATGTAAAGAAAAACTTTTGACTGTCCCTGTAATTAAACTATGCATCCGATTTTCCTAAAATTTGAAATGGCTCGACAAAATTTTGCAACAGTTATATCTTTAAAATTTCAGATCATTCGGAAGGCTCTAATATCATTAAAATGCACTTGCAATAATTTTTCCCATTGGCCGTAATGTAAAGAAAAACTTTTGACTGTCCCTGTAATTAAACTATACATCCCATTTTCCTAAAATTTGAAATGGCTCGACAAAATTTTGCAACAGTTATATCTTTAAAATTTCAGATCATTCGGAAGGCTGTAATATCATTAAAATGCACTTGCAATAATTTTTCCCATTGGCCGTAATGTAAAAGAAAACTTTTGACTGTCCCTGTAATTAAACTATACATCCGATTTTCCTAAAATTTGAAATGGCTCGACAAAATTTTGCAACAGTTATATCTTTAAAATTTCAGATCATTCGGAAGGCTGTAATATCATTAAAATGCACTTGCAATAATTTTTCCCATTGGCCGTAATGTAAAGAAAAACTTTTGACTGTCCCTGTAATTAAACTATACATCCGATTTTCCTAAAATTTGAAATGGCTCGACAAAATTTTGCAACAGTTATATCTTTAAAATTTCAGATCATTCGGAAGGCTCTAATATCATTAAAATGCACTTGCAATAATTTTTCCCATTGGCCGTAATGTAAAGAAAAACTTTTGACTGTCCCTGTAATTAAACTATACATCCGATTTTCATAAAATTTAAAATGGCTCGACAAAATTTTGCAACAATCATATATTTGAAATTTCAGACCATTCGGTTGGGTAGTTTTTGCTCTGTTACATGCGGACAGACGGACGGACGGACAGACGGACAGACGGACGGACAGACGGACGGACGGACTGAACGACGACTATAGGTGCTACGTATTTATATAATTACGAACGCACCTAAAAAGAAGGGCTAAGAAATAAAAACTGAGGAATAAAACATAATTCAATCTAAACTTAATTCAATCTAAACTAGAAAATATCGTCTGCTTACAAAGTGTCATCTACAAATATTCGACAGTAGATTTTTATTTTTATTACTAATATTTATCCATGGAGGCTAGGCAAAATCAAATTTAAGTTTTTTCGCATGTGCATGGATTTAAGTGCATCGATAGAATTATTGACTTATATTTAGAGCAAGTTTAAACAAGAAACACCGATTTTCATATAACTTTTTGTTAAAAATGACGCGCTTAAAAATTTTCACAAAGACACTATAAGGCAGAATGACTAAGCAAGAAAAGTTTCATTCGATAAACATTTATTTTAATTCACAAATCTGAATTTTTTCTTCTAGATTTGTCAAATGAAGTCCTTTTTATCCAATTTCGTCAAAATGATTTCGTGTGATTATCAGCAGTGTCTAATAAAAATGTAAAATCTTAAAAGAACGCAATACTTTGTATAATTGAATTTTGGAAATGTGTAATTTAACTTAATAAACGTTTAACCTACATGATAATATTGTTTATTACTTGAAATTGAGCATTCAATCAAATTTATGTTATAGTTTTTTTTTCGTAAGTGTATAATAAAACTAAATTTACACTTCGAACAAAAAATAATCGTAACGTCTCGTGTAATTTAAATGCAATGCAGTGGGTTGCTATGTCAACTAGTTTTATTAAACGATGAACACTGGGAAAATAATTTTTTTTTCGTTACGCCATATTAACTAAAAGGTAAAAAATAACTACCTTATAAGATGCCTTGTAAAGAAAGAGCTAAAAAATGGAAGATTAGGAAGTGGCAAAAATAAAACAAAAGAGCTCGTTCTGTATATTATAAAGATTGGAGTAAACAGAAGACAGAAAAACATAGTGTTTCAATGAAAAGATGGGAGACCAAAAAATGCCAATAAAACAAACAAGTAAAAGCTGTTAGCTTATGATAATCTCTGTCAACGAAAAAATTTGCTGGAAATTCCCCATTTTAAATCTAAATGGTAATGGCGGTATATCGTTAAGCTGCACTATAGCTGCAAACGTACATATAATAAAAGGCAAGTGGAAAACGCAAGAAGGCGCCAAAGGTATTGTAGAAGTTTAGTGATAGGCCGCCAATATTATTAGAAAAGAATTCTTGCGTTTTTAAATACGATCCGCCGGGTCTCAGAGAAAAATCTTGCAAAAAAAACAAAAAAAAAAAAAACAAAAAAAAAAAAAAAAAAAAAAAAAAACTGTCAAATATGGATAAAACGCCACTATCAAATTTAGAGGTTTTTGATGAAAATAAAGCACAGTTCTATATGAAAAAGCTTCTAGCAGAAACAATAGTAACTAGGGCGCTTAGCAAACGATTTTTTTTTTTTTTTTTTTTTTTTTGTTTTTGAGTTGAAATCAAATATTACAAAGATAAAAAATATGTTGGCAGTAATATTAGCAAGCATTAATGATGAGGACAAAATGTATGTTGAAGATGCATGTGGTCAAGGGTTCAACAGTATATATTCTGAACCGTACTTCAAAGAATTGACATACATGGGAAAAAGTTCAGTATTTGGAAATTTTGATAAAATAATAGGCGAAAAATAGAATAAAAGTGCTAAAAAGCATCAGATTCAGTCTAATAAAAATCAAAATGAAAAAATAATAGTCGATTCAAACGTAGATGAAAACGAAATTCAAAATGAAACCACAGTTTTCGATTCAGATTAAGAGAAAACTGATACAAAATCGTTAAATAAAAAACCGTGCTAGCCAGCACTCTGTAAACTCTCAAAAAATATGATAAATAAATGATAAATTTCTCGAGGATGCTTCTGATCTTCCTCGTAACTTTCAAGGCCAAGGTTCAGAAAGGTTGTGAGAAAGAATGTCTCTTCTTTGTTGGCTAGAAGGGTAGAAATATGTCTTTTGGGATTAAATAATCTCGCGCGTGTCCAAACGCTTCATTTCGATATGTTCATTCGTTACAGGATAGCACACACTAAAATAATTTTACTGAAAGTGTGACATAAAAGCTATCTGTATATGTTGACGAAAGTGTATTAAATGTAATTAATGTAAGTTTTATAAAATAATTCATGTTTTAAGAGTTAAAATAAATCGTTGCATATGTTCTATTAAAAAAAAAAAAAAAAGATTTTTACAGAAACTTGCAAAATCGGAAAATAAATATGAAACAATTGATTTTTCCCTAAAATAAAGTAGTACTGATGCATTTTACAATATAGAGTAATAGACTAGCTTTTAAATCGCATTTAGGCAAAAATATAATGGGAGACAAAATGAGGTGAGATTTACCACCAAGTGTGTGGTAACCTTACAAAAGTAGGTTCGTGTGCTTAGGGTTGAGTTAATTTTTCGCTAAACGATGCCCGGTAACATGCTCCAATTGTCTGTAGGCTCAATTATGTAATTTATCCGTACCAAATACGCCAATTGTCTGCAGACTCGATTACGTAAATTATTCCTTTAATAAATGCATATTTTACAAAGAACGTACTTTTCAATTTTCTTGATTTTTTTATCAATGGTTACAGTTAGATGTAAATAGGTTAAACATTATCGCGGTATTTTAGTTTGACGTACGGAATAATATAATAAATATCCAATATTAGTAATATTTCTGATATTATTTACAGGTGTATTGTATAATATTATATCACTTTTGATCATTTTTCTGCATTCAGTCGTTTTTAGACTTTTTTTTAGTTTTGAATTCCCACTAAGTCCCAATAACAGAAATTTTCCCTTTTCATTGTTTTTTCGCAGTTTTAATTCATTCCTTATAACTGTTTCTTACCCTAGCTTTTTGCGTGTTTGATGGATTGACCTAGGATGCTGCATAGTCCTTTAAACCAGAGGGGCGTAGGTACGTAGCAGAAAACTTCAAGAGATCACACTATGTATAAAATTTACTCTAACGACTAGTCTGGCGCCAGTCCTGAGTAAAGTGGTCAGTATCCCAATATGGGGATTAGCAATAAGTTTGGAGTCATCAGAGATCTTGAAATACGCTGGTAAACTAATGTTTCTGTTATTTTTTGATTAGGGCAATTGGTTGGGACAGTTCATTGAGGTCACTGATGGGTTAGTTGGGGCGGTTGTTTGGTTAGTTGAAGTTGGTTGATTAAGTTCCTGAAAGGATCTGAAAAAGGTGTGAAATTATATAAAAAATTCGTGGAACCAGAGAGAAAAGTAAAGCTCGATCTAAAAAAGTTACAGTAAAAAATTGTCAAATAGTTTCAGTCGAAAAAATTAAGTAGTGCGTAGAATAGTAATGGAACCAGATTATCTGTAAAGCTCATGAAATTACCCAAATTTTTGTTGATAGCTGAAAGAGTGGACTGAGCTTTACTGGTGCCTTATATTCAGAATCATATTATCCACTCAAAATGAGTACTGGGTATAGTAAACAGAATGTGTAGTTATGTACTAAACATTTTCTGTCAGGTCCATAATTGTGGACGTAATTGCATCAAGTCAAGCTAAACTCCACAAATTTAAAAGAATGTAAAACATGAAGTAATATTTTAAGTATAACATTCATATTGACAGGTTTCTGAGGTATTGTTGTTATTAACAACACTGTATGTATTAATTACTGTGAAAAGGGAACCTTATGTCAATGGACTTAAGCCAGACAAGTAGTTGTTAAGTGCTATGACTATTGCAAAGCATATGGTTGGATCGTAAATGCTTAAGGTTTTGAGCTTACTTTGGTCTTTGAGCTTCCTGACTTATCACCTGGAGTGACCCCTGGAATGGAATTTGGTTCATACTTCGTACTGAACTGACCTCTCAGGTTCTCGCTTATTACCAAATCAGCCTTTAACCTATTCTTATGAATGCAAATTTTTAAACTAGTTATGAATGTTTGGAATTCATAATGCGTTAAAAATGAAATTTATTCCCCTGATTGATTTTAAGGCACCAGTAAAGCTCAGTCCACATTTTCAGATATCGACAAAAATTTGGGTAATTTCATGAGCTTTACAGATAATCTGGTTCCATTACTATTCGATGCACTACTTACTTTTTTAGACCGAAACTATTTGCCAATTTTTTTACTGTAACTTTTTTAGATCGAATTTACTTTTCTCTCTGGTTCCACCAGTTTTTTATATCATAAAAAGTTAGATTTCGTATTTTTTATAAAATTGATTTTTTACTTTAAATCATGCCACAGCATAAATATTTACTTCATTTGAAACGTTTTTGTAATTGGAACTATATGTCTACGACCAACAGTTGAGAAATGAAAGGTCGGCGATAGATAACATATTGCACCCTGTATATTGCATAGATTTGTATACATAGTGTTCAGAAATCACACGGCAAACTCAGAGGTTTGATAGCAGACATCAAGAAGTTCAAAAATTGCAATGGAGCATGGAAGACCACCAATATATCAAACATACAAAGTGTACTGACCTAAATCAACTTGTCTTGACTGCTAAAAATTACAGAAAATTGAAGTATGTGTTAATTAAACTGTTTATAGACATAATTACATTGTTGTAAATATTATAACTTCAATCAATGTGCTAAGAGTTTCCATTATACCTACCAGGAGTGTATACTTGAAGCTCAACATTTTCACTGCGTCTGCCAGTTCATATAGTAAAAACAATTGCGTGAGTACCCTGTTTTTAAAGAATTTTTCATGAGGTTACAACATTTCATATAAAACAACGCAAATCTTTACATTTTCATTGCCATATCTTTATTTTTCTCAAAAATATTAGCAACAACCAGTGTTCAGTAAAGATTAAACAATTTCTATTTGTGATTCAATAAGGGTTTTGCGACCATTGCGATTTTGGTTTGTCCTGAAGCCTCCTAACAACCATCTGAGATTGTTAGATGAATATCTGAATACCCTATATATGTATAGCTTGTATTATGAAGGTTGGTATAGGACCATTTATGATTAATGAACGTTATGAATATTATAAATATGTACATTCTCACAATACATTCATGATACAGTCTTCGAAATTCAAGTAATTTAAAGTGAAATGATTAAAAGAACAATTCTAGAAATCATGGTTTTAGGTTTCGGAGGAAATGAATTGTCGAGAGGCAAGGAATCTTTCTGTAGGGTAAACGCACCGGTAGTGGGCCACTTAAGGGCATTTATCTCATTATTATTAAAGTATTTATGAATTCTAAATGATATATATTTTTTTAACGTAGTCCTAACCTTCATATATCGGAATAAACATTCAAAGTTTCAAAATATATTATTTGGAAAAAATGAAAAATAAAAAAAGTTACCTTTCTCGATGCTCCAGTAGTGGGCATAATAAATTTTTGATGCACCAGTAGTGACCCCCCAGAAGTGGTCCACTCCAGTTTTGAGTTTAGTGTGAAAATACTGAAGTTATACTTTTTATTACAGTTCTAGAATAGGATGTTCACAATAATGAAATCATACATAGAAGTTTAGATGATTACGTAAAATAACCTCACTAGTATATAAATCTAGACTAATAAATCTGCAGATCAGGGGCCTCAACTTCAGTTCTGTAAATTAATTTTAATTTTACCTCACTTTACATAAAAGCTAATGTCTTACAAGCTGCAAAGTAATTTTTTTAGATTATATACAGGGTGCCCTTTCGTATCGTTTAACTATAGCTAATTCCCAAGAAGCTTAGTTTTAGAGGTATAATTTAAATTGCTGAACTATTTCACATGTTTTTCATCATGTGAAAATCCATTTCCATCAAAATAGTAGCATTTTTTAATGTTACGAAATTTAATTTTTGTACAGTTTTTGTGATCTATCTATAAGTTATATTTAGAAAATCTGCTTAAATATTTTCACTTGTTAAACAGTAAATATTCCCATATTCTGTGATCAAGATTTTCTGAATTGTGCTACAATGAATTTTATGAATTTTCAGCGATTTCTGACATTAAAATTCATTTTCTGTGTTTCGTACCAGAATGATACAAATGGTAGAAAAAAATTATCAGTTTTTATCCACAATAATAGTAGACAATTTAGCAACTTTTTTAAAAATCAAAATGCATAGTTTTTGTTCTCTCTAAATAACAGTATGTTGTACTTTGTAACTTAAAAAAAAAAAAAAAAAAAATCCGCTCAATTTGTTATTTCGCAGTGGTGATAAATAATAGGACAAATATAATAAACAGGATAATTAAAAGCTGAAAAGACTGCAAAACAAAATGATTTATCTAAAAACGAAAAAGATCTCAAAATGTGAGAGGGGATTATAGTCAATTTATTACAAAGAGTACTTTAGGTTGAAACTTACAATGAAAGAGAGGCATCAGACTGGGGCGATAATTTCCTGACTCTCCTATTTTCCCATAGGCTATTTTTTTAACTCTTCCTTTTGAATTGTTCTCTTTCAGTTTTTTTTTTATTTTTCTGCATCTTTAGAATTTTTAAGGCCTTCTCTATTCTTATAATATTGAAGCATTTCGGAAGAAGCCCCAACTGCAGAAATTTTCTCTCTTTTTCTTTGTGTTATCTCCCCCCTTCTGGCCAAAATAGAATTCTTTTGAAGGGATATGGTACATTTCTAGATGGCCAACATTTGAAAGCACTGAATGGCTCCCAGTCTCAGATGATACTTCTTGAATGAAAAGGTTCACCTCAGCATCTTCAACAATTGCTCTTTGCTCCTGATCAATAGTTTCAGTATCAACAGTGTCAATAGGCTATTCAGTGTACGCCGCCTCAACAGATATGACTGGTGTACCCTATAACAAGTAACATGCAAAAATGGAATAAATAATAGTAAAAAAATATATACTCAGGTGTTTTATACCCAAATTGTTTTGCGATAGATTACCTAAGAAATTGGTTCCATTTTCAAGTCTCCTTCATCTCCAACCATAAGTAGTAAAGATCTGTTTGCTCCACAGAACCTTTCAATTTGCCTTTATTTTCTGAGAAAGATTTTATTTTTCTTCTCCAATTTTATCTTCAAGAACTTCCAAGAAAAAAGCCATTTCTCTCTCCTTTATTGGTGATATTATCACATTATTTGATGTTAGTGTGGATTCAACATTTACTTTCTTTAGATCCAATGGAACTAGCCCACTTGCTTTGAATCAATTCACAATGGTTGCAGGAGTTAAACGATCTAGTGCTGTTTTTAGGACTGGTGGAAACTCATGTTTCTGCATCTGTTTGCCTTCATAAGTTATTCTGAAGTGCACTACTTCCTGTTGCGAAGCACTTTTAAGAATATGGAAAGCAGAAATGTTCATTGGTTGCATTAGGTATGTGAAATTTGGGGGCAAAGCTACCATTTCAACTCCTTCAGCCGAACAGATGATTTTTGGATTCAAAGACATGTTAGAAGTATGTCCATCCATAAATAACACTACAGGTTTTTCTATGCAATGTTTATTTAAATATGGCTCAAATAATTGAACCCTTTTTTAGTATTAAACCTTTGAAGTATAAATTATTTTAGATATTAATTTCTTTTAATAATCATATGTGTGATAGCTTAATGAAGTTGTATTTTCGCTGCTCCAGAAGTGGCCCACTTGTGCACCAGTAGTGGCCCCTGGCTCACTACTGGTTCTGATGAACAAAATACTAAATAAATTATATACAAAGTCTTAGAACCTCAAAAAATAACTAATTAAAATAATTTAAACATAACAAAAAATTGGCATGTGCTCCAGTAGTGGGCCACTATGCCCACTATTGGTACAATTTAAGAAATTGTGATCCAGAAGTGGGCCACCCCTTAAAATCAATATAATTTTCAATTTTTAAGTTTTCATCTAATCTAACAAATTATTTACAATGTAATCGAGTATATC
Source organism: Maratus speciosus (assembly GCA_963932465.1). NCBI lineage: Eukaryota > Metazoa > Arthropoda > Arachnida > Araneae > Salticidae > Maratus > Maratus speciosus. The sequence goes on along the minus strand of OZ010795.1, from coordinate 69,063,936 downwards.
AACGGCACTTTAACTCAAAATAAATCATAATATTAAAGAAACAACGCTTTAGATAAAACCTTATCTCTTAATGAAATCACTAAGAATTTGCCGAAAATTCTGTGTTTGAAGACATTCGAGAAGATAAACAAATATATCTACAGGAAAATAACAATTATTCCAAACTGTTTATGGAAAGTTGACATTTAAGGACTTTAACTAATCAGATTTCTTTCAGTCGTTTTTCTGAAATGGATTGTGAGCTTGCTTTTAAACCTTGAAAGTTACTGGCCCACTACAGGTACGTGGCCCACTACCGGTGCGTTTACCCTAATGGATTTTTAGCAATGGTAAAAGTTCTTTTTATTTACTTTAGCCAGCAATGTGCGTAATAAATATTGAATTCGCCAATCTAGATTGTATTCTTCGTAACAGGATGATATCAAAAAATAAAATATTTGTTAGGAATGTTCCAGAAAGCTGCATTTACGAGTCATAGTAAGGGAAAAACAATATATCTGAATATTATTTGTGAAGAAAATATCGATTCGTCGTTTTTTGATGAAAAGGGAAACACAATATAACCGCCCAATTAGTAGTGGCAATACTTGGGAGTTGCGTTCGATTAGAACCTGAACTGGATGCCAAACCAAGATTTAGTCCAGGAAAAGCAATTCACCTTTTCGTATAAGACTAACCTTTCACTATAATCAATTGGGGAATCAAGCAAATAATTCGTAAGATGCTCCACGGCTTCTTGGTGGAGCTAATAATCTTGTACGCTGCACTATTTGTTACAATACCAAGCTAATTGTGCTGACCAGGTTGCATTGTATACAGCGAGACCTCCTCCTTTGTGTGACAAATTTTTATGTCACGATTTCGACAGATGGTCTGACGGCCTTGCCAGAGGTTCCTCTGCAATATCAGAAATTGGTGTTGATTGTGTCGGACTCGACCCCCAAACAGACAGTTGACCTCTGGCTCTAGTCTAAAAGCGTAAAGACCTTTCGCATACATCATTGATTTCGCGCCCTCGCTCCGAAGACATCGTAGTAATATTACACGGCCTTACCTAAACAGTAAAGTAGCAATATAGGTTGTGCGCTTCTTGCTACGGATGAGGGTTAGATTGTGACAGAACGCCAGTTCCGACTCATGAATGGCGAGAAGTTTTCGCTTCCGAGGTCATAGATAGCAAAAAGACAATCAATGATGCGCACCTGAGAGGTCTCGGTGTATTCGACAACTATTCAGATTCGAGATCAGCGCTTCAAGAACTATCGTTTATTGTAGCGCTATTGCGGATACTAGACACTTGGGTTAACGAAATCAAGTCGCATATTTATCCGAGCTCAAGGGTACATACCTTCAAAGAAGTATGGACGCCGCCATGAGAAGATAACTATTTCACTTGGAAGTCAAATTCATTCTTCTCCCACTCAAAAGACATCTTTCCGACCGCACAATGTAAAAAGGACAAAATATGCGTAGCAAACCTTACAAAGAAATGAGACGAGCACGAGTACCAATAGACAGTGTCATTTCGTATGTACAATCGTGGAAAAAAAAGTAAACACACCTACTAACTCCTCCACAAATTATCGTAAAAGAAAGTTACTGGTGCCGAACGATTGGAAATAAAGTCTACTTTTAAATGACAAATATAATATTTGATTAGGGGGCCATCTACATATTAAAACGATCCCCAACTTAATTTTTTTCAATAGCAATACCCAATTTTAACGAGATATTTCAAATGTCCGGTTCAAACTATGCCTAGAAACGAAATTTCAAGTCATTTGGATGAATTATAAATATTCAAATTTTAGTGCTTCTAATGTTAAATTACATTTTCATAGTTTTATTTATATCTCCTGAAATTATACTCCTAATGTGCTAATATTTTGTGTAGAAATAATACTAATATACCCAAACATAAATACGTTGAATTTGTAATTTTTATAATTTTATTATATGAATTATGAAATTAATATTCGAAAAAATTATGAATTGCGACCTACATTTTTTTTGATGGATTTAGATTTATTGAGTCCTGCTTTAAGGAAATCCAAAATTTCACATTTTTCTTCCAAGTAGTTTTCAAATTATGCTTAAAAAACGGCAAAACGATGGTTTAAGGGGCCGTCTATAATAGAAGCGACTACATACTTTGAAATTTCTTCTGCTATCCAGTAATCTAGCAGCCTTAATTGACTTCTTAAGGTGCCTTGATCAAGATGAGGGCTCTCTCGGTTAACAATGGAGTTCCGAACTTCAATTTGGATACAGCCCTTAAAATACACTCGTTTTAAAATAGTTAATTTCTCAAAAACTTATGGTACGATTTGCATAAAAATTTCTTTTTAGGCTAAATGACGGGTGTAGAGTTAATTTTTGCTGTCAGAATTGTGCACTTCTATTAAAAAAAAACAAAGTTATGGTTCGTTTTAATATGTAGATGGCCCCTTAAGCAAATTTTATCTATATCATTTAAAAGTAGGCTTTATTTCCAATCGTTCGGTCCAGTAACTTTCTTCTACGATAATTTGTTGAGGAGTTAGTAGGGGGTGTTTACTTTTTTTTTTTTTTTTTCCACGACTGTACCTTCTGGATTCATATGAGGAAATTTTTCCTGAGAGACTTCCAGTCTCAATTGTAACACGACTTCCGTCTAGATGGCAACAGCCGAAAGTCAGTGGGCGAATTTTAAACTATCTCCTTCTTTGATATTGGAACGCAATCTTCCTCCTCGAATTTATAATATAAGTTCATGATCTAGTCATACTGCTTACCTTTAATCAAATGCAATAACACCATCCTTAATTCCTCAACCATCCCAGCATATTTCTGCAACGAAGAGGATAGTGTTGGACTCTTTTACAGGCCACAAGACTGTTTTGCGAGCCTGCATGGTAAGGTAACAGGTTGTATACTTATGTAGGTCTGTATATGAATGTAGTAGTTTTGCTTATGTAGCTTAAATAAAATTCCAAGGCTGGGAGATGAGTAGTACTACTCTACAACCTTGAGACTTAGGCAGGTACCTCGCAGGAAGGAATTTTACGAAGTCCTTCTGGGCTCGCAAGTGGCAACTTCCCCCTGTCATGCATCGTCGAAGAAAAATGAAGTTCCTCATAAATTATTAGTCTTCGGAGGGTTTTGTAAAGCAAAAAAAAAAAAGCGGTTTTGTAAAGTAACCTGGTGGGCCGACCGCCACAGATTTCGCGGGGCGCGGGGTTCCGCGTGTCGGTCCAATGACCTTGCCTGCGTCCCTTTGGTCGTGATTCTTTAACAGAAGCCAGTTTGAAAGGATAAGAAAAAAAAATCAGAAAATTGAAACCGAGCAAGTTTAAAAGGAACATTGATTAAATCAAATATATCGAAAAGCGGGAAAATAGGGCTTGAGGCCCAGACGCTATCCAACGACCCCTGCTGCTTCGAGCTCCTTATTTGCCTATAATTTCGATTATGATATGGATCGCATAGATATGTTTTGATTAATATTATTTTATTTACTCCCCATATAACAGCGATCCATCATTTCAATTTTTTTTTATTTTTTTCCATACTTTGAAAGAGATATTACATTTTTGTCTGAATGAAAAATTTCCGCGTATTTTAAATATCTATTTGGAAATTTAAATTTTATAAAAAGAAAATATAATAATATAATTCATAAAGATTAAAAATGTTATTTTTAACACAAAACTAAAGAAAAATTGGTATACATTTATTGCTGACTGAGAGTTTTTATAAAACATCAAATAAATCATGCTATTATTCTTTTGGAGGAACTCGTTATTCTTCGTTTGTTGGAGCCTGCGTTTCTTCTTTTGTTGGAATAGTGTCTCGTCGGCGTAGAATTTTCTAACATAGAAACTATTTTGTGTCACGTCGAAGTACTCCTTGATATTTATACAGAAATATTAATAAAAATCCATTTTATTTTTACTATGGCTATACAATGAATGTTGCCCATATACGACATTTTTACCCGACTCCACGAAGGGTTATGTTTTTCACGCGTATCGGGGTATGTGGATTTCTTTATACCCTCGAAACATCCGAACGGCTGGATGGATTTTAATGAATGAAGTCTCTATCGATTCGTCTTTACCGTCCGATGGTTATAGACGAAGTTTTATTTTTATAAATTCAAAATGACGGCCGTAAAATACAAAATGGCGGTAGAGACGAAAAATGTTTTTTACGCACCATATGGAGTGACATATTATTGGATAAGTCTTTCAAAATGAAGACGATGTTTCAGTGACTATTTTACTGTCAGAAGCTCCGTTTAAATATTACACAATCAGGAATTTGTATAGGGAGAATCTCTAGCTTTACTGTAACTCTAACCATCTTAGACATCTATAGGCCTCATCAAAACAGTGTTTATAGATAGGAACTAACAATTAAACACAACTTAAAAGTCATCAATACAAGTAAATAAAGAAAATAGGTAAATAATATAAAAAATATTTTCACATTGATGAGAAATAATTAATTCTCTTTTTACGCAGTCGGGTATTTTGATTTTTGAAATTTAATCAGTTTATTATATATATTACACGGATGCCCCCAAATTAAGGTGTACACGTTTTATTAAATACTTAATGAAATACTTGACATGTTTTCCTTGAACTTGTAGTGTAGCATAGTAGAAGGAGGTATGCGCTGGACAATATGATACAAAAATATGCTTCAATTAAAATTTTTGAAATTAAATTATTTACAATGTAGCAAACACATATTGGCGGCGACAACATTCGAATGTCCACCAACTCTTATTGGCGATCTCCAAAACCTCGAAAAATAGTTGTTTTGATTCAACTGAGAAATCGTCTACCGACTAAAACGATCATATTAAAAAAAAAAACACTCTTTGTCGCTTTGCCACAGACTTATAAGATGTAAAGAACATGTGTGACTTCATATCGCTCCCCTGCAAAAAAAGTGAAGCATGTTGCAAAATTACATTTTGCGATTTATTCCACTAATAAGGGTCGTAATAGGTTAATCGTAATACAGCCTATGTTGGGCCCGTGCCCGGGCTTTCGGGTTCGGACTTTCGGACTGCACTCCTTTCCATATCTAGGTGTCTGTGTACATAAGAAAAAAAAATGATACGTTACATACGGTTCTAATAATATGCGCATAAAGCAAGATATCCATGTATGCATGATAGCGGAAATTTCTCTACCTTACCTACAGTAGTGAATAAAAACCTACAGTACGTACCTACAGTAAGAAACCTACGTACCTACAGTAAGAAACCTACGTACCTACCTACAGTACCTAGCTACAGGAACCTACCTACAGTAAGAAAAAAAAAATTGATACGTTACATACGGTTCTAATAATATTTGCATAAAGCAAGATATCCATGTATACCTGATAGCGGAAATTTCTCTACCTTACCTACAGTTCCTGTCTTATTTCTATAAAACGATAAATCAATTCATTTTTTTTTTGTTTTATCCTTACAATACAATTCACCAATAGAGGGGATATAAATCTAATTACGAATAACAAGCAATTTCATTATTACTCTATTTAATGTGTCTTATAGTATTTTATTTTATTCTACATAACTCGTCTAGTTTACATTATTTTTCGATATTTAGTTTTAATACTCTTACTCTAAAGTCGATTTGGTTGTAACATAATAAATGCAGAGATGGATAAACTTATAAAATGATCTTATAATGCATAAATATATTGCGTCGATCGGAAAGTCGTGTTGTGTTGGAAAAATCCGTTCGTACTGAAAAATTATATCATATAATTGTTAGCCATTAATTGCGATATGTAATGTCTAATACTTCCCGGCAGAATTTTACGGTACGGATTGATTTTCCCAAGACGACAGGACTTTCCAATCAACCCAATGTTTAAAAAATATTATTATCTCATTTGATCATGTATCAACGGATATGTTTTCATGTCTGGAGAAATAGTAAGGAAAAAAAAATCTTTGAATGCCTGGAGTAACAGACCTTTAAACTTGAAGATATTTGGTAGAAATAAAAGGATTTTGTGATTTCCCCTTTTTTATAGTATTATAATTGATTGAAAAAAAATATTTTTAAAAAAATACACGATGTCAGGTTATACGCATGGGAGGATCCACGTAATTTTTTGTCTGTACGCTCGACTTCAAATCGCACAAAAAGAGGAAAATGTTTCTTTTTTCTTTTTCTTTAGGATCATCTACACAATTATGTAGGTCAGGGATAGAGTGCATTTGTAGATATTTGTTAGAAATTGACAAATTAGAGCATAATACCGGATAGAATATAACAAGATTTTAACAACCCACAAATAAATTAGGTAGGCCATAACCTGTTTTTTTCTTCTTTTTCTTTAGGGTCATCTACACAATTATGCAGGTCAGGAGTAGGTCAGAGATAGAGTGCATTTATAGATATTTGTTAGAAATTGATAAATTTGAGCATAATCCCGGATAGAATGTAATGAGATTTTAACAACCCACAAATAAATTAGGTAGGCCATAACTTGTTTTTTTTTTCTTTTTCTTTAGGATCATCTACACAATTATGCAGGTCAGGAGTAGGTCAGGGATAGAGTGCATTTATAGATATTTGTTAGAAATTGACAAATTAGAGCATAATCCCGGATAGAATGTAATGAGATTTTGACAACCCACAAATTAATTAGGTAGGCCATAACCATTTAATTTCGCAAAGAAAGAATCCAAAGGTTTTGCAAACTACAAATAATAAAAAAAAAAGATTAAAAACATTCGAAGCAAACATTTTTTTTTTTTTTTTTTTTTAGAAAAAAATAAAGTGCTAAACGGATTCTCTTTAAAATCCAATCTCTTAATTTACGAATTACTATATTCATCTTATGGAAAAAAAAAAAAATCAAAAATTTCTCATTTACTATTGTGTCAGTTGCAGAGGTTTTCGAAACTTCAAGAGACATTGATAATTATGCAATTTCAAAAATTTATTTAAGATATAAACTTGCCATCATTCCGTACTAATGCAATTCATTATGCACTAAAGTTATGTTTAATTTTCTCTTTTGCGTCAGAAAAAGCTTTTTCCACGAAGCCGACTCTTTATATTAATTCATTGGAGGTTTTATAATACATGTGTTCCATATACATAATAACTTCAAAAATCCGGCATCATCGGAACCGTGACTATGCCGGATTTTTGAAGGAATATCAAAAGTAACACTATATTCTTAATGGTGCATTTAGCCATAGTTTAATTCATTATTAAGTGATGATTGTGTAAGAAAAAGAGAAAATTAAATATAAAAAAAAAATTACTTTAATTGATATTTTCTATGTTACAGAAAAAAATCTAATAAAGCGTAAAATATTTCTTCTCTTGTAATTTAAGAAAAATCGTTACAAACTTTGATTCAAATTTTAGATTCAAATTTTGAGAAGGTTTTTTTTTTTCATTTTATACAAATGAAGAATGTTTATTTCTGAAATACAGTCTTGTTTCTTTAAAGCATATACTAATTCTCCAGTCAAATTCATGCAATTTCTAGTGACACATTTTCTTCTGCCAATCGTTTATCCTCATCTTCTGAGTTGCTAGTAGCATTATCGGCGGTTCTTTTTAGCTCAGCGTCAGCGTCCGCTGCCCGTTAAATTGTTAGTTGTTGATGCATTTTCGTCAATGCTCGACCAATCAACTATATCTTTTTTTTCGACACATAATGGGTTTTCACTTTTTGCTTGTTCAATGAGCTCATAAATTGCGGTCTTTTTACGGGTAATGTGAAAGCCTGAAAATTCTAACCTCATCATTGATGTCACAGTTGCCGAAAATTCCTTCCGGCCATATATTGTGCCATGCATTTCTAAAGTTGTCCCCGAAGTTGTTCTCGTTGCTAAGAAACGGTGCAGCTCCCAGAAAATAATTGCCTCTGAGAAATGAAGAAAAAGTCAAATATTCTTTTTTTCTGCATTTTTACTTTCAATCTTGAACTGTTAAATTCATAAAGGATTGCTATTTTTCTTTTCCCATTACTTGAAATTGTAGAAGAAAAAAGAAGGGAAAAGTTTGTTTTGATGCCGGATTTCTGAATGCCAGATTTTTTAAGTCACACAGTAAATTATTAATCTAACAATAGATAAAATTGATGCAGTAATACCCCAATGTACCATGCCATATAAAGCCATTAAAATGTATTGGTTAAATATCCTTATAAGCTATAAGTTTGTAATCATTCGTCAAAATTTTCGGAGAAAGCTTTTGAATATTTTATCATTTAAAATTTATTCCTGTAACAAAAGACGATTGGTGAAACATATTTTAAATAGCAAATCAGTAACATATGTGGCAAAACATGTATCGTCTTAATTCAACTGATTTTATTTAACTAAAAGTATAATTTGTGAACCAACAAGAAAATATACTAATGTAAATTGGATTGTAGCACGAAAGAAAAAAAAAAGAGATATAGAGATACACTAATTATGATGCACGGACGTTACTGGACATCTGCCACTAAAAAAAAATTTCTTTGAATTTATATGTTAACTATTTAGTTCTCAGCAGTAATTACATAGATCAGAGCTTGATGCGTGCTAATTCACATATGCCGGAAATTTCTCAGTTTCGTTTTCTATAATAGTAATGTCGATTAATATAGGATATTTATTACAGAAGAACTATGCACATAATAGCATTATAATAACACATACATTTTATTATATTTCATTATTCTGTTTAAAATATCATTTCTAAGATACTTGTTTGTTTAACAATTACAAATAGAGTACAAAAAATACTTTTAAAATAAATTCCACATAATCTTAAATATGATATGTATAGTATAATGCATTACGTTAAACATTAAAAAAATATATATCTCAAATTTGATTATGAATTAGCACTGAAAATGAGAACAAAATATAGTATTTATCCTTAATTTTAATTTACTAAATATGAAAGATAGTGATTTTTATAAAATAGTCCATGTTCCAATTTAAAGAGAAAAACATAAATACTAAGTTATAATAATACTATGTTTAGAATAACGTTTTCGAGATTTAATGGAATATAAAATTATAACACAAATTTCGAAATAATAATAGTAATTACAATTTACATTGATAATTGCGCTTAAAAATGCGCATTTCATTAATAATTTGGATTTTAATGAAATCGCATTTTATATACGGCAATGTTTTACTATCTCAAACAAACCAAACATTTTCAAAACACTATACAGAGTATGTTGTCCTGCGTTGCTAATTTAATACATGATTGGTATTGAGCTTACTGCTGACTACCATTCTGGCTCCCATTATATTCCAATAAGAATAAAAACTCTCCGGGAAATTGTGTAATGATAAGGTATTTTATGCTGAATTTATGGTCATAATATTTTATCATCGTATGATCCTGTATCATCGTATGGTCATTTTGTGAAATTTATACAAGCAGTAAGGGAGTACGATCGGTTTTCAAACGGATCTCGTCGAACTACGACAACCACGGATATCTAAGATCCCTAGTAGTTAAATTATTTAGATAAACTCCTGCAGTAAAGACAGAATAACTGGCTTTGATTAGCAAAGCAAAAAATTTCCCCACTTCATTAATTGAGTACATTGGACTGACAGTACCATCTTACGTTATATGTATTGAAATTGCTTATTAGCAATATTTTATCGCAATTCACCAATTCTTTTAAAAGTTGTTAGTATGTTTATATTCAGACATGGGCGTTTTAATTTCGTTGGCAAAGTGTTGTTAGAAATGTATTTTTCCGTCATAAAAAAAAAATAATATTCCCCACCAAAAATAAATAAATAAATAAATAAAGTTTAATAAAATAAATATTTTTTGCGCCAATTTTTTAAAATGCTGTTTATATATTCTCTAAATTATGACCAAGTGTATGTTTTTATGATGTTTTTGAAGCATGCATTGCAACCACAGAAAATCTAATAGAAATTCTGGTAACAAGAAATTTTTCGGACTTCACGTGTGTCGTAAAAACTAAAAAGTCTATTAGATTTATGGTGTTTAGATTATATTTGTTTTCACAAAGCTAAGTCTTAGTATTTAAATATATTTCTTTGGTAAAATTCCAAAAAACACGATGAAATAGCATACATTATGTAATTAATTATAAATCAACTATATGAATCAATTGACAAGTTTGAATTGAAATTGTTACTTTATTTCGATAAGTTACACTTTTTAAATACTTTTTCAAGAAGTTAAACTGTATTTTGTTTAAAAATTAAAATTAAAAAAAAGTATTTTAGGATATTTTGATGTACATTTGGAACATGCATAATAAGCAAATAATTTACGTTAAAAAATGTTTTTCGGTAATTTTTACTTTTATTTTAAAATAACAATATGTTTTTAATAATGTCTTTAGTTTAACTGTAATTTTCTCTCCATATTTCTGAATGGATTCATAAATTAGCTTCAACCCTTTGCTGAAAAGAGCAAATGCTTGGCATTCATCACGGCCGCCTTCAGTATCGACCGAAGGAACTCTTGTTTTCCAGTCGTAGGATCTTAGAGCTTCCACGTCCGAAAAGAAGAATAGCTTTTTGAAATGAACAGAATACTTTGATTGTTATTGTATAATTGGAAACTTCTCATGCATAATTGAACAGCTGAGTGGAAGACCATGGTATGGCACTTTTTTCATATTTTTTATTTATTTATTTATTGGACTAAGGTGTTATCAGGCATTCTATCACATGGTAAACCTAAAACACCAAGATTCTATTTAGCCATGAAAATTTAAGACATTATTCATTAATATTTAATATTTTAATATTTAATAATGTAAATAATATTTTTTTTAAAATATTTAAAAATTAAATATAAGTGTTTTGATATAGTTCAGTACCACACCTGTTAATATTTTAAACACATGGTATCAAACAGAAAATAAATCATTAAAATTGACAACAAATACTTTCACATCAAATTTCTTTGTGGGAAATGTAATTTTTGTTATTTAACACGTTCTTCCACTCAGCTCTTCAATTAATAGTACCTTTTTATAGAAAAAAAATGGAGAATGTTCGTAACATAATATGTCATTCAATTATTCGGATTTAATCCAAAGCAAATAGAATTTTAATGATCACTAGAACGCCGGACGGTGTCATTTCGGCACCAAAGCTTGTAAATGCTTTTAAAAAACTTTAAATTTTGATGGATTCTTTTTATTTCTCTTGACTTTTATTAAATGAGTAGGAAGAAGTCACATAGAAAGTTTTGTGGAATTAGCTTTATTCAAACTTAGTTTACGGATAGATTTACCTATAACGCCGGTCTGGTGTCAATTGGACACGTCAAAAATTTTAATTCCCCTATTAATTTTTAATTTTGGTTCTTCTGTGCGATCGTTCCATTCTGTAGAGAAGGGGAGTCTTGGAATGGCTTTTGACACCTGGTCATCACGTGATTTGTTTGAGCTGCATCAAGACCTGCCACTGCGATTTCATTTCTCACAAAGATACTGCATGCGCGGTTGCTTATGAGTTATGACTATCAGAATTTTTGTGAGTTTTTCTTTTGTTCTTGTTACTTTCTATGAATAAAACTTAAAATGTTTCGTAAGAGAGGTCTTACTGCGGAAGAAATAACCGCGCTTCTAAGAGAATTGTCAGATAATGAATCACAAGGGGGAGAATTATCGACATGCATGATGAATCAGATAATGAAAATTTTATTCCTGTTGTATCATCTGAATCGGAAAGCGATGAAGATATTGAATTTGATGATTCTCAAAATAAGAATGAATTTATGGCTCGCGATGTCTCACAGTGGAAAGAATGTGATTCTTGGAGTGCAACCGGTAGATTATCAAACCAAAATATTTTGCGAGAAAATAGTGGTCCAACTAGTTATGCAAAAGGAAATGTGAATGATGACAGTGTTTTGAGTGCTTGGTTGCTTTTTATAGATATAACAGTTTTAGAGCATGTAATAAAGTGCACAAACACAGACACTCGTCGAGTATTAGAAAACGATGTTTGGTCTCCTTCAAAACAGGCACTTTTTGCTTTCATTTCGATTTTGTATGCACGAGGAGTTTCAGGAGCTAGTAATCTGGAGCTTCATTCATTATGGTCTACTGCATGGGGTATACATTTTTGTAAAGAATCAATGTCCAGAGACAAATTTTGTGAAATATAAAAATTTTTGAGATTTTATATCAAATCAATGAGCCGTAATCGAAAAAAAAACAGGATAAACTCGCAATGATTTTGGAAGTATGCAATCGTTTTATTGAAAACTGCATAAGCTGTTACAAGCCATGGCAGAACGTAACAATTGATGAACAGTTATTTTCTAGTAAGACCCGCTCTCTATTTACTCAGTTTATAGCATCAAAACCTGATAAATAAGGACAAAAATTTTGGATAGCTACAGATTTAGAAAGTAAGTATATTTTGAATGCGTTTCCCTATCTAAGAAAAAATGAAGAACGAGATCAAAGCTAGAGACTTTCTGAGTATGTGGTTTTAAAACTAATAGAACCCTTTAAAAGTATGGGAAGTAATGTCACAGTTGACATTTTTTTTACTTCTCTTGAGTTGGCTAATAAACTAAAGGAAAGACGTACGAGATTTGTTGGCACGGTGAATAAGGCCAGACGAGAAATTCTCGATCGTATAAAATCCGGAAAAGAAGCGTTACATTCAACAAAAATATTGAAAAATGAAGAATCGGTTTCAACACTTACAGTTTACCAGTGTAAAAAGAAAAAAAATGTGATAATCCTAAGTTCTATGCATTCAAACATTGCAATTGCTAACAATTCAAAGAAAACACCTGAAACCATCAGTTTTTATAACGCAGCGAAATGTGGTGTAGATATTGTTGACCAAATGTAAAGGTGTAACATATTATTCAGAATCCGGGGTGGAAACTATTCTTATGTTACAAAATAAAACTGGATAACTTATCATCGACTAATAAGTTTTAATATTTACATTGTATTTACATGTTACTATTTACAAAAATAACTTAGTTAATTTAAAATACGGTATAGCTCAAATGCCTTGTCGGCAACCACTTTCTAAACATTCTTTTCTCTCGTAAAGTCAAATTTTTCTCAGCTTGTCAGTTCTTTTGAAGGAAAAGATAAAAAAAGAAAAGGAGAACAAATATGATGGAGTGCGTATTGTTCGAGCATTACAAAGGCAATATTCAGTCAAAGCAGGTTCGAGAAGGTGGCCAATTCACACATTCTAATATTTTAGACTTTGCTGCCATCAACGCTTGGATTATTTCCCAACGTGTGACGGGAAAAATTATCAAGGCGTACATTTATCCAAACATTAGCTGAAGAATTGCGAGCAGAATATATTGAAAGATCCACTTAAAATAACAAGGAACGATGAAGATGAACTGCGGACTGAAAATCCTTCTAAGCGTAAGAAATGTGAGGTTAAAAAATGTCATGGAAATGTGACAAATAAAATATGTTCTTCTTGTAAAAGGCATGTGGCAAATGCACAAAATATGTCAGCTATAAATGTATTGACTATAAATAAAGTACGTAAATGAAATTCCCCATCTCTTCTATTTATGTGAGCACATTTCCGCCCTCCTTAGCTTTGAGGACGGTATGATATAAGCTACCGAAACCGGTATGCTTAAAATTTTAAATTATTGGTGCTTTTTATGTTGATATTTTTATATTTCTATTATGCACCAAGCTCCATCTTAATAATTAATGTAATTAGTTATTTCTTTTTTTATATATATTTTCATCTTGCAAAAATATTCTGATTTTACAGATATAATATTATTTCTGTGTACCATATATATTTTCATATCATCTTGCAGAATTATTATTTTTTTACAGATGTAATATTATTTGTGTGTACCATACATATTTTCATATCATCTTGCAAAATTATTCTTATTTTACAGATATATCATTTATGTGTACCATATATATTTTCATAAAATCTTGCAAAATTATTTCTATGTTACAGATAATAATAATATTCCTGTATACGATATATATTTGTAAAAATAATATTAAAATGAACATTTTCTTCCAATTTTTCGCTTAATATCAACCAGTGTCAAATTGCCCGACCGGCGTTTCAGGGGGTAGGAAGATCTCCGGCGTTCTAGTGTTAATTTAAAGGTTGAAATGGATTAATCTTCCATAAAAGAAAGGTTTTTAAGTTTTATTGTTTAACTGATGCTTTCTCCCCTACTTCTGAATGGATGAGTAAATTAACTTGAACACTTTCCAGAAACGGCCCGATGCCTGGCGTTGCATCATGGCCGACCTCAGTATCAAATGAAATATGACTTGTTTTTCCAGACCTTATGATGGAATTCGTGACGCATGATCACATGATCTTTGGCCGGTCCAATCGGCTTAGAAGCACTTAGACTTCCGAGGAAAGGCTTCCTCACCGATTCGGTAAGCGGAGATCACATGATCTGAGAACAAGAACTCTATCTTAAGACATTATTCAAACAAGTAGGAACTTCCTCGACCGAAAAGTCAGCAATCGTTGTATGGACCTAAGGTTTTTTTTTTTTTTATCAAACATTGTTAAACTTTGTTAAAGCTATTATCTCTGTTTGTTTTATATTTGAATACACAAAAAATAGTACAGCCAATGATAGGATGGTCCATTTATTGTGAAGTTTAATTATTTTGGAAATTTCATTAAAATCAATTTGGTTGATGAATACCATACTGGAAATTATAAAAATATAATTAAAATTATGATATAGATCTTACTGTTCTGAATTACTAATAAAAGTGAGAATTCCTTTTAATTTTCTCAATAACTGCTAAAATTAATCTTCACTTATTACTCAATGAAATTTTACTAAAATTAATCTTCACTTATTACTCAATGAAATTTTACTAAAATTAAATCTATATTTCAGTACTTAAAATCGTCCTATTCAGCATTTTGACTCGAGGGAGCATATAATTTGTTTTAATTATAAATAAAAGATCCGGAACCTAGAAATCCAAATCTGATTGTTCTCTTCAAGAATTGCTTTTGGAAATGAATAGAATACTTCGAATGCTATTGTACGATTAGAAACTTTTGAAGCGTAATTAATAGTACCTTTTTCAGAGAAGAAATTTTAGAGAATTTTGATTACATATCATATCATTTAATTGTTTGGATATCTTGAAAGCAAGTAGAATTTCAAAAGTTATAATTTAAATATTGAAATGTGTTAAGCTAAAATCTGATCTATGATTATTTTATAATAATTTCTTACATTTAGCTTGACTACTATCATATTTATTTATTTTAAAACATAAAGTTATATTAAAATGTAATTTATATATTTTTAAAAAATCTTCATTCAGGCTTACCCGAAAAAACCATCTTATTGAATTATCCCTTATCCAATAAAACTTAAATCTTTATCATTACAAAGATTAAAGTATTTCTTTTAAATATAACATATTAAATATCATATTATTTCATTTCACAACAAGTAAATCATGTTCTTTAATTAATATACGAATTTTCCGCTTCACACGCTTTAATATTTAGTCTAATGGATTGAAATCATTAATTGTTATCTCATTTTGTGCATAAACAAAATGTTTCCAGATTTGTCTAAGATAACGGCTTGCAAGGAGTAGAATTTCGAGGTCCGGTGATGGACCAACCCGAACGATAGTTATCTTTGCATAGCCTAGTCCTGTGTAAAAACTAAAGTATCGTCTGGGCCCCCACTCATATTTCCGTAGTTCACTATCCAGCCCGAATCAGTTTCTGCAAAAAAATTCGATTTTTCTAAACATACAATCAAGTTATTTTAAAGAATACTGTATACATGTTTATGTGAAAAAAATTCAGTACATTTTAGATTATGTAACATATCAGATCACAACATAGAAAATACACTATAGCAATGTTTATAACATCTCACAATTGACTTCTTGATGTTCAAGTAAAGTTAAATATATATATATATATATATATATATATTATGATCAGAATAACAATAAAAAAGAAGTTTAAAAGCTTTATTACATTTAAATCTGAATAATACAAATTAGATTATGGAAAATAATTTTCTGTAATTTATTAAGGTGCACACATAATGAGAAGATCGATATCCCTATTACGTTTTTTTAAATATATTGTGTGCTCACCGCCGAGCAAAACGACAAAATTGGAATGTTGTTCTCTTTGTAAATTTCTTAAAATATAAAAATAATATATTTTTTTTTGTAACATGATATAATTTTTTAATTATGCACAGGCATATAAGCCTTGAGAGTATTAATCATAAATTAATTTTTTTAAAAGGTGATTATATCTGTAGAGTTATGCTACTTTATTTAATGCTTATATGGCAGTGGAAACTGAACATTAGTGAACGGTTATATCAGTTCATGGCGGTTTGATGGTTAATTCCAATTCCTGCTCGGACGACTCTAATGAAAAAAATTTAATCCTGGCTCAGGCACAATGTAACTTTCGGATGTCGATTCTTTAAAGGGCTGAGCTGGTACGATAAACAAAATAAATGGGCCGGTCTGGGTCGACATAGAACTTAAACTAAACCGTCTGGCAGAACAAAAATTAAGTGGAACGATATAAGAAATTAAACGAAGCCGATAAAGTATGGACCAAATCAATTCTGTATAACTTGCGTGAGAATAAGTTTATATGTACTGCACAAGCCGATGTTAGTGCGACAACCTCAGTACTTAAATACTTATTAAACTGGACATGTTATATTTAACTATTGATGTTGCCATATTAGCATCGACTTGTGCAGCACATGTAAACTTATTCTCACTAAAGTCACACATATTGAAATTTGTTCATATGTTATCAGCATTGTTTAAATTTTCATATCGGTCCGCTTAATTTTTTTTTCGTCCAGACTGCTCAGTTTAATTTATAAGTCGGTCCAGACAGGACCGTTTATTTTTTTATCGGACCAGCCCGGCCCGTTTATGAAATTGTAGAGGAAAAGGTGTAAAAACGGGTACAGGTGTATATATGGTCACCCCTCCGGAAATGGTCATTGGAGGTGCTGAATAATGTCGGCCAGGATTGTATATGATGCCACTTCTTGATGTAACATAATAGAGAGCATTTGGAACCATTTTTTAAATAATGAGAATGCAGCGTGAGTTATTGTGGGAATTGGTGTTTGTTCGAAACTCCAAACATTTGACAGGTATCTGTAATCGCTTTCTTTTGATGTATTTATAGTTAGTTTAAAAAAAATTCAGAGTGATATTGGGAAAGCGAAGATCCTAAGCTTCTTTTAGAAGCACGCCTTTAGTCATGCACGTCTTACATGTGTTACGGTGTGTTAAGTCATGCACGGTTGCATGTGAAGGTGCCCATTTTTCTTAGTTGGGGTTGGTGTAAATATGGGCACCCTTTCTTGTTGTAAATATGGGCACTCTCCTTTTCAAATTATCTTGATATACAAGAACATTTAACCCTACTTATGCTAATTGATGTGGCTGCTGAAACACTGCAATGTACCCCGGGAACATTAAATGTAGTTTTTTTCAGTCGATATATCTCCTGTCCCCAACATGATGAATTGAACCACTACTCGTGGGCGCAAAGCAGCAAGGTTCAGCGTCATCACTGTATTGCCATGCAATGATGAGTTGACCAAGTCGCTTGACAAATGTGCTATCAAGAAGACATTCTTGAGTTTTCCGGAATAAGAGACTGGTCAGGGGCAGTGGTAGGAAGGTAAAATTCTTCAAAGAAAATTCGGCCCACGAAAGATACGATTTAACCTCTGACTCATCACTGACCCCCCCCCCCCCCTTGTGGGCAGTGATGATGGTATGAAGCTGGATATCAACCTGGCTGAAAGAGCCAGTTATATTTTCGATTTCTGAAAATACTTTCTTTTCTGTAATAAATAAATTTTCTACCATTATGTATTGTTTTATCCTGTTTTTAAACATTTTAAGCTAGTTTTGTGACCTCTTTTGGAGAGGGCCCACATTTGCACCGCATTTTTTCTGGTGCTTTTTTCAAAACTATGTCTAAATCTTCGTTTTTGAATTGAAATAATTGATATTAATTATCGTTTTGCATCCTCTCATTTAGTAAACTTGTTATAGTTGCTGATGAAGCACAAAAATCTAAAACAATATAAAATGATAG
Source organism: Maratus speciosus (assembly GCA_963932465.1). Taxonomy (NCBI): domain Eukaryota; kingdom Metazoa; phylum Arthropoda; class Arachnida; order Araneae; family Salticidae; genus Maratus; species Maratus speciosus. The sequence continues at coordinate 69,045,812 of OZ010795.1, read as the reverse complement.
TCACTTTAAGTCAGAAACAAAAGATTTGAAGAACCCATATTTACACGTTTTCCTCTTATTATTCTGCCGGGTGTTTTATAGTTTATTTTCATTTTACCGGCCCGTGTTCCGAATAGGTTCGAGTCTCGTTTCAAGCACGTGATCGTAGAGACATCCAGCCCACTCTATTTTAGGGCAACGGCATTGTTCATAATGTAATATAATATTAAATAAATAATACTTTATTATTTTATGTTTATTTTTCCAAGAAATATTCTTTAATATTTCTTGGTTGCATTGAACCTTCTTTAGCTTTTCTTAATGAAGCGGATTTATTCTCGTAAATACCATTTACCATAACGATTGGATTAGCGTAAAATCTTTTGTCAAATACCTACATTTTATTTCTTAATAATTATATTATTCCTGATTGCGACTGATATAAAAGCAGGTGAATTAGGCATACCATTTTTGTATTACAACGACTTTTTCTTGCCTAACTAACTATTGAGGAAGATGGCCTATACGACCAATTGTTGTTCCTCACATGTTTTACTTAAACCCTTAACCCTTAAATGCCTGAGTTTTCAAAAATAATTTAAAAAATGATTTTGGGCTTTCTTTTTCTAAATAAAGCATGGAAAAAATACTGAAAAAAATCATAATTTGTTTTAAATATGGTTTACGGCTAAAAAACTGTCTGTTACTAATCGGCAATACTGGTGTTTAATTAAAAAAAATTTCCTTGATAAAATTCTATAATATTAAACACTAAGAAATTTTTGAGAACTATGATAAAAAAATAAATTTTACTTGCTCACTGCAGAACAAAATAGGGTATTTCGCAAGCTTCTAAACAAAACAAAACGAACCTGTGTCAACAATTGAAAAAATTAATCTATCTTTATTCTTAAACAGCAAAAGTGTTGCCATCTAAATGTTGAAAATCAGTTTAATAATATTTTCAGAATGTATTTTATTGGCAACATTAGGCATTATAGCTTCAATATTATTCTAATTGTATTTATAAGCCTAAATTGGGTATGTTTCCGAAAGGCAACACCCGACATTTGAGGGTTAATGTTATTCTACACAAATTTTAGAAATGGTCTGTCTTATTTTTTTCTTTTGAGTAAAAAAATGCATTTTCATACGAAGAATATACATCTTTAAGTCTGTTGATTGCAAATGAATATAAATTTTGTTTTAGTATGATAAATTATATATAAAGTATTATTATATATGCATATGTATAAACATGAAGTAGTTATATTTGCATGAAGTGACTACTATATAAATTATAAGTCGCCGCCGTTTTCGGTTTGTAAAATTTGCCGAATATGTAGAGACATTCTTATCATTTTTTTTTTTTCTGGAACTTCAGAATTATAAAACAACATGTTTAATCTTATCTCGTTCAGCGAAAATTTGCCCACCAGAAAAATAAGGAGACCAAGAACAAATGTAATGTAAAACTAATTTTTGAAATTACATTGAAAAATAAAATCCTACAAAAATAAAATGCAATCCAACAGGAAATCAGACTGATCAGTAGGGTGGGTCGAAAAAAAGAATTTTTTTTATTTTTGGAACGCTTTAGTGCGGAAAAGTTGCCTATTGTAATAAGAAGAAAAACGGCATAAGAATTTTTAAAATCGGTTAACATCTTCCATTCGCGCATCGTTCTTAAAATTGATGAAAAATTGCGAAAATTGCGCCTTTTCTCTAATTGTTTTAAGTAAATTAAAACTTTAAAAATAAACACGCTTGAGCTTTTTATGCTTGTTTCATGGTTTACATAACCTAAATAAATTAAATTCTAATGAATAATCTAATTTTTCCGTTTGCGCAACATCTTTGAAAAAACATAAATTTAGCAATTTATGCTCATTTTGCTAGAACGAAACGACCCAGAACTCACCACTTGGAGGTAGTTGAACGTAGATTTCCACTACCACCTTAACCAACCAACCATCCAATTGTTGGGTGTGGCATTTATATTATATTTGCAATTATTTACATTGGTTTTCCATATAGTAGCATTCTTTGTCTGACTGTGTTTTTTACGTTCTCTTTTTTATATCTACTACACATTTAAAGTCGATTTTTTTTTTTGGGGGGGGGGGGAGAAATGCGGCATAAGACTAATTCCATGAAAACTTGTCATGTGTGTCACACAGCTGAAAATAGCTATGCCCTTTGGCCACCGTTATTTTCAAAAAGTTTGCTTCGCGTTATTCCATTGATGAGATATCTCCGATAAAATAAGTTACATTTTTCTGTTCTAAAATACTGGTAGCCAAAAATCGTAATATGTGACAGACATGACACGTTTTCTTGGAATTAGCCATAAGTGATTTAGACTTCAGTGTTGCTCGGATATAGCCATCTCTAGCTTCATGTCCATATACTTCATTCGAGGTCTCTGCCAAAAGTTTGACGCACATATTAACAGTTTCCGTGTGACAGGGAAATATTTGTATTTCTCTGATGAGAGTAATGTCAGAAGTGATGAACGATTTAACATAGTATTCACTTAGGTCCGCGGCATTGGGAAAGGATACACCGCAAAAGAATTTCAATTAATAATTTCTATGTAATTGGAGGCTTGAAAGTTTCCATTCGGTGGCATTACATTTCTAACAGTCTTATTCTTTGGGACAGCTTGTCTTGCTTTTACGATCCTTCTGTAACCAATATCCGGAATATGTTTTCTTTAATCGACAATCATTGCCAACAGAACATTGTCTGGGTGCGCAAAAAAACGCATTTCGTTCTATTACTGGATTGAGAACTTTTAGTAAGTAATTCGTCGTATAAATAGCGTGATGTTTGGATTGCTTGAAATACATGTTTTGGTCCGTCAGAAAGATATTTGCTTATTTTATGGCAAGTTACACAGGCATGTATGATTTTATGATGAAACCAGCTATTTCTTTTATGTTTTGAGATTAATCGGATACAATCTAAGGACTCGGTTGGCCGCGGTTAGTCATCTAGAATCGGACTAAGTACCAGGGTCACAAATCGCCAAGTCCTTTGGAAAATGTTCCAAGGTGATTGCTTTCAAAATGTCCCAAAAATACTGTTGCTATTTGCTCAAAAAAGTCCTGTCTATATCAGGAATTGAACGATCTGCGGTTTCACAATCGACCACAGGAGCTTTTTCACAGCAAGTGAGCTGCTACCCGATTGACGCACTAAAAGATTTAGGCTCTTCAGTTTGACCATGAATATGTTGGAAATTTTGGCAATAAGAAAGCTTATTAAAATGCCGGATGCATATGCTCCACATTTGATGATTTTCTAGTTGGTGGAAAGCACCGTTATTCCATCAAGTATTTGTTACAATACCATCACACCCAACTACTTCCAGTTTTTCTAGTGATATTGATGGTTCAGACAAACAAGAAATAACACTTTGACTTATATCATTTGATGAACTCGAGGAAGGAGATACATGTCCAATATAATTTGATCCAGATTCCTGGATAAGAGAATAGAGTTCTTATTTCACATTCCTGTGAAATTGCTTTGCATTAAATTTTTCGACGAACAGAGTATCTCGTTTTTGTCTGTCAAAAAACGACCTGAACTTTTCTCACGGGGGTGTAAATCGGTTTTCAAATCCGTCCCAAATTATCTCTTGTCTCTTTTTATTTTACACTTACAACCACATCAGAAGAATCTGTGTCGGTTATCCAGAACACTTGACGCTATGACAACTTTTGGCCGATCAGAAACACCGAAACGATCGCTGTTTAGCGCTATTGCGTTAATTCTAATTCTCATCTCCAATTTGGGCTTGTAGTCGATGTACTCGGTTTGTATTTATCTTCCTCATGCAGTCTTCAAAAGAAGTGTGTTTGAGTTCGTCAATTTCATAGTACACTGCCACTTTAGGAACCTTAGAACTATTTGAGGAACAACACAGTGCTTTCTGATGATCACGAGCTTTCCGCTCGGCCTTCACATTCAATATTTTTGTAACTTTTTTCTAAATACATCCGATTTCCCCCCCAAATTCCTTTGAAGAATCATGAATCTCAACTCAAAGACACAAATTTTCTGTCTTTTTTGCATTTAATTAGAACTGCACATTGACATGCATGTGGTATTTTTAATATAATATAAATACCACACAACAATTGGACGGCTGGTTGGGTAGGATGTGGATGGAACTCAACCTGCAGCCACTACCATGTGGTGAGTTCTGTGCCGTTTTGTTTTAGAAAAACGAACTAAGAGTTGCACGGTGAAAATCGCGAAAAATTGGTAAATTTATGTTTTTTCTAAGTTCTTGCGCGAACAAAAAAAATTGGATTATTGATCGGAATTTAATTTATTTAGGTTATGCCAACCATGAAATAAGCATAAAAAGCTAAAGCGTGTTTATTTTTAAAGTTTTAATTAACTTAAAAAAATTAGAAAAAGGCGCGATTTTTGCAATTTTTCATCAACTTTAAGTACGATGCGCGAATGAAAGATGTTAACCGATTTTAAAATGTTTTCTACCGTTTTGCTTCTTATTCCAATAGGCAACTTTTCCGCCCTAAAGCGTTCCGAAAATCAAAAATTTCTTTTTTTCGACCCACCCTACTGATCAGCCCAGTATTTTTGGCAGAGAGCGTTAACGGGGGCACAATATATCGAACATCTGCAGGACGTAATAACAGCTTTTGTTGAAAACCTGCCGTTGCTTCAATTCCGAAATATATGGTTACAACGTGATGGCACGCAAAAGACAGCACCAGTGAATCAGTACCTGTTGGAAGAATTCGGGTAACAAATAATCGTAAATGTTGGTTTCGTAGAGGGGCCTCTACGTTCACCTGACCTAATTGTAATGGAATTTTTTTCTATTAGGATAGTTGGAAATGCAGGTGTATGTGAATCGTCCATCAACATTGCAGAAACCCCAATGACGTCTTATGGATGACTGTGGCAACATATCACTCGCAGTATTAAAATGCGTTTAAAATGATGTTTAGATAAGAGTCCAGATGTGCATGGAAGCTATCGGAGAGATGTTTGAACATCGAAAATAAAGGTTTCATGTGATAACTAATTGTTTTTTTTTTCATTCTAAGTCCGTTTTGGAAAGTCACATTGTTGGAAATTGCTACAAAATAAATGCGTGTTTTAAGCCGACTGATTTAGCTTTCATATTCACGGGATGTCCTTTCGTACCAAATCGATGATGCTCTACAACTATGTAACTCCTTTGTTCACAATATATCGGGCTGTTTTCGAGACAGGAACGCTTACTCTGCCGTTTTACATCAGGTGGTGCTGTTAGCTAACTCATCTAGCAGCGCATATCCAGATTACTTTACCTAGACACCACTTCTATGACTGTAGCTGCAGGCGTGCTGCAGTTAAGGAGGTGGTGACGGGCTATAGATGGCATCCTTTACATATATATATATACATATTTAGCGATACCCAAGTCGAAATTCATGCTGGTATTTGTTTGCTAGACAAGCATTAAATGCTGTATCCCAGCAAAGTTAACTAGCATAAACTACCATAACACATTTGCTGGTTCCACCATAATTACCAGCAAGTCATGGTATGTATTGGAACACTTTACTTCTTGGCCAGCATACATATTCCAGCTTGTGCTGCTTGAATATGTTGCTTTCCTAGCAGCATTCAAGACCACCACTTGCTTGTAATTTCTGCTTTCTAGCATTAATTCACCAGCAACAGATACTTTTTTTTTGTTTCTAGTCTATCATTACATTGCTACCATCAGTTGCATTTAATTTTCTAGCATCACTTGATTTTAATTTTTGCTATGCTGGCATTACATTTCTAGCATCACTTGCTTTTAATTTTTGCTATTCTAGCATTATTTTTCTAGCATCATTTGCTTTTATTTTTTGCTATTCTCCCGCTTAGAAAAAAAATGACGCTGGTGGCGCCATCTTTGGAGAATTTCTGAAGTACCTACAGCTTTTAGAAGGGGAAACTTAGGACGTCTTTTCATTTCCCCTGAGAAGGACAGAACTCAATATATCCGGTTTGGAAGCAGATGCTTTACCAACTCGCTACTGGGGCTGTGTTTGTAAACGATTTTAAATGCGGGTAATGGGTGTAGAGCTGATTCTGCTGTGTGTTGATATTTTTATAAGATAGAGGGTTATCGATTATTATAAGATTATTTACAAGACATAGAATTTATCGATGCTGTTATCATCCAAGTTTCAATTAATAAGGTCAATTTATTATTAGGGTTTTTTCTATGTATAATGGATAATTAGAATATGGCTTGATTATTATAATTCATTAGTGGAATTTTCTTTGCTTGATGAATGGTTTGAATATGGTCATAATTATTTGTTGCAGAAAAATAAAAGATTTTGAAGTGTATTTAGGACAGAATTTATCAATTTCAGATGGGAGTTAAATTTTTAAAACCTTAGTTCTTATTGGAGGGGGGGTGTCAATTGTACATATTTGCAATTCGATTGTTATGAACTTATGCCTTAAATGAAACAGTGCTGCTTGAATTTTGAAATTTGACTAAATTCTTTTTTTTTTAAAGGATGGATTCTTTTTCTTTTTTTTATAATTAAAATAATTAAACACTAAGAGAATGAACAGCTAAGAATTTTATGATGGGGGAGTGGACGGGAGGCGCTTTTTTCCAAAAATCCTTCACAGAAATTAATTTTCCGTTTTTTTTTTTTATATTTATGTGTTAAAATTTTATTTAAACGGAAGGGTGGGAGGGCACTTTTTCCCAATCAATCCTTTATAGAAATTACTTTTAAGTTTTTTTTTAGATTTATTTGTTTAGATTTTGTCTAAAACGGGTGGACGAAGGCAGTATTGAATTTAGGTTGTAGTGGTTCGAAAAAGGAAATCTACCGCACTCGGATTTTGAAATCTAACAAAGTATTATTTTTTCTCTGATTTTAATAAACACAACAAATTTAGTCTTTTCGAGAAACTTAAAAGAATTAAATACTAAGAGAAAGTGCAGCGAGGAATTTTCTTCCAATTCGGGGGGAAGGGGGAGGGGCTTTTTACCTTTAAGTATACCATAGAAATTATTTGTTATTTTTTTAAAGTTTATGTGTTAAAAAATTATCTCAAACGTGTTCACGGGGCAGTGTTTAATTCAGGTGGCGGTGACACAGCCCTCTCCCCCTCCCAGCTTTTGAAATTTAATAAACAGAATTTTATTTTTCTCCCATTTTTAAACATATAGAAAATTTATAATTTACAGGTAACCTAAAATAATTTAACAGTAAGAGGAAGATCAGTTTAAAATTTTCCGTTGGGGAAGGGGCGGAGTTACTCTTCTAAATGCGCTTTGGTAACTAATTTTTAGTTCTGTTTCTTTTGATAATTAGATGTTAAAAACTAATCTCAAATGGGTGATTTAAGACAGTATTGAATTCAGGAGAGGGCCAGCTCGGATTTTAGATTTTAATGAATAAAATTTTCTTTTCTGCATTTTTTAAATATATACTGCATTTTTTTCGAGTAAGTTAAAAAATATTTAAATTCTAAGAAACGGGAGAAAAAATTCCTTTATAGACGGTGGGAGGGGGCGGAAGAGGGCTCCCCTAGAAGACTCTCATAGAAGTTAAATGTCTCATAGAATTTAACCCGCCCCCATAGAAATTAATTTAAAAAATAGACGTTATATTTTACATCTTGGAAAATTGCAATGTACAGTCGTGGAAAAAAAAAGTAAACACCCCCTACTAACTCCTCAACAAATCATCATAGAAGAAAGTGACTGGTACCGAACGATTGGAAACAAAGTCTACTTTTAAATGATGTATATAAAATTTTCTTAGGGGTCATCTACATATTAAAACGAATCAAAACTTCATTTTTTTCAATGGCAATACACAATTTTAACGAGATATTTCAAATCTTTGGTTCAAACTATGCTAGACACCAAATTTCAAGTCATTTGAATGATAAGTTTTTGAATTATAAACATTTAAAATTGAGTGCTTCTAATGTTAAATTATATTTTCATATTTTTATTTATATATCCCCAAATTATGCTCCTAATGTGCTAATTTTTTTGTGGTAATAATACTAATATACCCAAACATAAATAAGCTGAATTTGCAATTTTTATAATTTTATGATATGAATTATGAATTATGAAATTAATATTCGAAAAAATTATGAATTGCAACCTACAATTTTTTTGATGGATTTAGATTTATTAAGTCCTGCTTTATGGAAATTCAAAAATTTCACATTTTTCTTCCAAGTAGTTTTCAAATTATGCTTAAAAAACGGCAAAATGATGGTTTAAGGGGCCGTCTATGATGGAAGTGAGTAGACATTTTGAAATTTATTCTGCCGTACTGCAATCTAACACGCTTCATTGACTCCTTGAGTGGCGCTTAAGGTGCCTTGATCAAGGAAGCGGCTCTCTCAGTTAACAATCCAGTACGGAACTTCAATTTGGATACAGCCCTTAAAATACGCTCGTTTTAAAATAATTAATTTCTCGGAAACTTATGGTACGAATTGCATAAAAATTCGTTTTTAGGCTAATTGAAGGGTGTAGAGTTCATTTATGCTGTCAGAATTGGGTACTGCTATTGAAAAAAACAAAGTTATGGTTCGTTTTAATATGTAGTTTACCCCCAAACCAAATTTTATATACATCATTTAAAAGTAGATTTTATTTCCAAACGTTCGGTACCAGTGACTTTCTTCTACGATAATTTGTTGAGGAGCTAGTATGGGGTGTTTACTTTTTTTTTCCCACGACTGTACAGTGAAACCTCCATGACTCCTGCAAACCCCTGAATATTCCGTTAAGGGAAGAGGGCTTAGGTGATCCATTAAGCCTCCCTCGAATTTGAAATGTAACTAATTTTTTTCTCCGATTTAGAAAAAAAAATTGAAATTTAATCTTTTCTCTTAGCTTAAAATAACAGATAATCTAAGAATTTTCTGTTGGGGGGGGGGGGAGAGGTGGAAGAGAGCTATTGTCTCTCATAGGATTTGAAAAATTAATTTAATTTATAACTAAAATTTCCTTTTCTTCTATTTTCAAAAAACATAGTCAAATTTATACTTTCGAGTAACTAAAAAAAAAAAAAAAATAAATAAATAAATAAATAAATAAACATTTGATGCTGCCAAGCAATAACAAGCACACAATGCTTCGTTTAAGTACCTACCTCATCATTACTGGGAAGAGACTTGTGTAGCAAATTAGCACATCTTACTGGCACATAGTACGTCATGCTGTTTTCTATCAAAGTTGGTTGCATAGCATATTATGCTGGCAAGCATAAAAAGCATGTAATAGCATGTAATGGTACCTATCTCTTCATGCTTTGACAGAAGCTTAAACAGCACATAAGCACATAAAATGCTTGTACATAGCTTGTCATGCTATTTCTTCCTGAGCTGGCTGCATAGCATATTATGCGGGCAAACATAAAAAAAAAAAAAAAAAACATATAATAGCACATTAAGGTATCTCCCTCTCCATGCTTTGGAAGAAGCTTGAACAGCAAATAAGCATAACGTGCTGGTACATAGCTTGTCATGCTATTTCTTAATAAGCTGGTTGCATAGAATATTATGCAGGCAAGCATAAAAATGCATACAATAGTACGTTAAGGTACCTACCTCTCCATGCTTTGGAAAAAGCTTAAACAGCAAACAAGCATAAAATGCTTGTACGTATCTTGTCATGCTATTTCTACCTAAGCTGGCTGCATAGCATATTATGCTGGCAAGCATAAAAAAGCATATAATAGCACGGTAAGGTACCTACCTCACCATGCTTTGGAAGAAGCTTAAAGAGCAAACAAGCATAAAATGCTTGTATATAGCTTGTCATGCTATTGCTGTGTAAGCTAGCTGTATAGCATATGATGCTGGCTAGCATTGTAAAGTATATACTAGCATGAAAATCTAGCAGACAAAGCAATACATAGCAATAACTAGCATATTTTTGATGGTAGTACTAGCAAGAATTTTGATCTGGGTATCGCTTTTAAACGTATTCCCTTATAATGTTCATACTTTCTCAAATATTTGATATATTTATTTTTTATTGTGCTATGTTGTTTCTACTATTCTTTGTCCAGTCTATGTTTTCTGAAAGAGTCTTTAATTTTGTTCAAAACTGTTTATGCTATAAAAAAAGTGCAAAAATTTATGGAATTTCTTAAACAAATTATTTATCCTCGTGTATACTATAGATAAAACGGTCTCAGCTCAAATCCGACCGCGAAACGGGCTTGGGATCTATTTTTATTTTACTTTTTGGGCTCGGCCGGGAACGGATATATTCCTTCATAAACCAGATTTTTTTTTTATTTATTTATTTATTTATTTATTTATTTTTTATTGATAAATAGAAAAAAAATATAAGAACTTTTTCCTCATTAAAAATTACTTTTCCCTTTTCAAGTCATTGAATTGATATTTTGATCAAAATCAAGGGGAAATTGAAGTTGTTCAAAAACAAGAGAAATTTTGCCCCATTTGCAGATTTATGTCTGGTATTGCAGACTACTATCCGTTGATATGGTGCCAACGAAAGAGGTGCGAAGAATGAATTTGTTTTTATTTCGATTTTTATTTGTGACAGAGGTTATTTTTTAATTGGATTGTTTATTTATTTATTTATTTATTTTTTAGAAAACTACAGGAAGAATATATTTTCTTCTGTTTTTAGTCGACTAGAATTAACTTGAGGTTCGCGAATATTTTAGCCTTCTATTGTACACAAGTCGTAATTGCTCTACATATGAAAATAACTTTAGTGATTATTATGTCTATTATAAATTGTGCTGTTGCTGGAGTTGACTCTGCACATTTACGAAGCCACTTTCAATCGTAAGTAACTAAAATCACCACATTATTCCGATAGAAAACGACCTAGCAGTGTCTCCTCTTTTCTGATAGAAAACGATCTAGCAGTGTCTCCTCTTTTCCAATAAAACCATCGGAGGTTACACGCGTTTAAATTAAGCTTATTTGCAGGATTAAGTCAATCACCAAACATTGTTATGAGGAAGGAATCAATTATACTTAAATATGTACACCTTTTACATAAAATTGGAAAACAATTGTTAGATTCTTCGGCATATAAATTGCAATTTTTGCAAATGCCATACATTTATTCATTAAACAGACGTCATTGAATTTCCCACAAGATTTGCTTATTAAAGAGTAAAAGTACGCGAATCTTTTTAAGCATTAAGTACGTAATTTTATTTGATATCAAAATTCTTTTTTGATAATATTGAAGTAAATTTTTCATTTAACAGTTATTTCTATATAAGAAGTTGTTTAAAAACAATACATTACTTTTGAAATAATTTTTAAATATTATGCAATTTTTTATTGGATATTTTGGTATGGGGCTCGGGATCTGATGATACAAAATATTTCGGGCTCGGGAGGCCTCTGGTCTAAAATAGCCAGTCTCGGGTGAGCCCGAGATAAAAAAAAATCAACCGTGCTCATTTTTAGTGTATATATGGTATTCTTATAGAAATGAACTTGAATGTTGTACAAGGCACAGATTGCCATGTGTTATATCTTCAATATTTTATAGGGTCATCACAATTGTCATTTTTTATTGAATTCGTTCATTGTTCCCTAATTTTTTTTCTAAATTACATTTTCTCTTAAAATATTATTTGAAACAAGAAGTTCTTTAATTCTTGAATTACAGAGGATTTCGCCAAGTAATTCTTTAGTTGTTTGAGAAAATATTTGAAAATCGAAAGTATCCAATGAATTTTGGATTTATAGTGTATGTATATAAACATAGAATGTATACTATTTTAATAAATATTATTAATTACACCATTAATATTTTTCAGTAGATATCTGTTTCTTATTTTAATGCTGCATTTCTAATAAATTTTGAAAATATGAAATATGTAAATAAGATCCCTTTTTTCCTATTCTGCACTAAAATTTATTTAATAAAGAAGCACATAAACTGGTATGTTACAAAACAAATCATTGAAACAGGAGAATTAACGCACAATGTTAAAATACATTTGTTTAAAATATCATTAAAAATTATAAATTTTGTTTTTGATATATGCGTAAAGGATGATTGTAAATATAAATCTGACGGATGTAAATAAAATGTTTCAGGTTGTTTATAAATGGTTCCCTCTTTAGTCAAAATATTTTATCTGTGTTTGCTAAATGAAAATTAAATATTTACAGACATTCATAGCGAATATCTTTCCGGGTTTCTTTTTTTTTCAAACAAATACTCAGAAATCTGAATATTTTTCGTAATGAATAGAATTTATAATTTCAAATTTAAATGAAGATAAGATTTTATAAAAAGGTTTATTCGGTCCCATATATGAATATCTAATTAAAAAACCCAGTAAGTTTGGAAGTTATGGATGTTTCAATTGAACACCAAAATAATGTAAATTTATCAACACAAATATAATAACACTAAATTAACAATATAGTAAATTAACATAACACAAAAAAGTCTTTGTTATAATTGGAAAATTACCTTTTAACAATTGTACAACTACAATTTTATTACCCTTGTGATAACTATTGGCGACAGTTTCTATATTGAATTCCACCAACATGTACATATTTGTTACTTTCTTCTATCTTTACAAGAAGAAAGTATTGGATTCGTGAAAAATTTCGACTTTCGGTTTTCGACGGATTTATACGTTTCAGAATGCCCAGAACACGATTTGATGGTTTTTAGAAAATGTCTGTCTTTGAGTCTGTCTGTCACTCTGTCACTCTGTCACTCTGTCTGTGAGTCTGTATGTGACAAAAATTTTGTGGGCGCTCTATCTCAAGAACTAATGCACGGAATTTCACAAAACTTCATATTTCGTTAGACCTCGATATAAACTGGACCTGATTAGTTTTTGGTGAAAATCGCCCAACAGGTGGCGCTGCTATGCGGCATTTTTCACGATTTCTGCAATAGCTATATCTCAAGAACTACTGCACGGATTTTCATAAAACTTCAGATTCTGTTAGTCCAAGATATAGTTTGGTGCTGATTACAATCGCCCAACAGGTGGCGCTGGTATGCTGCATTATTCATAATTATCGCAATAGCTCTAACTCAAGAAAAAATGCACGAATTTTCATCAATCTTCAGATTCAGTTAGTCCCTGATATAAATTAGTGCTGTTTAATTTTTGGTGTAAATCGCCCAAGAGGTGGCGCTGCTGTGCTGCTTTTTTCACGAATTGCAAAAGAGCTGTATCTCAAGAACTATTGCACGGATTTTCATCAAACTTCAGATTTAGTTAGTCCTTGACATGAATTGACGTATAAATTAGTGCTGTTTAATTTTTGGTGTAAATCGCGCAACAGGTGGCGCTGCTATGCTGTGTTTTTTTGCGATTTCCGCAATAGCTTTATCTCAAGAACTAATGCTTGGATTTACAAAAAATTTCAGATTCAGGTATACCTTGATATCGTTTAGTGCTGTTTACTTTTGGCGTAAATCGTTCAACAGGTGGCGCTGCTATACTACATTTTTTCAGAATTTCCGCTATAGCTCTATCTCAAGAACTAATACATGAATTTTCATCCAACTTCAAATACAGATATACTGTCATATGCATTGGTGCTAAATCGTTGTTATTTCTTGTACTATTTAAATGATTTAATTGCCGTGATTTATATAGAAGAAAGTTTTGTGATGGCCACAACATACTAGTTTTTATTTGTAGTAGAATTCTCTATCAAATATCTAGTATAGGTGCGTTTTAGCGATTATTTTTCAAAAAGTGTTACAAATTCAATTATATTATAGTACCTGGGACGTATGTTGTCCTGATCCCGAGTTTATCAAACATTTAGTGAATTTATATAATTTAGCTAATTTATTTTTCAAAATTTTATTAAAATAACCATCTCTGAATTAATACAAGTACAGTGCCAGCAAAAAAAAAATCTTGATATTCAAGCAATAATCTCAATGTTCAGACGTTTTATTTTACTATTTTATGCTTTAATTAAAAGAGACTTGCGAGAGTTTCTATCGCGCGTTAGTCACGTGGAGTAGTGGCCCTTCCAGCTTCAGATGACTTAGCGTTCTGCTTTTTCTTCATAGTCTGGTACTGGTTTTGAAAGAGCGCTTCTCTAAAAATTTTCAATAACTGTCAAGATTTTTTTTGCTGGCATTATAGATACAGCCATTTATGCCTTGAACGATATAATTATCATATTCATAAAAAAAGAAATTAAATGACATATTAAATAACATTTTGTGTTTTTTTTTAAATTTGTATAAATTCATTTCAATAAAAAGAATAATGTGGATGTGCTAGAACAAATCTTAAATGCAGTTTTAAATTTAAACGTTAAAGTAAACATTATAATTGTTTACGTTACTGCATATTAAATATTACTTTTAAATCCTTATGAAAAGTGATGAAATGTGTCACTTTTAAACAAGAGATGTGCCTGAAGTACTCATATAATAAGAAAATGTTTTTTTTAAAACATCATTTGGTATAAAAAAGTAATATTGGGGTAACCATATATGACTGACGTTTCTTTAAAATTGAATTGGTTTTTATCTATACTTTTAATATTTATTCGAAAAATATCTTCAATTCGAAAGTGGACAACACAGATCGGGCGGCGGCGACACAAATGACCACGTCATCGAGTTACGGGAAGAAATCATCATGTAGGAGAAGACTTTTATGAATAGATTAAGGAATGACTGGTCTGCCTTGACATTTCATGGTACCATATGAGCAGCAGCCGGTGCCAACTCGTCATTTTGGTGCCACTATTACGTCATCGAGTTACGGGATGAAACCGGTGCCAAATTAAAGGTAAAATATTGTATTTTAAGAATATTTTGGTCTATCTGCACATAACATGGTAGAAATCCCCGGAAGACTAAAATCTATAACAAGAAAATACGTCATAATGTACAATTGAAACCCTATAACGATAATATTTTACATTACTTTGCCATATATATTACTTCGAATAGAATATCAAGATAAATTAAGGGTTTAGGAAAAGCTTCTTAACAGTACGTGAGAAAATGACTGATTCGGCATAACTTAGTACAAGCGAGAAGAAAGGGGCGCCAAATCCTTATTTTGCCAGTACTATCACGTCATCGAGTTACGGCTTGACATGTTGGCACATTAAACATACTGATTAGTACAATACGAATATTTCAGTCTGCTTCGTCATATCTTGTTAGGAGATAAGCAGAGCAAGACGCCAATATTTAATTTTGGCGGTATAACGATGTCATCCTGTAACAGCTTGAAATTTTGGCACATTAAAGATACATATCAGTACAATAAGAATATTTCAGTCTGCCAAATCGTATCTTGGTACGAGACGCGTAGATTGGGGCGCCAATTCTTAATTTTGGCGGTATAATCATGTCATCCAGTTACGACAAGAAATCTCCATATAGGACAAGGTTATTAGGAGTAAATTAAGGAATAACTTCTCTGCCTCGATTTTTCTTGGTACTATATGAGAAGCAAAGGGCGCCAACTCGTCATTTTGGCGTCAGTATCACGTCGTCGAGTTACGGAAACCGGTTCCAAATTGAAGGTAAAATAAATATATTTAAGAATATTTTGGTATGCCTGCGCATATCCAGATAGAAACCTCCGGCAGACTAAAATATATAACAAAAGAAAATACGTCATAATGTTCAATTGAAACCCTATAAACATAATATTTTACATTCATTCAACCATTAATTCATCTTGAAAATCAATTAGAAGTAATATATACATGGCAATGTAATGTAAAATATTATATCTGCAGTGTTTTAATTGTACATTATGACGTATTTTTTTGTTAC
The DNA here is from genome assembly GCA_963932465.1 of Maratus speciosus. Classification (NCBI taxonomy): domain Eukaryota; kingdom Metazoa; phylum Arthropoda; class Arachnida; order Araneae; family Salticidae; genus Maratus; species Maratus speciosus. Next base: position 69,030,007 of record OZ010795.1, on the reverse strand, counting down.
TGATTTTAGCTAGCCGCGAGTTTCTACCAGGATATGCGCAATCAGACCAAAATATTCTTAAAAGTGTTTAATTTACATTCAATTTGCCACCGGATTCATCCCGTAAATTGATGACGTGAGAGTGACGCCAAAATGACGAGTTGTCGCCCGCTGTTCATATCGTACAATGAAATGTCGAGGCAGACCAGTCATTCCTTAATCTACTCCTAATAATCTTGACCTACATGAATATTTCATGTCGTAACTGGATGACGAGTTAAAACAGCCAAAATTAAGAATTGTCACCCCGCTCTGCTCGTATTGTACCAGGATAGGACGAGGCAGAGTGAATTATCCTTATTTTACTGATATGCAAATTTAATGTGCCAAATTTTAAAGCCGTAACATGATTACGTGATTATACCGCCAAAATTAAGAATTGGCGCCCCGCTCTACCCGTCTCGTACCAAGATAAGATGAGGTAGACTGAAATACTCTTATTGTATTGACATGTGCCTTTAATGGGACAAAATTTAAAGCTGTTACACGACGGCTTGATTATACGACCAAAATTAAGAATTGGCGCCCCGCTCAGCTTATCTCCTACCAAGATATGACGAGGCAGACTGAAAATTTCATATTGTACTAATCGGTAGGATTATTGTGCCAATATCCCAAGCTGTAATTGATGACACGAGAGTACTCTCAAAATAGGGGATTTTCTTCTCGTTTTGTACCAAGTTATCCCGAATCAGTCATTTTTCTCACAGATTGTTAATAAGCTTTTCCTAAACCCTCAATTTAACTTGAAAGTCGATTCAATGTAATATATATGGCAATGTAATGTAAATAAATACGTTTATAGTGTTTCACTTGTACATATGATGTATTTATTTGTTATAGATTTTATTCTGCTAGGGGTTTCTACCAGGATATGCGCAGGCGGAACAAAATATTCTTAAAAGACTTTATGACGATAAAGAAAGGACCTTAAATTTGGCACCGGATTTATCCCGTAACTCGATGACGTGATAGTGACGCCAAAATGTCGAGTTGGCGCGCTTTGCTGCTCTTATCGTAATAGAAATGTCCAGGCTGACAAGTCATTCCTTAATCTACTCCTAAAAATCTTGCCCTACATCATGATTTAATCCCGTAAATCGATGACGTAGTCATTTGTGTAGCCGCTGCCCGCTCTAACAGACTTGCTCTAAAATAAAAGAATTGTACTTTGATATTGTGAATTAAAATTGGAAATATTAATGATCATGCTTTTAAAATATAACATAAATGTATAATGAAAATGTAGTCCCACTAGCCCCATTTTTCTAGCATTTTATATTTAATTATTATAACAATTAGACGTATAAATCAATAAATGAAAAATATATCTTATCCTAACATTTTATGAAAAAAATGCATTATATGTAAAAAAAAAAAAAAAAAAAATCATAAAATTATAATTATGATGTGTCATTAACTCATTGTAACTATTTAATATAAATCCCAAATTTCAGCAGTTTAGTTCTTGAAATTTTGATCACAATTCCTAAATATATTTATCTAGGAAAATTGAGAGCATCAAGTAGAAGAATTCTAAAATGAAGGATTACTCCCTTAAGTGTCGCAAGCATGCATTGCGATTTCAGCTTTCACCAATTAGAAAACAAAGTTGTCGCGTAATTTAACAGCAGATGGCTGAAATCACTAATCAGTTTTGGAAATTTTCGAGAATTCAGATTTTAAGTAATCAGATTTATAATAAGTGGAATATACAGATAGTGCTTTCAAACAAAATGATTTATTTAAAATATTCTTTCGAGCATATTAACAATAAACTAATTACTACGATACATTCATTAGGAAAATCATTGTCAGTTCCTTGAAATGGAGTATCATGAGAATAAACGTATTACCTGATCATTAAATATCTCTTTAATCTTCTTTCTTTATTTTCACTGTAAATTGTAGGATTAAATTTATTACACAAAATCTACAAAAAAGCATGATTAAAAAACAGAAGAAACATTTATATATATATATATATATATATATATGCATACATAATTTGAGTTAAAAAAATAATAATAACACATGATTTTCCACATAAAGTTAATTTTTTCAACCACAGTGTTACATAAATATCACTATTTTAAAATTGATTTCTTGATATTATATTTTAAACAAATGTATCAGCAGCTAATAGATAAAACAAGAAAACGAAATTGATCTTAAAGTTTAAGAAATTAACTAAACACATTCAAAACTTAAAGTTTTTCAAGCATTAGTGACATAAAAACGTATATAGACAGAGTATTACCTAAGATTACATTTTTTGAAATAAAGTTAAGTTTATATATACAGATTTTAACAAAGATACTTTGCAATTTCATTTTTCAGTATAAACAAAACATTGACAAATATATGCATGCAAAGTAGTACAGTAGTTTTGTTTATCAATTATTAAATATCTATATGTGCTCAATTATTTTTACAAAGCTCGTTATGGCGATGATATCTTATATTTTGCTATGATACTTATTTTTATCACTTCTTGCTTTCACCAATACCGAGCGGGTTTCAATGAAATTCGACATTATCATGAGCTTTACCGCATTTTCCTTTTGCGGAACTTGCCTTGTGAAACAGTCTGTATTTTTTTACATGTAGATTACGACGCTAATTTTGTACGAAATATGCTTCGTGTAGTGTTTTATACTAATGAAACGTCCTGTAAAATCATGTTACTTCCTCTAAAAAATGCTTTAATACAAAAGTAATTTTTTATTAATTAAAATAATCATTAAGTAGTTGAATGTACCAAACCCAAAATTTTCTTCTATCGAATACATCTTAATATTTCAAAATGTAATTACAAATGTCAATACTTTAATTTTTTATTAGTTTAATACTATACCAACTTTAACTTTCATCTTAAATTTCCGTTTCAGTCAATTAATCAGAGTAAGAACGATTTAATTTTAATCATGATATTTATCAAAATCGATAGTTTTCTGTTATTCTGTTTTACATCTGCTGTTCGCGAATAGCCGGATTATCATTATGCGAAGTTCCCGTCGCTTTACGGGAAGCCGCATAGTGGGACGTTTTGACGATCTAGGTAGACAAATTTATTTCGGTGAAGTTTAATTAGTTTTTACTGTTTTTTTTTTTTTTTAATGTATAACTAATAAAATACTCAAACAGTGATAAATATTTGGTTATTAAACAACAATGTCTTAAAATAAAAAGTACAGGGCGCCCGCTAAACTCCGTTCCCACCCTCTTAACTGCCGAACGACTGGATCAATATTCATAAACGTAGTGTCTAGGTATAGTAAAAAGGCTATGTGCTACTAGATAAAAGATCTTACAGCGCCCTCTGATGCAAAATACCGGCATTAGCGTTCCTATCGCGAAAACGGTTCGAAATATGGGATAAAAGTGAATGACAAATTTGTAGAGCATCATCGGTTTAGTTCGAAAGGATATCTTCTGAACATGAATGCTAAATGAATCTGAGCATTAATCTGGTTTTTGAGATAGGAATACTAACTCAGCTGTTTTGAACCAGTGATGCTGGAAGCGGTGTCATCTGGTAGAGTAGTCATAGACACTTTAATATACCTATACACCACTTTTATGAGTATAGCTGCAACCGATAGGAAATCAAGAGCGTTGGAAGGTCTTTAGTGGGAACTCTGTATAATGCATTACAAATAATGCGTTAAACATACTTATTTTACGATTAAGTAAAAAACAATTTAATGCACACATGTAAGTTAACATTAATTTCTTTTTTGTAGTTTTGTCTACTCAGAATTTATAAAGAAATTTGTGTAGTCAACCTGCAAAATATTTTTTTTTAATAAAATCATATTAAAAAAAAAAAAAAAAAAAAAAAAAAAAAAAAAAAAAAAAACTTTAATGCTTTCTGGTACCCTGTAAAACATAAATGCTACCAAAATTATTTTCGGTTGAAAAAATGCTGTTGTGTGAATAAATAACCTACCTATATAAATTTTATTCAATTTGAAATAAAATTTCTGCATATAGACGGTAATGCATTCGAATTTTTTATGAGTTCGTAAAAAAGAAATACAATTGCTAAGCACTTTGTTTTCAATTTAAAAAATGCTATTGTGTATCTCCATAACCTATAGTAATTTTGTAGAAATTTAATTAAAAATTCAGCTATTTAGCAACAATCTTTCCACGATTTTTTGTGTGCCACTGTAAAAAAATGCTTAAAAAAGCAGGTAAAAATTGCCCTGCTTGTCAAATTATAATTTAATAGAATTGCCATCGGAAAAACACATGTAGGCAAACTTTCAGTTCAATGAGATAATTGTATGTGATTTAAAATTGTCCTGCAAGATTTGAACTAATTTTTATGTGGCCCTGTAAAAAAAGCGTAACGGCTGCGTTCCATAAATTATAATAATATTGCATTGTCATCAGAATTACATATCCTGAGCAAAGTTTCAGCTCAATCAGATTATTGAAATTGGTTTAAAATTAACTTACATGTTTGAATAAAAAAAATTGTGAAGCCCTGTAGAAACAGTATTCTATACAAATTTCTACGTTCTTTAAATTATAATAATATTTTATTGTCATTCAAATACACATGTATTCATTGTTTCGGCTCAATGAGATAATTAAAAATGATTTAAATTTGACTTGCAAGATTTGAACTAAACATACATACATGCACTGGTAGTTAATATGATGGTTTTTCATTAATAAATACTTCTTGATTTGCAGCTATCTGAAGGAGTTTGTTTCATCTTTCAATACTTTAGGAATGGTACTTTGATTTATAAAAATGCTTATTGTTGAATAATTTGTTAAAAATCAAGATGAAATTTGTAAACAACATCAAGGATCATCCAGAATTTCAGCCATTGGAAAAAGCGGCAAAGAAGGTTTAATATCGCTTATTTTTAAACAAAAGTGGGTTACATGTAACCTTGACAAAGTTTTGACATTAGATCTACAAACTCGTGCTATTAAATAAAACAGAATAGTCACGACGTGCTTCAAAATTAGAGGAAGCTAGTGCAACTTTTGAAACTCCCTCAAACTGACTGTGCGAATGGCTATATTACGGTCACAATTAATCGACGTCTTTGATTTTTTGCACCAAAACTTGTTCGGATATCGACAATACATACATTCAGCTACCGGTACATGCGGTTTTGTCAATTTCCGAGATAATTTGAAAAATCGATTTTGTCCACTTAGATCATGAAAGTGACCCACTGTGCGCAGGTGTAGAATATAACTACGAAAAATGAACAACCTTATACGAAAATCGCTATTCTAGTGGTTTTGTTGGAATTTTTTCGAATTCAAGGAGGTTTAGTACAGCCAAAAACGTACACAAATAATTTGGTTCAATTCTATGCATATCTTCATACACTTTTCTATGGTAAAATAATGAAAATGGCACAAACATCGCTATTACAGATTCCCCTTCTGTCGGAATTTTTTTTTCCAAATTTAGGGATGACCTGCTTGCCAAAGCCAAAAACACAACAAAAAAATGATTCAACTCTATGCATAACTTCATGGACAGACAGATATTTTCCATAAACATGTATTTGGGGATCTATGTTGCCTAAAACGTTTAAATCCTTCGAAAACCGGAAGTCGAAAAAAAGTTTCAATTAGAGTGCTTTCTTTTATTGAAGATAGACGAAAGTAAAAATAGAATGTTTTACGAGGATAACACCGCCATTACAAGTGTGTTTGATCAAATATTAGATTAAATAATATATGATTTCAATAAATGGTTCTGTCCAATTTAAAGTAACATACATTGTCTAACCTTGCGTACAAAAATCGTGCGTAAAATTGAATCTCACGTTATTCAAATACAATATTTACAAACAAAAAAATAGAAAGGTTACAAAAGTTAATAATATGATATTCAAAGCTACTATTTTGTATTGAATGTTAGTAGTCATATACAATGTGTATAGTTCAATTTAAAAAAAATGTCATATTTTACAAATAAATATAAAATATTGGTACACAGAAAAAAATTAAATCCATGTACAATTATATATTGTTTAAAATGTGACATTTTGCGCCTAATATTTTCATAAACGCGTTAGAAATCTCTCGTATAATCAGAGTTCTGTTACCATAAAATTTAAAATACCACTTTATTTACTAAATATAAAGCAAATTTTCCTACATTGCGAATGCAGAGTATACAGTATTAGATATATATGTTTTACCAGTTTAGAAAAATGGTGGATTTTTTTATTATTATTCTTTACTGGATAGTAACAAGAATATGGAAAAAAGCACTTTTAATGTAAAACTGATTTTAATATTAATTAGATCACATATAAACAAAACAGTTGAGCAGTATAAATAGTTTTATTAAATAATACTAGATAAATATATTAAATTTCTTATGAAAAAAATAAAGTGATATATTGCAAGATAAATATTTTAAATAATACGAAAAAACTTGTAATTTTGATAATTTTAATGTTTGAAAATATTAATTCCAAACACGTAAAGTTTAAATGAATGAGATAAATTAACTACTGTGTACTTAGTAGGTAGCTTTGACTTTGAACAATCGTAAGATAAAATTACAGCATTTGGCTGAGGGAAATTTCGGGATAATCTCTTATTTCGTGATCCTCCCGAACGATGTTATTTGATTAGAAGGTTAAGTTTAATCACATAAATCTAAACTCAGATTTATATTAAAGGGAAATCTTGTTTAAAAAACATTTACACAGGAAAGATGAATGGGAAAGATACCAGAAGACACTTAATTTTTCACTAAGTTACGTTTCTATGTGTGATATGTATCATTAAATAAGTGAATTGGAAAACAAATACTGATTAATCCAAAAGTACCGGGTCATACATAAAGAAGTGTATAGAGTCAATACACATTAAAACAAGTACAGAGTAAGATACTTTATATTAATCTTCAGCAGATCTGCAAGAAAATGTTTTAAAATTTTCTACAAACATTATAATATATTCCATGAATGTGTACATATTCTGTCTCATGTTACACACAGTTCACATAGCACACTTCGTTTCTATGTGTGTTATGTATTAGTAAATAAATGAATTTGAAAACAAATACTGATTGGCACAAAACTACAAGGGTCATACACAAAGAAGTATAGAGAGTCAAGACACATTAAAACAAGTACAGGGTAAGGTATTTTATATTAAGTGTCATAAGAACAGCAAGGAAATGTTTCGAAATTTAATGCAAACTGTAGAAGATAGATATTCTATGAATGTGTTCATATTTTGTCTGATGTTACACACATTATCTATTTCGATTCAATTATCTATTTTAGCCCATACTGTCAGTTTTATAATATTGATCGGGCCCCCAAAATAGTCTTGGTAAAGTCTTCTTTTTCAAAGAGTATAGCAGGAAATTAAAAAAAAAAAAAAAAAAAAAAAAAAAAAAAAAAAAACAAAAAAAAAACAGGTGTATAAAGAGTATGCATTTTTAAGGTAAAACTCATTTCAATTTTAATTAGGCTATATAGGCTATATATAGGCAAAACAGTTGAACATTATTTACTAATTCAAAATACATTTGCTAAAATAGAAGAATACAAATATTCAATTTATGAGCCTTTAATAAATGGATATATTGTATGGCAAATAATTAAAAAATGCGAAAAACTTGTAATTATGATAATTTTAACGTTTTAAAATATAAACTCCAAATATTTTAATTTTAAATGAATGAGATAGATTATTGAGTAAGTAGATTTGACTTTGAACAATCGAAATATAAAATCACCTTGGTTCCTTTCGTAGGTTCAGCCAATACATGTTCCACCCATCAGGGTCATCTGAGTTCCATTTTCCCCAAAACTGAATAAAAAAGTGAGCTACTTGTCCCCGTAGAAAATACGCTTTTTAGTCCAGTTCTTCCTTGCTTGTTAGCTGTTTAGTTTGCGACACGGTTTGCAAGCAATTTTTTTTTAGTATAATGTAATCACATTCTTTATTACGCCTCTGTACAGCATCTTTGAATATGTATGCACCGAGATTATTTTTAATTTGCTGTACGGGCATATATTTTATCTAAATATCAATCTCCGTGTTTTCCGACCGGCTTGTTTTCCGTTTGAAATTATAATTTCTAGAGAGTACTTGATATATTCACATCGCACTGTTTGATTTAAATTTTTTACAATTTGAGAAACAGTTTTATTTTGTGATTTTAATTAAAAAAATTGCATAAAGTGCTTAAACTTTTGAGACTGTATCTCTTCAAAAGAAAAAAGAAAGTAAATTAAATGAAAAAATAATGCAATTTTTATTTTAAATACACAAACTACTTATTTGATATCATTTTGATTAAATACCAAGTATTTATCGTAAATTGACTTCATATATTTTGGTCTTCAATTATTTTTAACCAGATTTGAAGAGTGTATAAACTTTTGAGACAGTCTATAGTAATTCTGTAGCATTTAAACTATTGAGTACCGAACTTCAATTTAGATACAACTACTAAAATATGCTCATTTTAAAATAAATATTTTCTTTGAAACTAATCGTACGAATGTCATAAAAAAATAAGCTAACTGAAGGGTTTATAATTTATTTATTGGACAAACTTGGGTACTGCTATTGAAAAAAATGGTTGGTTTGATTTTGATACGTAAATGTACTCTTGTGAAAATTCTTTATACATCATTCAAAAGTACACTTTATTTCCAATAGTTCGGTACAAGAAACTTTCTTGTATAGTAATTTGTTGCAGAGTTAGGAGAAGGTGTTTATTTTTTTAAACCTAAGTTCGTAGTGAACTACATAGAACTACATTGTTTGAAATATCCGCATTTCTTACGTTATCCAACAGTATGGATACACAAGATTTTTCTTCATCTTGCTTGTCTGGATAGGAAAATAATTAAAAGGGTAATCAACAGGATGCACAGTATGAATGTGCCATTTATGCACAAGAAATATGAGAAACATAGCTATTTATTCAATAACCTTATGTTCAGCTCTAAATAAAAGACGAGTCTTTAATAGAAAATGGCTATCATTTTACAGTTATCTACACTACATGCATAAAATCCTAATGAAACGATTTTGAGAAGAAACGGATATATGAAACGAATTTGAGAAACGGATATATGAATCGACTGATTAAACAACTGATTATGTTTCAACCGATTTCTCCTAAAATATGGTTGCGATGAATTTAACACCAAAAATCAGCATTGATCTGCAGATCTCAAAACTGGTGTTATAATTTTTAAATTCGAATTAGTTTTCGAAATATTAATCTTTTTCTAATTTTATATAGACTTTTCTAAGGATGGACACTCAAATTTTAATCAAACACATATTTTTTTTTTTTTTTCATATATCAGAAAAGATTGATATGGTAACCCGGCTATTGTTGTTTATTGGATAATAAATGTTTATTTACTTTTATTTCTTTTTATAAATTATATAAATTATTTGGTTCTATAATTATTATTTTTTTTTATATTTCCTTTAGAAAATAATAGAGAATAATAAAAAAATACGGTATTATTTAGTTATTCCGTCGACCAATTTCGCCAAATTATATAAATCGCCAAACACTCGCCAAATTATACAAATTGACATAATTTTTATTTTAAATAACGAAAGAACAAATAAATTAGTAAAACATTAATAAATATACAAATAAAAAGTCGAAATAAAAATCACTTGATGACGTAAACACGTTTAACTTGCTTAAAGTCAAGTGAATGTGACATTTATGATCAACCATTATTGACATTTAATCTTATAGTTTGGCGATAGATTTTTGGTAGACGGCATAACTAAGCAACAGCAAAAATGCATATGTAACTGGTATTTGAAAACGATGTTTTCGCCAAATTTTCGTAAAAAAAAAAAAAAAAAAAAAAAAAAAAAAAAAAAAAAAAAAGCTAACTGGCGAGTTGAAAAAAAGCTACTGCCGAGATTTGCGTCAGGCCAGCGTAACAGTACCAAGCATTCTTTGCAACCATGGCAAATTTTATGTAGTTTTATTCGAAAGACAGTTTGTGATTTTTTAATAAAAATGGAAAACTTCCGGTCCCATATTGGCACCATTTTTTTTCTTACGCCAATGTCATATACGGAACGGGCACTTAACTGGCGCCACTGTATCGTTATTTTGCTTGATATGGTAAGCCGGATGTTGTTGTTTATGCTGTTGATGCGTTCCCCAAATTAGCGTCGTTAAAAAATTGCGCCAATGTGGGACGTATATGACATCTGTGCCAAACTTTCATATGAACGACGAAGGGATCAGACCGTATTTGTTTATGGCAGTTGATGACTTGAATTATTATAATATTGATGAAATGATTGCGATAGAATAATATTTGACGACTTATCACCTGTGCCTGGATAACATTAAAGTACCCAAATGGCACCTAGAGTATAAAAAGCGAAGTGGTCCGCCTGGAACTGTTGATGATAGTCACATGACTTAGGCTATTGTTATAGAGATTGTTTTAATATACCGGGAGACAAAGACTCTGTATACTTAATTTATTTTATTTTAGCTTCTTTTCAAATGTTTAACTGATCCTCTTTAATGAAAAACGAAAACAGCCATTGGATGTCTTAACAACAACTGACTCGCCCTTAAATTTTTACAATCAAAGGGAATAGAATGGAAAACCGTTTACAGGGAAATCTGCACAGCTTTTCTCAGTATAATTCAATCTTCTCTAATATTTTTAAAACCCATCAGATTAGCATGTTTTTAGATTCTGCGGTATCTGAATGGGGGTTGTCGAGCGTAACTTTCAGGGGGCAGAAACCCCTAGTTGTTATTATAAACATACTGTTGGATTCTATTTTATTACTTTTATTCAGCGAAGGTGCGAAAAATATGAATTAGTTCTAAATTACTGTGTTTAACATTTTGATTTTTAAAATATATATATGCGTACACTAAGAAAATACGTGTATTGAATTTTCTCTTCAAAACTCGAAAATGTCTACTTTGCTATACACATTTGCATTACAACATACAGAATGCGCCAATCTAAAGTAAACATTATCTGAAATACTTCAATCTAACGCTGCACTTTCGTCAAAGCATAGGTGTACTTTACGGATAAATCTATTTATTAAATTATAACACGTTCAGATATATATCATCCATGCTTCTTTCATTGGGAATGTTTATCAATTATCGCTTGTTGCTATTCCTAACATATAATACTATCGTATTTAATTATTTTAGTCAATGAATGTAAGATAAATATAAATCAGTTAAAAATTGCTGCGTTTAATCTTTCCTATTTTCTTAAATATATGTATGTACACTCTCAAAAAATCGGATAATATAACAAATTTTGTGTTGATTGTACTTTATCAAAACACGAATATCTCTACTTTGTTTTCCCATTTGCGAACAAAAATGTGCTTTAATATACCCTAAAGTACCACCTGCATTTTCATAAAATCACAGGTGTGTATTACAAAAATTGTTCCGACTGTACATTAGGGTCGTCACAAGCAACATGGGAAACTTTTTTTTAAACATTTTCTTCTGGGGGACCCCCCTAAAATGTGCCAATCAGTTAGAAAATGAGATTGGAAAAGTTTCAGCTCAATTGAATAACATTAATCCGTGCCTCATCGAAGTTGAATTCTTCACAATTCGCAATTTTTGGCGAAAAATTGTAGTTTTTCTTTCTTTAAGAGAAATCTATTTGTCTTCGAAACCATATTGTTGTTTTATTTCATGGAAACTGTTGTTGCAAAAAATTAACAGTTTAGTGATGATTATATAGAATTTATACAACTTTGTTTAATATTTAAAATCATCTTTCTACAAAAGACATTTTTGTGGCACCTGGTGCTTTTAATCCTGTCACATGGATAGTACAGACCATTTATTCTATCAAAATCTATCGCATCATGTCTGTATAACAAACTTAAAAAAAAAAAAAAAGGTATTAGAGAGCTTTTCTTATTTCTAATCAATATTTATGTAAACAAGTTGGAAATTGCTCGTCAAACGTGGCAAATGAGGTGCGTTCGTACTATAACTAGTTTTATAATTATTTTTTGCACCCCATATTGTACTGAATGTGTATTTGTTTGCACTTCATAAGTGCATAGTCTGTAACATCATTAAAATGCACTTGCAATATTTTTTCCCCATTCCCCTTAATGTAACGGGAAACTTTTGACTGTTCCTGTAATTAAATTACACATCCGATTTTCATAAAATTTGAAATCGCTCGACAAAATTTTGCAGCAATTATATATTTAAAATTTCAGCCCATTCGGAAGGCTGTAACATCATTAAAATGCACTTACAAAAATTTTTCCCATTGGCCGTAATGTAAAGAAAAACTTTTGACTGTCCCTGTAATTAAACTATACATCCGATTTTCATAAAATTTGAAATGGCTCGACAAAATTTTGCAACAATCATATATTTAAAAATTCAGCCCATTCGGTTGGGTAGTTTTTGCTCTGTTACATGCGGACGGACGGACAGACGGACAGACGGACAGACGGACTGAACGACGACTATAGGTGCTACGTATTTATATAATTACGAACGCACCTAAAAAGGCTTCTTTACTCTCATTTTGGCCCCCAATCCAAGATCTGCAATTAATAAAATCACTTGTTCAATACAGAAAAAAATGATAAATAGGTTGAAGCCAAAACATTCACTAAAATAATGAACCACATTTGGCAACATAACTCGGATCAAGTTGCATTTCCATTTTTAGATTATACTTTGGGGGGGGGGGGGGGAGCCAACATAAGCATGGCTGTAAAATTAATGCCATTCGAAGCAGAAAATGATGATGATGATAGGAATGTAAGAGCAACGAAAGGTTTCAACGAAGTGGATTATTTATTGAACAAGGAAGTCGATGTTTTTGTTCCATCTTAAACTATAAAAAATTTTTAAAGATTTTATATTAATAAGCATTTTTTAAATAATGATCCTAATGTATGGTGTGAAAAATAAACCTTATTTGAAAGCAAAAAATTAGTGAATGGTTTTAAAGTTGTCAATGATACAGCTGAAAAGGGAATAAAATTAACCCGAGATTTCAATTCCTGTTTAACAAAATACGAAAAACAAAAACAGTAATGCTAAAAGTTGCATCTGAATGTAGAAAAACTTTTCAAGATTCTTCAAAACCCACATTATCTAAGCCATCACCACCTTAAAGTGACAATTGTAAGGTATAATATTCTTTTTAATTCATTATGCTTCCTTTCTTGTAACACAACTTTAATAATAAACTGCAGTTGAGCATTATTTGTTCTCATTTTTATAATTTTTTGTACCCTCCCCTTTTTTAATTCTTTCAGTTTAAAATTCTGTTTTTTCATTTTCTTTGATTTTTTTTAAAATTAAATCCTTTATTATGGGCAAAATGAAAAAAAAAAGATAAACAAAAGGTGGAAAACAGATGAAATGGAATGTTACGATGTTTTTTCGCATTTTCATAAAAAGTGAATTTTTAGGATTCGAGTGAAGTGTGGTCCAGAAAATGCACATATATTTAAATATATACATTTTTAGGAAATATTGGTGCGTGTTTTTGCAAAGCAAAACCTTTTTTTTTATAAAATGAGGCCTGCATTATGTTTCTCGATTCAATTGTATTCATTTGATGAAGAGAAAACAGAATTTTTTTGAAAAAAAAAATTAACCTCAATGAGGCACGGGTTAACATTATCCAATAACATTATCTAAACATTGCCAATCTAATTTTCTAGTCAATTGGCAACTTTTTAGCGGTGTCACCTAGAAAAATTCGAAAATTGATTTCTTGTGACCACCCTAATTTACATAGTAGTATTAGATAAGGAATTTTTGCTTACTCATTTTTTTTTTAAACAAAAAAAATTATAAACATTAGTTCAAAATTTAACGAAATTCTTCAGTCAAAAGACTCAAATTTGTCAAATATCACAAAATTCTATGCCAATGACAGAGCTGTTCTAACAATTTCCATCTTATATATTTCACGTTATTTCACGATTTTTTTCAGTTGAGTGCTTAACTTTAAAATAACGCGATTATGAAAGTTTAAACATGATTCTTTAAAAAATAACACAATTCTTCGTTATTTATAGTTCTTTTATAAGTATGTTAAACTTTTAACACAGTAAAATCTAAACCGAAAAAAAATATTTAGAAAATAATTGAAGGAATTTCGCAATATTTTGTCTTTTTCTTGTAAATTATAAACGTAAAAAAAATATTCTTTAACATTGGAATAATTGTTATTTATTTAATCTATTAAATGCGTGAAATATTTTGATTTTTTTGTACGAAGTACTAAGGTCATCATTTGTACATGCAGACTAAACCACATAGTATCACAAGCGAAAAATTGTGTCTAAAATATACATAATGACAAACTGCGCATTATTCGACGCCTTTGATGTTCAAAAGTAAGAGGAAGATTTAAAGTGATCAACCAAATAGATTATAATGGCTGTGTACCTGTCGCGCTAGTATCACAAAAACGTCCAATTAGGTTGTTACTTGCATGATATATTGCTTGTGTAAGCAAAATTATCTATGTAGATTTTGGCGTAAGAGGGAATGTCTGTTTGTTTACAATGACATTCAAACATTTCGCAAACCTTTTGGATTATGAAAATAATTGTTTGAAGTGCGGTTTGGTAATATTACAATACTTCAAAAGTAATAAAATTGAGATGAACTACAAGATCTTTAAGTAAAATAATGCTATAAAAAGTAATAAAATATCTTTATTAAGATTGACGATCGTTTCGTCGCACCAACGGCGACATTTTCAAAATCATTTATGATAAAAAATATTTTCACATAATTTAAAAACAATAAACATAGTAAACCCATTAATTACAAGATCTTTTTTACAGAAAACGGTGTCAATGGCATGTAATGTTAATTTTCAGATTCCCATGAAAAATATTTTATATCTTCGCTGCCCTAAGGCTAATTTATCGAAGTGAGCTTTAGAAATGCTGTATTATCCGCAATATAAGGAACCTAATATTCGTTATAAACGCGCACGATAATCTCTCCTCTACACAACAACTGTATATTCTTATATACTGCCAAACAAAATAATTCCGTTTAAATAAAGTCTGTGAACGATAATTGAAAATAGGTATCTTGCTTCTTTACTTATTGTGGATGATATGTCATAAGCAGGATAGGATAAGTACTCGTGTACAAAGAGATGGTTATGCAAATAAAATTAAGTCGTAAATAGCCGCCGTAGAAACGCAAGAATTCAGAAATATCACAGATATTTCGAATTTGAAGCCAGGAATTAATGAGATATTTTTAGGTTAGGGGAGGTAGGAGATATATTTAACCTTCGAACGGTTTTATAAGGAAATCAGTCTTACAGTCAAAGAATTTCATTCTGTAAAATTTTACATAAAGTAAAAGTACTTTTATGCAAACTTCCTTACGAAAAAGAATGTATTAGAAGCTTATAATTCTGTGTCATGTTAAAAATATTTTAATCAAAATAAAACTACGTTGCAGCGTACGTTGAGGCTCCTAATCTGCCGATTTTCTAGGCTGTTTATGGAACTTCTGATTTAAAATGTACTAATATTTATGGCGTTTTCAATTTATACTATTTCCTTAAATGTATGAGATTTCTTATTGACTGAAACGCATAACGTAAATTTAAATCTTGCAACAGTAGAATGATTTTTTACGATATTTTATTAAATATTTAACTTTACAACTGTTATAAGTCAATATACAAATAGTGTACTTATATTTTTGTTACATTGTTCCATGCGCTAGGACATTACATATTAACGTAGAGAAATATTTCTGAAAATTCCAGCTGCAATAGGAACCTAAAAACCTAACAAGCAAAATATTAACTTCTACCTATTGTGAAATATAATATGTATCACATAATTGAAAAATATTATTCCAAATACTAAGTAAGTATGATGACTAATGTTACGGTTTTTATCCTCTGTAGTCAGTCGTAAAACTTTCTATCAAGAATATAATAATAAGGAGATTTTTTATCGAAATATAGCAGAAACAAATTAATAAATTAAAAACAAATACTGATGACATTTGTTTTACTACTCAAAGGCAAGTATAAATACGGTCTTTTTTATTTTTTAAATAATTTTATAGTGCTAAAATATAATGGATTTTTTGTGTTATTTTCCTTTGTGTTTAAGAATTTCAAAAGTAGGCTAAACAAATACGATTGTCAGTTTTGAAATTTTAATCTAAAATATCAGCTTTTGACTACGAAACATATTAATTTGCATCACTTAAAAATACCTAATTTCTCCAAAAACTGGAAAAAATATTAATACTAATGTTTTCATTATTTTGTTATCATCATCCTATCATTATAACTATTAATACATATAGTTTTGAAATATATGTTATAATTGAGAATCCCTTACGTAATGTAGTTGACAGTGTAATAGGGGAGCTAGGGGATGAAGGGGACAAGGGAAGGATGGGTCATTCTCAATATTTCATGCAATAAACGTTTTTTTTAGTTGATTTCTATTCTCATATATAGTCCTAGCATAGTGTGCTTTAGAACCAAAAGCAAAACCACATGGCTTTTTTTCATTTTTTTACAAAGTTGCATTTTTGGAAACTCTGCTTAAAATTAACTTTTTTTTTTTTTTTTGTAATTTGAAGTTGTGAAATATTTTATCCAATTAATGAAATAAGATAGGTTGTAGTTATTTATTTGAAGTTTCAATATTGGCAATTAAAATGAGTGCATATTAAAGGACGTGACAAAATAATTTCTTAGGCAAAATAGCGGACAATGTAATCCATGTAACATAGAGATGATTAGGGCGATTTAAATGGGGATGAATAGGGCAGTCTTTTTCAACACTAGAGATGTTAAAACATTTATTTATTAACTAAAAAAATATTACATAGGTTTATAAGTTAATGATTTATGTTAATTATAAGTATAAAACTATAATCGTATTATATAGGTTGTTTATTATTAAAAATTATATTGAATCTTAATTATTGTTTTGTAATAAAGGTTAAGTAGTTTATCAAAAAATTACTATTAAAACATTATCAAAATAGATAAAATTGTTAAAGTAGCATATGTTTATTGATCAGATGGGTTAAATTACATTGAATTTGAAACTTGTGCTTAAGGAGGTCCGGGACACATTTTCAAAAAAATTTCATTTTTTTAGTTAAAATTTTGATTTTTTTTGTGATGGTTAAAAATATCACTTGTAAACAAAATCAAATGATAAAACTTCTCATAGCTTTAAAAAAAAAAAAAAATAATTTAAAATTTATGAAAAAAGTGGTATAACTTAAAATCGTTATAACTCGAAATATTATTTGTAGAATTTAAATTGTTTTTCATTTAAATAAACAGAAATATATATATTCTAATTTAGAGCCAGCATTTTAAAAAATATTAATTTAAAAAAAAATAAAAATATTTAACGAAAAAAATACAAAAAAGTGGGGCAACTTTAAAAAAAAAAATCATATTTTCAAAAGTAAATATTTTTTTCAAATATGCTGGCTCAAATTAAAGTAAAATAATTGAAAAGGATATGTTCCGAGTTTCAACCCAGTATCTTTAACGGTTCTCGAGTTATAAGAATTTAAATATAAGAAATGGTGAAAAAACCTATCATGACGAAAAACGCAATTTCACAAGAACTCGTTTCCTTGACAACCATAGCTTGAAAGGCAGATTTTGAAAACAAACCAAAACGAAAAATTTAACATTTCCGGTTCTAATTAAAATAGAAACATGATTTAAACAACATTTTAAGCAGAAAACGACAGAGAAATTTTTAATCCATTAAAAAAAAAAAAAAAATCTAAAATTTGAAGATTTTTTTGTCCCGGACCCCCTTAAATAAATTCCCACTCGAAGATCCCCTAACATAATTTCATTTTTTCATGATATCTAAGATACATTGAATTAATATTTATTAATAAGTTGTGAATAAATAATATTGGCTATGCCGTATTTCAAAGATATTTTTCACTCTCATTTCATATCTTAAATGTCTCGTAAGTGGTAAAGAGGAACAGATAGACAGTAGAAAATTGCATTACAAGTTAAAACTGTAGTAAAAGAAGTGATTAGCAACGCTAAGATATAATAACCATGTTATAAGATCATATATTACAAATATAAATACATATACGTTTACAATTATAAATTTAAACTATTTCACATTAAATACAGGGAGAAAAATATGTGTGTCCCATCCATCCCTATTATTGTAACATTCATCCCTGCTATACGGATGATTGGGACAGAGAGTAACGTTTTTTAAATTTTAGAATATTTTCCTGTATAACAATAATCTAGACTATATATGGTGCATAAATGTAGTCAAATACCTAATGTATGAAATGTGATGTATAATATTGATAATAACTTATAAAAGTATTAAAAATAAACACTTTTGTAAAAAAGGTCCCATTCATCCCACACCTCCCCTATCGCTTTAAAATTTTTCCATTTTCAGTCATTGACCGAATATGTATAATTAAAACATGATTAAAAGAACAATGTATTAACTTATTTTAAACATGTTGTATAAAATTAAGTATAAAAACTTTTCATAAATGACATTCCTTTTCCACGCACTAATTAAACATTAAAATTATGTAGTTTAAATCATATTTCTTTTTCAAGTAATCCTTAATAAAGCTCAGAAACATATTTCTTTACTGATAATGACAACTTCAAGATAAATTAAAAGTTTCTTGACTTGAAATTTGAATTTATATGAAGACGTGGATGTTTTTTTCTTTCATGACATAAAGAATTTACCTAAAAGATTTCATAAAAGCTGTGAACATTTATCAAATTTTGTTCAATCTTTGAAATGACATATGTACCGCTTTCATGTTGAATGATTATGAATGAAGGACTAGCAATTGAAATTATAACTCTAATATGACATTCTAGATAAATAGATTTAAAAAATGAAAATCAACATTATCGATATATCTACCAAATATTTGTATTACTTAAATTTATTACATAATAATTAAATATAATTAAAAACTTTAATTATAATTTTATTTGTTTTGAGTTTATTAAACTAAAATACATTCATGGAATTTAATAATTCGGTTTTAATTTTATGAAACCAATAATTCTTAATTCGTTAGCCAGTTTATATACTTCCATATAATGTTATTAAAACCAAAAACATTTTATAAAGAATTATATATATATATATATATATATATATGTTCCGTTCTATAGAATTTAAATATATCTTTTTGTTTTGTAATTAAATGTATCTTCGAAGTAATCAATATTTTATATTTAAATACCTACGATTAGATTATTCATTTATTTTTTTAAAAGATTGACTCTACGGGTTCAATAAGTCTAAGTTCATAATAAATAAACTTTAAGTAATTTAAAAATAAACAAGAAATTGAAGAAGTAAAACCGGCCTCAAGGAAATTGGGGTTTTCCATTATTGTACTGATATTACAAACTACAAGCAAGTTGGACTCTTTTAGTGAGAATATATTTTCTGATTACAGTTTTTTCAATCTAGCCCTTTACCGAAAATTTAATTTGATGTGCAGGATTTAAGAAAAAAAATGTGTATTCCTGTACAAAGACTGAACACTGTACGACGACTGCACAAAAAGCATAAATTAATAATGGCATGGCTTAACACCTTACAGAGAATTTGTGAATATTTGCAAATTTAAAAACATAGTTCGTCCCTATAAAATGGGCAAAAGCAACGTAATTCAAAAAATGGCAAACTTGTGATTTTCTTTAGTGAAAATGAAACGAGAGCACGAACACATTCACACATTTATGACACAAAACTGTTTGGAACATCAGGAGATTGAGTAATTTTCTATGTTGAAAGTCGGTTAAATAGAGACATTCAAGAATAATTTTTAATAAGGTCGCCTATAATCCTTAGTATAAAACAGCATCGGGTTTATCCAGAAACAGTATAAAGAATAGCTTGAAAAATATTTTCAATATCACTGAGAAATATTGTACGTTGTAAATTATACATTTTTAGATGTCACACAAGACGCCCAACGGCGCACTAGTTATCACGTCACGCTATCACGTTACAGGTAACAGTTCGTTTCTGGAAACCGGAATGATCAAAGTTCACACAAACTTTCATCCCTTTCGGGATGATAAACTTAGTTCCAATCTAGCGTTCGACTGACCACCTGGCTGCATAGCACATCAAGGACGACAGCCAAGAAAACAGGACTACAGAATCCTAATGGATAACACCATCGCATATTTCGTTTTTAAAATGTAAAAGCAATATTAGCAAGAATTTTTTTGCATATTTATTGTTAATGTTTATAATGTAAAGAAAATATTTCTATATATATATATATTTTTTTTTCATCACCAGTGGTTCTAGCGCTAAGCGATTTTTTTTTTTTTGTAATTTTGCATTTTATTGTATTATATTTATTTTCAAATCCACATTTTCAAACTATTATAGTTCTAATGGAAGTATTTTTTTTTTAATTAGTCATATAATTCCTTATAAATCATCTTTAACCTGATATAAACATTAAAATTATTTAAAAATCAGGTGAGTCAATTTCAGTCAAATCTTGCAACACCCAACAACTACTCTCATTAGAAGCTGAGGACCTTCTTCATGGAAACACGATTTAAAGTTACACAGTGATACTAAAGACGTCTGATCATGAAAGACGATAGTATTCCAGAGTGACGCAGCCTTAAGCCTAAAATCGTAAGAATGGCGGAACTCATATATACACCTAAGTCGAGATCAAAGGAAACGCGAAAATCCGCCACTTCATAACTCAGCAAATATAGTGCATATTGTTCTGATTTTTTAAAGAAAGTCTTCTATGTACAATCTAATCCTATTCTGAAATTTTTACATTTCTACGTGGAGTATATTTTGAGATCTCGAAACCCATTTTAAAGTAAATTCGATCGATCAAATTCCTAATTTGTATTTTTGGAAAATGGCCCGGGCGATTTTATTTAAATTGATATAAAATATGAATTTGTTTTATATGAAGGGAATAACCTATTTCTTGTTTCCGCGAAAATTCTCGTACGTAAAATAATTCGATTTTTCCCCTCGAAAATGACGCGGGCAATTTTTTTAAAAATCTAATCTCTCTATTCTAAAAAAAAAAATAACTACCGCTGTCACCGCCGCCGCCGGTTTTGAATTTTTTGTGACAGGAGGTCTTTCTTCGTTAATATTAAAAAAACTGTTGCATACAAAAATATGAAAATCGGTAGTAGTATAGAAAAATGTTTGATAAACACGCTGATGCAGACAGTTTTCAAATCGAAGAATTATTTTAAGAGATATTTAATGCCAAAGTTGGACAAAATCGTTCCATTAAAAAAGTTTTATAGGAGCAAAAACTGTACATAGGAATTTAATCATTTTTAGATCATTTTATGCGTCAGAATTTCCCGGTGTGCAGATTGCAGTTAGTATTTTAATTTGAATAATTTTTCGAGGTTTTATTTCTATTTTAAATTCAAATTTTCAGCATTTCAAGAGATATTTTTTTACACATTTTAGAAAATTGTATTAATTTAAACTGTTGCCAACTGTATAAACAGCGCAAGCAATAATGTTTGCTTCAAATTAAAAATTTATTTTACACGTGACTATTATAAACAAAAAATATAAAAAGCAGGAACTCATTGACAATTACGTCATAAAAACTATAGTTACACGTGAATTTTAAATGAGAAAGAATATTGTAAAATAATAAATTCAGTAACATGCGTTAGAAATCCTAAATAGGAGAATTTACGTCATATTACACTTATTACGTAAAATGAACAAAAAATAATATTGCAAAACAGTTTTAATTAAAAAATTGCGCGAGACATTTACTTGACATTTTAAGATGATAATATTTCATTTCTAACAAAAGTATTTTGCGTGAATATTAAAAAGAGAAAGTTTGGTGAAAATTACGTCAGATTATAATTGTCAGATTCAAATTATAATTCAATCTTCCGAAATCTTTTTAAAGGCGATCAAATTAGCGTGCTGTTAGAGTCTGCGGTGTCTGAACGGGGGTTGATGAGCGTAGCTCGTAGGGGGCAGAGCCCCCTAGTATATAATATGAATCTGTTTCCGATAAAGCAAATAAGAATTTACTTGTTTCCAGCAAGGCTCTTGTTCGTTTTACAATGCGCATGAAAAATCGGAATATATTTCTTCGCCATTCTATGGAAATTTCACCGAAAATGCATGACACTGTATTCATACACATGGTTTCTTTTTAACCACTTTTGGGGAGAATAATTTTGTCCTCGCACTTGTTGAGTGGTTAAGGGCAATCGTCTAGTAATCCTATGATCGGAAGTTTGATACTCGTTGGTACTTGTTTTCACATGTAAATCTATTTTTTAAGTATGTTAGTTGACCATTATTCTCAGTTCCTTTGTAATTTTTTAATTGTTATTAATTTAAATAAAATCAAATTACAATTATAATGATGACAATTTGAAGATGATTATTTCTTGACAATTTTTCAACAATAAAAATATTACCATAAATTCTATAAGTATATTTAATTTTAATCACTTTACAAAAAATATACATTAATAATTCTTATTTGAATATAAATTACACTATCAGAAAGGTAAAAAAAAATAATTCATTCCAGCTCTCATTTTTATAATATCAATTTTTTTTAATTATAATTATGACGCTCGATCAATATAACCGCAGATATCCGTAATATATATATTTTATTATTATTATTTTTCTTGCATAAAAACTTTTGTGATGTAATAATTCTTTTATAATAAATAATTTACTTGAAAGGTTTTGTTTATAAATAATAATGATGTTTGATAAAACCTAGACATTTTTTAAAATTTATTTAGCCTTGCAACATTTGTAGTTTGCATAACGACCATATCACAACTGTGGAGTCGCCATCTTTTGACGTAATCGCGTTCTAAATTTTAGAAAAGGTTATTACTTTAATTTGTTGCCAATTGTTAAAACAGCGCAAAGAATAATATATTCTTTAAATAAAAAATTTATTCGCACGTGATATTATAAATAGAAAAAAATCCTTTCAAATTACAATTAAATGATAACGTGTTAGCGTATCATTCGTTATGTCATGACGTAATGTTCAGTACGTTTTATGGCGTATTGAACATTACGTCATAAAAATTGTTTTTACACAAGCATATTTAAAATGAAAGAAAATTATAAAATAATCAATTATTTTCAAATTAGAATTAAAGGATTCCGTATTAAAAGCAGGAAAACATTGAAAATTGCGTCATAAAAATTATATTTACAGGTGAATATTAAAAGAGAAAGAAAGTTTTTTAAATAATAAATTCATTAATATGTATTAAAAGTCGTAAATGGAGGAAATTACTTCATATTGGTCAAAGTGGTCAAATAATAATATTGCCAAACAGTTTAAATTTGAAAATATATTTGCATGATATATTTATTTTAAATTTCTAGATAATATTTTTAATTATAGTTGCCAATTTTAAGGCAGCGCAAATAATAATATTATCTTTCTAATATTATCTTTCTATTTTCATTTGAATGTTACAAAGAGAAGGGAAAGTTTGTTGAAAATTATGTCAAATTTAAAACGTTACATTTAAAATAATTTTCTTATAGCGTTGTTAAAAAATACTATGAAACAAAGACTCTGTTGACTCTGACTGTCTAGTCCTTTTTATATTTGCGAATTTTCAAATGTTTAACTAATGTTATTTAATCAAGCACGAAAGCAGCAACTAACAGCAGCTGATTCGTCCTTGAAATCCCTCAGTAAAAGGGAAACCCGTTTACAGTAAGATCGCCATTGACTTTTTAATTATACAGTCGAACCTGAATTATCGGAGCTAATTGGGACTGTTAGTACCTCGGATATCGGAAATCTGGGTTACTAGAAACTGTGTGTAAAAACTCGCCGTGCTTGCGAATTTAACATCTCCTTAAACAAACAAACAAACAAACAAAAAAAAAAAAAAAAAAAAAAAAAAAAAAACCTTGTATGTTGTGGCCATCACAAAACTTTCTTCTATATAAATAACGTCAATTAAATCATTTAAATAGTACAAGAAATAACAACGATTTAACACCAATTCATATCAAAGTATATCTGAATTTGAAGTTGGATGAAAATTCGTGCATTAGTTCTTGAGGTAGAGCTATAGCGGAAATTCTGAAAAATGTAGCATAGTAGCGCCACCTGGTGAGCGATTTACACCAAAAATAAGCACAACTAAATGATATTAAGGTATACCTGAATCTGAAGTTTGTTGAAAATCCAAGCATTAGTTCTTGAGATAAAGCTATTGCGGAAATCACAAAAAATACAGCATAACAGCTCCATCTGTTAAGCGATTTACACCAAAAATTAAACAGCACTAGTCTATACGTTAGTTTATCTAAAGGACTAACTAAATCTGAAGTTTGATGAAAATCCGTGCAATAGTTCTTGGGATACAGCTCTTGCGGGAATCGTGAAAAATGCAGCACCAAAGCGCCTCGTGTAGGGCGATTTACACAAAAAATTAAACAGCACTAATTTTATATCAGGGACTAACTGAATCTGATGTTTGATAAAAATTCGTGCATTTTGTCTTGAGTTTGAGCTATTGCGATAATCATGAATAATTCAGCATAGCAGCGCCACCTATTGGGCGATTTTCACAAAAAAGTAATCAGAACCAAACTATGTCCTGGACTAACTAAATCTAAGGTTTTATGAAAATCCGTGCAGTAGTTCTTGAGATATAGCTATTGCAGAAATCGTGAAAAATGCCGCATAGCAGCGCCACCTGTTGGGCGATTTTCACCCAAAACTAATCAGATCCAGTATATATGAAGGTCAAACTAAATATAAAGTTTTGTGAAATTCCGTGCATTAGTTCTTGAGATAGAGCGCCACCAAACATTTTGTCACATACAGACAGAGTGACAGACAGACTCACAGACGGACATTTTCTAACAACCATCAAATCGTGTTCTGGGCATTCTAAAACGTATACATCCGTCGAAAAACGGAAGTCGAATTTTTTCACGAATCCAATACTTTCTTCTTGCAAAGATAGAAGAAAGAAAAAAGAACGTTTTTTAAATAATAAAAATAAATATATGTAAAGTTCTATTTCACAGCTTAACAAACATAAAAAGGAAATCAACTACTAGTAGTAAAATTTAAAAAGCAAATTGAAAAAATTACGAAAGTTCACACGACCACTGGAAACAAAGCATTGTTCGCTGTTGACTTCTCAGGGTCCAATGTTTCTTGGGATTTCAGTGCTTTTCGGGGCAGTACAGAACGGACAGTGAGCTAAAAGTGGGGTCATTTTCAAGGCTCATTCAAAAGAAAAATAATCAGGCTTTGTTATCGTCTCGGTTTACAGAAACCTCGATTAATCGAAGCTCGGTTAATCCATGTTCTACTGTAATTCAATCTTTTGTAATCTTTTTAAAGCAGATCAAATTAACGGACATTTAGAGTCTGAACGGGGTTTGGCGAGCTAGATCGTAGAAGGCAGAGCCCCCTAGTTTTTCATTTTGTGATCCTATCAAAATAATCTTAATGTTTCTTCACTAATTATTATTATTGGCTAGTTCTATGGGGTTTTGTAGTGTAAGTCCAATAGCTGATAACTGCTATGCTTGTTATCCACTGTTATTTTCGAAAAGTTTGCTTAGCATTATTCAATTAATGAGATATCTCCGATAAAATAAGTCACATTTTTGCAGTTCTAAAATACTAGTATCGAAAAATTGTAGTTTGTGACTTACACTACAAGTACTCATGGAACTAGCCTATTTTAAGTCTGATTTTTTACTATAGACTATATAAAATTATTAAAAATATATATTATAATAGGACGTAGAGGGCTTCGCCCGCTATTTATGTTACGGATATAAAAATCATAATTTTTTAGGGAAAAAGAAATAAAAACCTATTTGACAATGGGTTTATAAAGACATATTTTGTATTTGTTATACTTCCGGGATGAGGAGGGATGTGGAACTATTTTGATTAAATATCGCAATTAGTCCACGTGGCAGATATTATTATGATAGACACTAGCGGGCTTCACCCGCTATGGGGCCCCATGTGTCCCGTTTCCATAACTCAGGAACTACCTTTCGGAAATCAATGCAACAGATTACAAACGTTATAATTAACTTAATAATCAACCTATATAGCATTAAAGTAAATTTATGAGTAGTGCATACTATTTTTTTATCGTAATTTCTGAAGAAAAAACACTTCAGTTCCATTCTTAGATACTAGTCCAAAATTTCTTGAAGAGGGGGCGGGAGGAGAGGAGATGAGACTGCTGTTTGTCAAACAACTAATTTGGACGATTTCAGTACTCGGTCAACGATTTGTGTGTCAAACAACAGTCTCATATCCCCTCCCTCCCTTCCCCTTTTCAAGATACTTTTCTCTAACTGTGCTCTGTTTCTATAACTCGACAACTATATTTTGGATTTCAACGCAACTGATTCCAAACATTATAATTAACATACTAATGGCACTCCATAACATTAAGTGAAATTATCAGTAGCGCAGACCATTATTTTCAAATAAAAATTTCAGATTTTTTTTTTTTAATTTCATTTCGAAGTATCTCAGGTCCCATGGGTCCGATGACGACGGGGTTTGTATCCTTCAAATTGATATCGATAGCCTTACATATTTTAGTCCCGTTTTTTTCCTGCCAGGGGGCGATTGCATATCTCTGGTTCTATGGATCCGTTCACAACGGGGTTTGTCTTATTCAACTTGGTTTTTGATGACTTCATTCGGAAGGTGGAGTTTAGACGAGTGCGCTCCCTGCCCCATGAAAATTGAAACTATAGGTGCACCATCTATGTAAGGATTTAATAATTATAAATTAACAATTTGGAGTTATTAATTTAAGGATAAAGTGTTTTTAAAGGAATATCAAATGAAACCCTCTGTGCGATCTGCGATCACACTTACCTACTTGTTTTTATATACGAACTGCTATAAGGACAATTGTAATAAAATAGTAACAATTAAATCAGCATGAAATTGCATAAGTATCTTTTTTATAATCCTTTGATCAGTAACCTAAAAAAGGGAATGATATCAATACAAAAACCCTTAACGGGTTAAAAGTTTCAGACGCAGCACTTTATCTTATTCTCTAAGAATTTTAAATATGGAACTTAAAAATACTGATATCAGATTTTGAGTGACTTTATGCTATTCCTTAAAAAATATATTTGTATTTATTTCATCATTTTATTTTTGTTCTATTTTTAATCGCATGTGCACAAGTTATGTTCAACATGAAAAGATTCATAAAATTTTATTCGCTGTTGCTTTATCATTTACATCTCACATAAATTCAAAATATGAGTTTTAAAAGATATGATATAAAATTTAAGTGACGCCTTGGTGTGGCTTTAAAAGGTTTGTTTTAAAATCCAATTTAAATTATTTTTGACTTGGTTGAAATATATTTTTATATCGCAATACTTTTAATTTTCCAATTTACTGTTAAATATATCAATTTAATTGAATCTATACTATGCGTTTAAATGTATTTTTTTTAATAAATTGAATTGATTTATCTTTTGTGTCACGCTATTCAAAATTGTGAGTGAGATTTATGTAAATGGTTTCTTTACGTCATTGTATAAAAACTACGTAAAATGTAGAAAAATGGATAGTTTGACGCAAAGAAACCATTTAGACAAATCTTACTCACAATTTTGAATAGCGTGATAAAAAAGATAAATCAATTTATTGAAAAAAAAAACATTTCAATGCATAGTATAGATTCAATTAAAGTGATATATTTAACAGTGAATTGGAAAATTAAAAGTATTGTGTAGATGTGAAAATATATTTTAAACAAGTCAAAAATAATTTAAATTGAATTTTAAAACAAACCTTTTAAAGCCACATCAAGGCGTCACTTAAATTTTATATCATATCTTTAAAAACTCATATTTTGAATTTATGAGCGATGCAAATGCTAAAGCAACAGCGAATAAAATTTTATGCAGCTTTTCATTTTGAACATATCTTTTGCATATGCGATTATAAATAGAACAAAAATAAAATGATGAAATAAATACAAATATATATTTTTAAGAAAAAACATAACGTCACTCAAAATTTTATATCAGTATTTTTAAGTCCCATATTTAAAATTCTTAGAGCATAAGATAAAGAGCTGCGACAGATACTTTTAACCCGTTAAGGGTTTTTATATTGATAATTTATACATGTAAACCATGAAGGAATACTGAAACATGTGGTCTCTGAACCAAGTATTTTTTATGATTTTTAGTTTTTTTCTCACCTTATGTTACTCGAACAAATGACGTCATGCTATCTGTAGCATTTCTTAAATACAAAAATTACATTGATTTCATGAATTTGAATAACACTTTATTACCTTTAATAATTTAATTGTGGGAAATTCTATTTTATGTGTTATGAATGACGTTTTGTATTATAAATTCAATAAAAAATATATTTGAAAAAAAAAATGTTTTATTTAACCTAAGATCAAGTCATGCGCAGCCTTCCTCTCGACGTACAAAAAAAAAAAAAAAACACTCCAAATATTTTAATACGGAAATTGCCACAGAAAAAAAACAAAAGCAGACATTTAAATTAAAAAAATATTTACTTTCAGGTCGTGTTACAAAAAATAAGCTAAGTAAATCGTCTCCCTGGTGCAATTGTACCGAACTAAGACATTTTTAATATGAACATCATCTTTTCACACCGTACGTAACTTTTTAGGTTTTTGTTATTTTAATATATAAAAAAGGAAGCCGTTTCGTTATATATTTTAGGAATTATCAAGGTTTAGAATTTGGAAGTCCTAACATTAAATTAAATTTTAAATTGTTGAAAAACCAATGCGGGTAGTTTTTATATATTAACTTAAAAACTACCCTTTGGAATGTACTGTATATTTGAATTAACATTTTTATAACACTTTATATGTATTTTAAAACATTCACTGAATAGGCTCAAAATTTTGCAAACTTAAAGAAAAAAAGATATTTTCAAAATAAATTTCCTAAAAATGTACTTATTGTGACATATGAAATTTTTAGCAGAAATTTATTTTAAATAAATGAGAATTAAAAAAAATTATTGCTCTTGTTTGCTGATGTTTGATTTGTATTTAAAAAACTTTTTTCGTATGGCGGTGAATTTAACATTATGAGTGATTTATTTCGTGAATTTAACATTATGAGTAACAATCTAAATTTCTTGACGGTATGACTCTCCGTTTGATATTCTTATGTAAATTTAAGCTAAAAGAGTATTATGAGGTCAAAATTTTGTTTTCGTCTTGGACATTTCCGATTTTAATACAATTTCACTGCGAAAATGACGCCCTAAACTTTATTATGTAATATAAACTGAAATGATATATTATTGATAGTCGAGTGGATATTTCTAATTTCCTTACATCTGATACAATTTCAGGATTAAAATGTATGAGGTATCCGCTTTTTCTTTTTGTGTGTGTGTGTGTGGGGGGGGTTACTTAACCTTAAATTATGTATTTCATCCAAAATAGCTACATTTTTAAATATTTATTATTAAAATACTTTTTTAATTTTTGTCCATAATAGTGATTGTGAAATTGTTCAAATTAGAAAAAAGGGATTGAAATTTCTTTCTATGACTATTATCAACTATAACAAAAATAAATATTATTTAACTAATTAATTTATTTCAATTCATTACGAAAATTTCACGAAGGCTGTAAGGACCTAAAAAATATACAAGCATAAAAAATAAAAATGTTATTGTAACAAATTAAAACAGAATTAAGCGAATAATTTACGGGTATGAGACATTCTCACATAATTTTAACTTTAAAGTCCCTGAATAATAATTTTTATTTTAGTACATATTCTTGGTTTATTTTTATTTCTTATACTGGAAAATATCCCACTGTATGAGTGTATAACAATATTAAGGAAATGAGTAAGTTTTGGAAGATATTGGGGTCCAAATATACCACGAAATTCCTTACCGTACAGTGTCCGTGATTCTGATTTTTAAGTTTGGAGCTGTCTATATGAAATTGTTTCAATAAAAGTAATTCGATATAATTTTTTTTCCGAAACGGTAACTATTGTTTTATGTAAATATGTATCAAAAAATTAACCTGCACACATTTTACCGTTGTTATTATTTTTTAACTCTGTACCTGGAGTTTAGATTATTTAACGTACCTCTTGCTAAAATTATACAGAAAATCATTTCAGATGCAGCCACAGAATTTTTCTCCAACTTTTTTCTCATGCAGAAGTATGCTAGAGAAATAATGGCTAAATCTTTGACAGGAAATTCACTGCAGAATTTCAATCCGCATTTAAATATAAATTTCAAGCTTTGTGGCTTTCTTGGAGTCATGCCGTCAACAAGGTTTATTCCTGCACTTTTCGAGGTAAACTAATGTTTTTTTTAATTTAATCCAATGTAAATAATTGTTGCTAAATGTCAATGAACACTGTGGCTCTCACTTAGTCATAACATGATTTGCCTAAAAATAGGGGGCAATTTACCTTACCGTCTCACCCTCACCGCCACTTGTTTCCTTACCTTCCCTCCCTTAACATCCCTCTAAGACAATGTTAAAACAAATTTTTATAATAATAATAATATATTGTTATTATTCTTTTTTTCAATGTTATGTGGGTACTATGCAAATTCATTGTAAGTAAAAATTTAAAAGAAAATAAAAAGTATGTTATGTAAAATGGTAAGGAAAATTAAACTCGCAAGTTTAACTTAAGCCTCAGTTAAATAAAAAAAAAAATTCGCTGCTGACCACATTTTCTTTATTTTGGATCGTTATGGTATTCGTCTAGAAGTTCAAAATTGTATTTTATTAAGTTAAATTTCACCACATTTTTATCACTGAAAGTTAAAATTTTTTTGAGTATGTGTCGTATGTGATTTTTGTTAATACAACAAACATTACGTTTTTTGTGTATATAAAAAAATCAATTCCCTTAATAAAATCCAAACTAAATTCCATAAACCAAATACATTATGGAAATGATCTAATAATATCCTTCTTTAAAACGCAAAACGGCTACCATTGTCCTGTTCTGCGGTATAAATTTTCTCTTAAACACAAAAGAATTATACAAGAATGTAAATTAAGCAAGTGCCCAGTTTAAAAAAGGTTGGAAGCAATGAAATTTTTCAAATATTTTATTTTGCTTATTTTACGGTCTACTGAGATTTTATATCCCTTTGATGCTGATTAAAATGTTATATTCTTTTGCAAAATGGAATGTTTTATTTTTGTGAATTTGAATCCAAGCCTTTTATCTGTAACAAAAGCTCTAATATATTTTAAAACATTGGAATTTCAGCAAAAGGATTTTTATTTTTTAAAAACAAGTTTAAAATAGTTTCTCATTTATTGCAAAAATAATATATTAAAAGATAAAATATGAGTTTAATTTTATATATACGTATGTCAATGTCTGCAATTTGTTTTGTTTTTATTATTATTATTATTATTATTATTATTATTATTATTATTTGTCAGCAAAAATGTTTTATTGGTGAATTGTTCAATAGAAAATTATAAAGAGCACATTTATTTGCGAAAATGATAGAATGTGAAGTAATTCTGTCTTGAAGTATGTAGCAAACTAAGATCATAATAAAATAATATTTATTTTTTGAGGAAATAAATATTAGTGCTGTAATTTATCGGTTTTGTTTCAATGCATAATACATTCAGCTATATAGAACTAAAGTAAAATTGTAATAATAATAATAATAATAATAATAATAATAATAATAATAAAACAGCTTAGCTTTTATCAGAAAAATAATAGAGGCCCAAGTTTGTGTACGTCTGGTCTAAAGAGCTTATAGAACAAATGTATCAACTTCCATGTCTATTAATTAGAATGCTTGCGTCACGAGATGAGAATTTCGATTCACCTTTCTGACATGGTTGTCATAATGTATCAGATTTAACTTTAATCCTTTCATCTCCGGACGTCACGTCCTTGAATAGACCACTAAGCTTATATTTTAAGTGAAAGTGTTCTTTGGTGTCTCTATTGTGATCTGTAAAAAAATTCTCTGACAGTAGAAAAAAAGAACCATATTGCTCTGATTTTCTAATAATAATAAAACAGCTTAGTTTTTATCAGAAAAATAATAGAGGCCCAAGTTTGTGTACGTCTGGTCTGAAGAGCTTATAGAACAAATGTATCAACTTGCATGTCTATTAATTAGAACGCTGACGTCACGAGGTGAGAATTTCCATTCACCATTTTGACATGGGTGTCATAATGTATCAGATTTAACTTTAATCCTTTCATCTCCGGACGTCACGTCCTTGAACAGACCACTAAGCTTATATTTTAAGTGAAAGTGTTCTTTGGTGTCTTTATTGGGATCTGCAAAAAATTCTCTGACTGTAGAAAAAAAAGAACCATATTGCTCTGAGTTTCTAATATGATGCTATAATATTCTAACGTTTATAATCCTTTAAACACGTAAAGACAATATCTTGTCTTTTTTTAAGGTAAAGTATCGCAAAACTAGTTAGTCTTCTACTTGTTTTGTCTGTCTGTTAAATTTAATTAAATGTTGAAATGATATATGTTGGATTTGTAATGTTTAATTATTTTTTGTTGTTGTGATACGTTATTGAATTTGAACATATATTTAACAAAGCAAATTATCAGCCCTTTATATACTTTTTTATACAGTGAGATTTTACTAGACTTTTAGAAAAAACAATGCAATACAGTTCATAAAAAAAGTATATATAACTTTAATTATGGTTCTTGCAACGTTAAAGTGGTTTCTGCTGATATTATCATTATTTGAAATGATAACATTGTATCATGAAAGTTATGTATTTGATTTTACTATTCTTCAATAGTTTCAAGTTCTGGGCTCGGAATTTATTCAAATAGTGAAATATCAGTTTTTGAGCTGATACTAATGTTAGAATCACATAAAATATTTCATGAAAGTAAAATTTGATCCAAAATTACAATATCTGTACAAAATATTAACAAGAACAAACATGCATTTCCAACTCCTTTCCAACAGAGTTCTCTGTTTACAGAGTTAAAGTGGTGTTACATTTAATTTGAAATTCCAGAGTGTAAGCAGTGTAGCACTTGAAACTATGCACTCAATTTTTTAATTTTATGAAAAATAAGTAATTATTAACATTTTACTATGCACTTCACTGTTGTATTTTATAACATAAATTATTATTTTTTCTTTTAATTATAAAATATTGGTTTGTTTACCACTTTCAACAAGTCGGATAATCGACCACTATATTGAACGATAGAAAAAGTTGAATGTAGTCAGAAAATTATAGCCAGAAATATAACTGGGGTAGCGTTACACTAATGTGTAATATTACACCAATTCTATCAGTATAAATTACGCCACTATATAAGCTAAATTACTCCATAAAAATGGAGGCAGCGTGTTGCCACCAATTTTATGGAGTAACGTTACATGATTTTTGTACAGTGGGTGAAATGTTATTCGATGCAATTTTTTTTTTAAATATCATTTTGAAACATATTCCTCGAAATTTATTTTGCTACGTTATACCTAAAATAAAGTTTTTAATACATAGTTCAATATCATATAAACATACTAAGAAGTTTTTGTGCGTGTAAATACTTATGAAACAAAAATATAAAGCACATGACACAATTTAACGTTTTCTGCGACTTTTAAGTGTGCAGTGCCCTTAAATTTATATATACAGGTTGTCCACAAACTCGCTTTACAGTAACATGTTTTTGAGTATATACAGAATTTTATTTTGCATGATTATTTAAAATCTATATTTGAACCATTAGTCATAAGAAGCACGTGGAGGCGATAATCGTCGAATTTTTCATATGACATTTTTTTCGTCGAAATCATGCTTTATCCAATACTTATCCAGTCTTTATAAATTTCTAGTGACAATCACGAAAGATAAAAGCGAACACAATATGTTACGGTTGACCAGCTTAATATTCGATAAAGCAAATAGTGGACGAAAAAGTGTGCCAGATGAGAACATCGACGATTTTAGCATTGGCGCGATTCGTGCACTTATAGATTTTTATTAATTGACACAAAAAGTGATTATATATATATATCATTAGCAAAATGTTTCACACTGGATGAATTTATTTTTTTATGTATTTTTCTGAAGTCAGCAGATCAATCTAAATTCGTTTCTATGCCTATTTTTTTTATCTTCTTGTATTGACTTTCTGAAAGCATTAGTGCTATTTTTTAAATAATAAAATATACTTGGTAAAGAATTACATTTGTACCCTAACATCGTACTAGTTACCATTCATGTTCATTTGTATTTGCAATAAATGTATGAAATTGAAATTTTTGATTAAGAGTGAGTATAATATCAAATATAAATATAGAAAAGCTTTTGGATTAGTACTAAAAAAGAGAAATATAATTAAATAAAAGCAAACTTTATTGTAATTACACGAAATATGTGAATGAAATAAAATTTTAAGATGCTGAACTGCTAGTACTAAAAAAGAGAAATATAATTAAATAAAAACAAACTTTATTGTAATTACACGAAATAAGTGAATGGAATAAAATTTTAAGATGCTGAACTGCTAGTACTAAAAAACAGAAATATAATTAAATTAAAAAAAAACTTTATTGTAATTACACGAAATAAGTGAATGAAATAAAATTTTAAGATGCTCAACTGCTAGTCGAGATTAAGCAGGGAAAACTCAATAATAAAATGATGTTGTCAGTAATATCCATTATTTATATATATATAAAGATATATATATATATATATATATATATAAAGGAAAAATAAAGAATAAAAATTCTACATATTTCTGCAATAAATTTAAATATTTAGAAACAGTACAGTAGGTTTTTGTATACTTTACACAGCATTAAATAAGTAAGATCATTTAATATTTTTTTTAATTCTTCGAATAAATTCTAACGGTACATAGATTACTTTTAGCAGAATAAACATGAAACAGCCACCTAATGTATGTGGCTTTCTACAGATAAATGTATATTTGCAAATCATTTAAATTTTTTATGCTGTTCAAAAATAATATTTGATTCATAAAGCATCATGCTACATACTTCGATATCTTAAATAAAAATGGTTGTCGTTTACCTAAGGGAAAATGTATTTTTCAAAGCACTAGGGAACATAAAAGAAGAAGCTATCTAAAAATAAAGTTTCTAAGACTGTTTCTTTTGCAGATTTTATTTTGCAGATTATAGAATTGTGAATAACAAATACAAGTTTAACATGATACTTTAAGTTAATTTATTACATCTATTAGATTCTTAAAATAATCTTATAATAATAATAATAAATAATAATAAAATAACTTATCTATAACTGCTAATAAATAAAAAATGTGGATTTTAAAAGTTTATAAATATAGTTTTTCGTACGATGATATATTAAATAAAATTAAAGATAAAGATAAACTAGTTGGATGTGCAAATCCCAAAACTTTCTTCTATCTTATGCATCTTAATATTTTAAAAAGTAGTTACACATGTTAATACTTCAATATTATTAGTTCAATGCTATACCAACTATCATTTTCTTCTTAAATTTCTGCCTCAGTAAATTAAACGGACTAAAAACGAGTTAATCTATATGATGATATTTGTTAAAATTAATAGTTTTTTCTTATTCTGTTGATATCAGCTGTTTGCGAATAGCCGGCTTAGCAGGAAGCGAGTTCCGCCGCTGCACGAGCCGACGATGGAATAGAACTAGGAAAAATCAAGAAAAGTATACCAAAATCGCTTATCACAGAGCCCTTTTATTGCGCAATTTTTCCAAATTCAAGGAGGAACCTGTTGGCCATATCCAAAATTACGCATAAAAATTTGGTTCACTTGTATGCATAATTTTATACACTTTTAATGTTACAATAAAGAAAATGGCATAAACATCGCTGTTATAGCGCCCCCCTTCCGGCAGATTTTTTTTCAAATTCAGGGAGGACTTGCTTGCCATAGCAAGAAATATACATAAAATATTTGGTTCAATTATATGCATAACTTCATACACTTATTGATGGTACAATAATAAAAATGGCCCAGACATCGCAATTAAATAGCGCCCCCTTCTGGCGGATTTTTTTTCAAGTTCAGGAAGGACCTACCGACCATAGCCTTACACATCCACAAAAAATTTGGTTCAATTTTATTTGGTTCAATTTATATATAATTTTATACAGCTTTCGATGGTACAATAATCAAAATGGCACAGACTTTGCTATTACAGCACCCCTCTTCCGGCAGATTTTTTTTCAAATTCAGGGAAGACTTGCATGCCACAGCCAGAAACGTTCACAAACTAGTTGGATGTGCCAATCCCAAAACTTTCTTCTATATTATACATCTTAATATTTCAAAACCTAGTTACACATGTTAATACTTCAATATTATTTGCTCATTATTATACAAACTTCGATTTTCATCTTAAATTTCTGCTCCAGTCAATTAAACGGACTAAAAACGAGTTAATCTATATCATGCTATTTGTTAAAATTAGTAATTTTTCTTTATTCTGTTGTTATCATGTCTTTGCAAATGGCCGTCTTAGCAGAAAGCGAGTTTCCGCCTCTGCACGAGCCGCCGATGCACAATAGAACAACGAAAAATCAAGAAAAATATACACAAATCGCTATCATAGAGCCCCTTTACCGCGCAATATTCCAAATTCAAGTAGGACCTGTAGTACAAAGCCAAAAACATCACAAAAATTTTGGTTCAGTTGTATGCACAATTTTATACTTATGTTCGATGGTACAGGAATGAAAATGGCACAGGGATCGTAATTTTAACGCCCCCTTCAGGCGGAATTGTTTAAAGTTCAGTGAGGACTTGTTTGCCATAGCCAGAAACATACACAAAAAATTTGGTTCAATTATATGCATAACTTCATACACTTTTGGATGTTGCAATATGAAAATGGTACAGACCTCGCAATTATAGCGCCCCCTGCAGGCAGATTTTTTCTAAATTCAGGGAGGACATTCGTGCCATGACCAAAAACAAACACGGAAAATTTGGTTCAATTCTATGCATAACTTCATAAACTTTTCGATGATACAATATTCAAAATGGCACAAAAATCGATGAAAAATCGCTATTACAGCGCCCAATACCTGATATTTTTTTTATAAATTAAAGGAGGATCTCCTTGCCATACCAAGAACTTAAAAAAATTTTTGGTTCAATTCTATGCATAACTTCACACACTTTTCGATGTACAATATTCAAAATCGCACAAAAATTGCTATTACATCGCCCCCGACAGGCGAATTTTTCATAATTCAGGGAGGACCTGCTTGCTGCAGCCAAAAACTTAAAATAAAACATTGGTTCAATTCTATGCATAACTTCATACACGTTTGGATGGTACAGTATTAAAAATCGCAGAAAAATCGCTATTACAGCGCCCCCTACAAGCGATTTTTTTCCAAATTCAGGGAGGACCTGCTTACCATAGCCAAAATCTTAAAATAAAAATTTGGTTAAATTCTATGCGTAACTTCATACACTGTTAGATGGTACAATGGCGACGGACAGACGGACACACGGACACACGGACAGACAGACATTTTAATAAATATGTTTTTTGGGATCTCTGACCCTAAAACGAGTAAATCTATCGAAAACCGGAAGTCGAAAAAAATTTCGATTACAGTACTTTCTTCTATTGAAGATAGAAGAAAGTAAAAATTTGGTTCAATTATATGCATATTTTCATACACTTTTCGATGGTATAATAATGAAAATCGTACATACATCGCAATTATAGCGCCCCCTTCCGGCGGAATTTTTCCAAATTCAAGGAGGACCTTTGTGCCATGTCCAAAAACAATAAAAAAAAAATTAGTTCAATTCTATGCATAACGCCATACAGTTTTAGATGGTACAATATTCAAAATAGCACAAAAATCGCACAAAAAACGCTATTACAGCGTCCCCTACCAGTATTTTTTTTTCCAAATTAAGGAAGGACCTGCTTGTCATAGCTAATAACTTAAGAAAAATTTTGGTTCAATTTTATGTATAACTTCATACATTTTTCGATGGTACAATGTTCAAAATCGTACAAACATCGCAATTTTAGCGTCCCCTTCCGGCGGAATTTTTCCAAATTCAGGGAGTTCCTTCGTGCCATGACTAAAAACAAACACAAAAAAAATTGGTTCAATTCTATGCATAACTTCATATGCTTTTCGATGGTACAACATTCAAAATGGCACAAAAATCGCCATTACAGCACCCCCTACCGGCGATTTTTTTCCAAATTAAGGAAGGACTTGCTTGTCATAGCCAAGAACTTAAAATTTTTTTGGTTCAATTCTATGCATAACTTCATACACTTCTCGATGGTACAATATTCAAAATCGCACGAAAATCGCTATTACAACGCTACCCTACAGGCTATTTTTTTCCAAATTATGGGAGGACCTGCTTGTCATAGCCAAAAACTTAATTAATATGTCATTAAATAAGGCATATTTTATTGTTTCAAAAAAGTGGTGCCAATCAAGAATCTGATTTTTTAAAAAAGTACCCATCTGGCAACACTGTTTGTTACACTCATTCCGTTGGTGACGGTCGTTCGCTATTCGTGACATCTATTTTATTTAACATATAAAATAGAAGTAAAGTTTTAAACTATACTGTGCAAACTTAAAACCTTGTGATACAACCGAAGCACCATTTTGTTAAGGCAAATATTACTATATGAAATGTAGCATTATTATTATTTTTTTTGTTATTAAACTCATCCCATAACACTTGTTGAAATTATTTGTGCTGCTAACAACGTGTTCCGAGCTGTAGAAATTTTACTGTAACTCAATATTGATGAGAAACTTTTAAAACGATGAAAATATAGAGGTAATATTTTTTTATACTTCGTAACTGCTAATGTCAACATATTCATCTCTCCACCTTCGCCTAAATGAATAAAATACATTTCCACTTGATAGATAAAGACATCGTTTACATTCTGGAATTTGTTTCTAAGAAATTCCTAGTTTAGCTAATTTATCATCTGAAATTTAGGGCTTCAATTATTCTATCTATATAATACAGTTCAAAAGAATTTTATCGAATCAACATTGTCTAACTTTTCCAGTGATAAATAGGAACACGTAGTTGCTCTTCAAATGATTCAAAAGTTTCAATGGAATGTATAGTGTTAGAAACATTTCTTAAGAGAATTCTTCAAACGAGAAAACTGTTTGAATTTTTAGATGTTCATTCTCCTTTTTGACTTAAAACAAATCTCAGGCATAATACATAACAAATTTGAAATGCACCATTTAAAAGAAAAAGAAAAAAAAATACTGTTAGATAATACAATGTGTTTAGTTCATTAGAACAAAAATGTAACAGAATTTATTTTATTCTGGTAAAATGAAAAAAAAATATTTGGAAGATAAATTTTAATTATCATCACGATTAAGTAAATAAAATATTTACTGTATAGTTTGTTGTTAAGTGATCACAGTACCCTTAAACTTTCAAAAAATCAGTGCTCGGTTTTTGTTTTCTTCTGAATTTTTACAAATTTCTCAACAATATGCACAAAATCCTATTCAAAAACCTGCATTATTACTTGAGTTTTAAACATTTACAGATGGTGCGTATAATTGAGGTCCCTGGATATCGAAACTTTACAACGCATTTTCTCAGATTAGTAAGTTTGAAGTTTGAAGTTTGCGCGCACTGTTATCTTCAAATTATGTAACCTATAGCTTTAAAACATTAAACAAATATGCGTTTTTTTATATTCTACATGCTAAAAACAAACTAATTCACATATTTTGGTTATTTATTTTTTTGCACTTGAAAAGTTAAAAAAAAAAAAAACTCTTTTTGTTGCTAAAACTAAACTTTAAATGAAACTTTATGTCCATATTTTTGTTTTAATTTTGAAGTAGGTGCGTTATGATTTTATCTTGTTCAAAATAAGTTTCCTATATCCATATTTCATAGTTTTATCAGGACTTTAAGGTTTTAATTTATGCATTAGTGAGAGGAATTGTTAAATTTTAAATTTAAATATTAATTGCGTATATAAAACATTTCTTTTTCTGAGTAATATAGTTAAGAATATATACTTTATGCAGAAACGAAAATAAAAAGATATTAATTTCATATTATTCATGTTTTGCAACCTTGCAAAGGCGATGTGTTTGACCATTTTAAGAATCTCAGAGGTCATGTACACACTTAACGGAACTAGAAGCAGATTAACAAAATAGATAAAACAAAAATGTAAATTTCTGTATTTAGTTTTTTCAAGACATTTTAGAAATTTGAGGTTAGCTGTTGAATTACTAAAAATGTTCTATTTGTTTCCGGTAATAAAAAATAAATAAAAATCTCGCATATATTGTCTAACTCAAAAATATACATTTGTGTAGTTTGTTTAGAATATTTTTCTTTGCACCTTTAAAATATATACAGAAACTGGTTTTTCTTTTAATGTAATGAATGTAATGAATTTAATATTCACCATTTATTATGAATCTCGAAGTATGAAATTTTGCAATTAAGATGTATATATATATATATATATAAGCCGTTCTCTGTGTGTATGTCCTTTATACAAATCTTTAATTTTTGACCGATTTGCACGAAACTTCATGTACATACGCTTTAGAACGTGGAATAGATCCCTGTCTGCTTTAAAAAATTATCAGACCACTATTTATCCCTTTTTTCTACCACTTTCATAATTTAACATTATAGAAATATCTCTTTTTAAATCTTTTTTAATTCAAACGTCTCTTTCCTGTTGCCAAACCCTAAAAAATGACATAATAATGTGAAAAAATTAACGATAACGCGTTGCTATATTTTTGCATTTTTGAAATTGACGTCATTATAAACAGAAAAGGCACATTATTTATATATAAAATAAAAACTTCAACTATAAGAGCGGTAAAATGACGTAGCAGCTTAATTTAATTGTTTTTTTAATTAAAATATCTATTTTAATACAAACTTTTCAATTAAAAATATATTTTTTATTGTTTTTTTTTTTTTTTTTTGCTAGATATCTTGACGTCATTTTCTATTAAATGCTATATTGTATCTATATCGTTTATCTATACATTATAGCTAAGTATTTTAATTGTTTAGGTGCAGTGGTAACATTTTCTACGATATATATAAAAGAGAGAGTCAATTCTTTATTTTATTGACATTATTTTATCTTATTTTTTATTGACGTCATAGTTAAAAGTATATAGAAAATGGCATCACTTTCATTTAATCATTATAGATTTTATTATTAGTTACTTAAGATTCAGTTTGAAGGTAATGTTTTATTAAGAGTAGAAACTATTTTCTGAAATTAACCTTTATTATTATCCATAAAATGGAGGCTTTATTTTTAATGCTACGTCATTTGGGTGCATTTATTGCTTTCTCCACCGTATTGTCAAGGAAATCGTATATTTATGTTACACGCATCTAAGATAACATGCATTCTAATTTAAAATCTGAAACATTTTACTATAATTGCATATAAATAACGCCAGTTTAAAAAAAAAAAAATTCAATTTCGCCCGTTCTAAAATTAAAATTGAAAAAAGGTGATTTTCAGAATCCAGATATGTTTTAAAATCGTGATTTGGCAACAAAAGTTTTAATATCATAATCCTTTTCATTTCGAAAGAGTTGTTTATAAAATTTCACTTTCTCATTTTTATATGATAGAATTAGGGAAATGTTTATTGATTATTGGCAAAACTCATTCATTATCTATCTGAGATAAACAGGTAAGATAATTATTCTGCTTTTTTAAGAAAGTTTAAATGTCTTTTGAAAATAAACTTTTTTTTCATTGCTATAAATTTAGTAAACTGTACTTATATATAAAATGCCCCCTAAAAAGAGACAATGCATTGCACAAAAAAGTCAAGATGCAAAACGAAAAAAATTAAATAGATCTGACGAAATGACTGATCAACGAGAGTCTAGATTGTTTGAAAATCGTTTTAGAAACTGTGATTTAAGGTCTAAGGAAACGCAAAACCAAAGACATTTGCGGCTGGAAGATAAACGATTAAGCACTCAGAAATCGAGATCGTCTGAATCTGAAAAACAAAGAGATGTACGACTGCAAAATGATCGGGAGAGATTTACGACAAAAATTCAAATGCTTAGACAGGTGGACTTAAGAATAGCAGCGTTCAACTATAATCCAAATTATAATTACACTTCACATCCAAGAATAATTATGATTGTTTTATGTCAACACTGTCAAGCAAAAAGATTTATGAAAGAGCCTACTGGCATGTGTTGCTCAAATGGAAAGGTCGTACTTCCTCCATTGAAAGAACCACCTGAACCACTTTTTTCGCACATATCTGGAATTACTTCAGAATCTAAACATGTATTACACAATATACGAAAATACAATTCGGCTTTTCAAATGACGTCTTTCGGAGAAACAGGAAAAGCAGACCAGTTGAGATTTATGCCAACCTTTAAAGTGCAAGGGCAGATTTATCACCGATCTGGACCTTTGCTTCCATTACCAAATGATGATTATCAATATCTACAAATTTACTTCATGGGGGAAGAAAGCAGGGAAGTTGATCGACGATGTGAAGTTATTCCTGGTGCAAGACGAGAAATTATCATACATTTTCAAAGAATGTTACATACTAACAATAATGTAGTTAACATTTTTAAAACAGCTCTAGAACAAATGCCAACAGACGAACACAAAATAGTTATTCGTGCGGATAAAACTCCATCTGGTGAACATGTACGAAGATTTAATTCTCCAACAGTTCATGACGTAGCAATTGTTATATTCGGAGAAAAATTCGAAAGCCGTGGCATTATTATTCAAAAATGAAACAAAGGTTTGCAAAAAATTTCCGAAATACACACATCATACGACGCCCTGCAATATCCATTGGTATTTTGGGAAGGAAAAGATGGTTATCATTTTAGCATAACTGAAACAAACCCAACCACTAGAAAGCCTTCTACTAAAAAGGTGTCTGCCTGAAAATATTATGCTTATATAAAATACATAAAATATTGTGTTATTATGGTCAGGAATGGATAAAGTAATCATATTTTAAAGTATAGACAACTTTTTTCACCAATTTATTGTAGATATGTACACTAAAATAGAAAGCGAGCGCCTTTTATATATCCGCCTTAACCAGAAACAACTGCGGGTTGATGAATACATTCATTTGAAAGATGCTGTTGCTAACGACCAAAATACAGCCGACATTGGAAGATTAGCAATTTTGCCAGCAACATTCACAGGTAGCCCTAGAAATTTGCATGAGTACACTCAAGACGCCATGACATACGTTCGTTACTACGGTCGTCCTGAATTATTCATTACTTTTACGTGTAACACTAATTGGGCTGAAATAAAGGAAGAGTTGTTTTTTGGTCAGAAACCTACTGATCGGCAGGATATAACGACAAGAGTTTTTAAACAAAAACTCACAAAATTCATTCATGTCATTACTAAAAGTCATATTTACGGATGAACTAGATGTTGGATGTACTCCATAGAGTGGCAAAAAAGAGAACTTCCACACGCCCACATTCTAATATGGCTAAAGGACAAACTTCGCCCAGCACAAAATGACAGCGTCATATCGGCCGAGATACCTGATCCCCAAGTCGACTCCGTACTCCACAATATCGTCACCAGACACATGATTCACGGCATGTGTGGCGCATTCAACCCAAATTCATCGTGCATGGATGAG
The DNA here is from genome assembly GCA_963932465.1 of Maratus speciosus. Classification (NCBI taxonomy): domain Eukaryota; kingdom Metazoa; phylum Arthropoda; class Arachnida; order Araneae; family Salticidae; genus Maratus; species Maratus speciosus. Next base: position 68,986,141 of record OZ010795.1, on the reverse strand, counting down.
ACAAAAAGATTCTGTAGTAAGAAATACTCTCGACAATATATCGAAGAAACTCAAATAGGAAACGACAGGTATCCACACTACAGAAGAAGATCACCCGAAAACGGTGGATTTACAGCGTCTTTTGAGGTGGAAGTTAACAACATATTAAAACATATTACAGTAAACAACCAATGGGTAGTTCCTTATTCCCCATTCTCTCAAAGATGTCTGAAGCGCATATAAATGTAGAATATTGCAGCTCCGTTAAATCTATAAAATATGTTTGCAAATATATCTACAAAGGCAGCGATATGGCTGTTTTTGCACTGGAAAATCAAAATGAAATAGACGAAATCTCACAATATCAATTGGGAAGATATATTACTACTAGCGAAGCTGTTTGGAGAGTTTTAAAATTTCAAATCCATGAACGCCATCCCACTGTTGTTCACCTCAGCGTGCATCTAAAAAATAGACAGAGGGTATATTTCAACAAAGCAAATGTGCAACAAAAAGCTACTCAACCCGAAAACACAATACATACAGCATTTTTTCTTTTGTGCCAGACCGATAATTTTGCCAGCACTTTGTTGTATCCAGAAGTTCCAAAATATTATAAATGGGATACTAAAACAAAAAAAAAATTATCAGAAGGAAAAAAGGCGCCCCAGTCCCAGAACAGGCTGGCGTAAGAGCATCGGATGCACTCGGTCAGGTGTACGCAGTGCACCCCAACAACACTGAATGTTACCATTTACGGTTACTGTTGCACATAGTACGTGGACCAAAATCTTTCGATTATCTGAAGACCGTCGATGGAGAAGTATGCGAAGCATTCCGAGAAGCTTGCCAAAAACTTGGTTTGTTGGAGAATGACCAACACTGGAATACAACTTTAGCATAAGCATCCCTCTCACACATTCCAGAACAATTAAGGACTTTATTTGCGATTATATTGACAACTTGCTTCCCTTCAAATCCCAAAAACCTTTGGCATACGCACAAAGAAAGCCTTAGCGAAGATATTTTGAGAAAATTACAAAGGCAAAACCTGACACTCGAGGTAAATTATTCACAGCAAATATTCAACGAATCACTCATATTTATTGAAGAAAAATGCCTACCAATGAATGGCAAAAGGCTTAATCAACTAGGAATTGATTCTCCAATGCGAAATAGTTTAAATGGGCTTGGAAAAGACATGGTAAGACGGGGGGTCCATCTTCCGGTCCCAGGCCCTTTTCAGGCCCATTTGTCGACACAAGGAACCACCCGTGAAACAAGCCCCGCGACGCGTCCCGAAGGTCGCCGCCAGACAAGCTCCAACAGAGCGGAACCCCGCGCCAACTCCGGTCAAACCGACACCGCTGCCCAGCGCACACGGTGACGGCTATTCCCAAGAAGAGACGAACGGCCGCTACGACAGTCCTCACCACCCAGCTAGAAAAACCAAGTGGTCCCTAAACTTGGTTACTCGAGCCGGTAGACCCCGCAAGCCATCGCAGGAACCAGACGCCTATAAAGACGCTGGGCCCACGGACCGAACCGAGGCTTCCCGACCCGAATTTAATTTACGGACAGGCCCCCAAGATCAGATACCATTTTCCGGCAGAGACATTTTTGTGGGCCAGCCGATCGGAAAGTTAGTGAGGAGCCCCTAGCTTGAAAACCAGGAGGACGGGGAAAATCCCTCCGGCCGTAAAGCGACCCAGCTCCTGGCTCTTCGCCCAGTCCACCCGGCTCAACCAACGGAACCCCTCGCGGATCACGCCGGGAGCCAGTTGGCCCAGACTAGGTGCCGTTAGCGACCCCAGGCGGGCACGGAAAGCTCCACCTAGACGGAATAGACTCCGCCTCGCTAGGGGGTTGGATGGAACGGAGTCCCGCCAGCCCCCACCGACTCGACTCCATCCTAGGACAGAGAAGCCAGCGGAGGCCGACAGAAGCCCGCCCACCACTACCTTACCTCACGGCCGTCGAGGGTACCCAGGCCCGAAGACCCCTGACCCCGTGCAGTGACCGACCGCTACCTTTGTTAGTGCGTTCGAAAGTTAGGTGGAGACACCTCTAGGTCCTCATCACCAGGCGAGGCAAACTCCGGTACCGCATAGACACGGAGGACCTGGATCGGACCAAGAGTTCACCTGAGGCACGATGAGCCGCCGCGTTACCGGCGTGCCTCCGGCCCGTTTCCCTGCGGGAATAGTGTTCGATGGTGGACCTGCCGGCCGACCCCCTCCCAAGGGTCACGGCACGACATGGAGCAACCAGATCCATACTGGCCTCCCCACGCGACCGCTCCTTGGTCAACGGGGGCACCGCCAAACCCTACCACCCTAAGGGTCGGCTCACAACTGCTCCAGCTGTGGTCCTCGGAGGGATGAGCCACCCAAGTCATAAAGTAACCTGGGCGCTGTCCGTAACCCTCGCCCTTCGGTTGCTCCGGGAGTCCCTGCATGGCGTTCCCGCGAGCCCCGTCGTCACTAGCGAGCACCGAGGACTTTCCTCTACAAAGCCCTCACTCATACTTCAGGCTCCCTCTTAGTCAATTGGTGGATGGGGTCCTATCGCCTTAGCTAGTCTTTGCCCGGCGACACCGTCCGGCCCGTAGACCGGCACCGGGATCGACCTATGGAACGTCGCTATCCGGCTTGGCCAGAGAACCCGGCTGCCGGGGGTGCGCAGCGTACTATGAGTCCGAAGACCCTACGCCCCATGCACAACGTCCGTTACCCGTGGCCACCGGACCCTTGGCCTGTCGACCGCAGGTCTCTCTAGGAGGTGGCGAATCGTCCCCATCCGGCCCCCTCGCATTCGTACACAACGAACTCCGCCGAGCTTCCGGTCTCCTCCCCCACTCAAGGGGTCGGTTCGGAACCACCCGGAGGGGCGGCAACGAGTTACAATACTGATAATTTGGCTAAGTTTGCAAAAGAAAATGTCCCTCTCCTGCTTGATGATCCCAAAATAGCTTTTAACACAATTTTAGAAGCAATTGATAATGATAAGGGAGAAATATATTTCCTTGACGCACCGGGAGTTACAGGAAAGACCTTTCTTCTTAATGTGCTTCTTGCTGAAGTGCGGAAACAGAGAAAAATTGCTCTCGCGATCGCGTCTTCCGGTACCGCATCTACTCTCTTGAATGGCGGCCGGACTGCCCACTCGGCATTTAAATTGCCCCTGAATTTAGAACGTTCAGAAAATCCAGTATGTAACATTTCTGAGAGCTCAGATGAAGGTGAAGTATTTAAACAATGTTCACTCATTGTTTGGGATGAATGCACGATGGCCCACAAAAGAGCTCTTGAAGCACTGAATCGAACGTGCAAGACATACGGGAAACTAATTAATTAATGGGAGGAATTGTGTTAGTATTAGCGGGTGATTTCCGTCAAACGTTACCTGTCATCTCACGATCGACTCCAGCAGGCGAATTAAATGCTTGCCTTAAAGCCTCATGTATCTGGAGGCACGTTCAAAAATTGTCATTAAAAATAAATATGCGAGTTCGACTAAATAAGAATACAAGTGCGCGCGATTTCTCTGAACAGTTATTGCGTCTAGGAAATGGTAAGTTTCCTATTGAGTCTGCGACAAATCTAATATTCTTGACAGCCGATTTTTGTCACTTGATATCGTCTGTGGACGAACTAATAGATAATGTTTTCCCCGAAATACAAGTTAATTTTCGTAACCACCATTGGTTATGCGAAAGAGCCATTCTGGCCCCCAATAACGAAAATGTCAACAGCATCAACATTAAACTTCAGCTGAAGATTCCAGGGACTGTTGCAACGTACTCATCTATTGACAAGGTTATGGATCCCGAACAGGCTGTATAGTATCCTACGGAGTTTATAAATGCCTTGGAGCCTCCTGGAATGCCACCACATAAGCTGGAATTAAGATTGTATACCTAATTCTTCTACTGCGGAATATTAATACATCGAAACTGTATAATGGAACCAGGCTATGCGTAAAGCAACTAATGCCAAATGTGATCCAAGCAACTATTATAACAGGAAATGCAAAGGGTACAGATGTATTTATACCACGCATCCTTATGATACCCAGTGACTCTGAAATACCTTTGGTTTTCAAACGATCGCAGTTCCAAGTAAGGCTCGCATTCGCTATGACAATTAATAAGGCGCAAGAACAGTCACTAAATGTAGCTGGTGTTAATTTGGAAACGCCATGCTTTTCGCACGGACAACTCTATGTTGCTTGCTCTAGAGTGGGTACCCCAAATAATTTGTATATTTATGCTCCAATTGGAAAAACATACAATATTGTATACCCGCAAGCATTAAAATAAAGCATAGTAATATACAAAATAAAATATTTTGTTTGCTCAGTAATGTCTCAAATGTATGTATTTATCTATCCATTTATAACATAAAGCAAGAATATGTGTCCGCCAGTAACGTTAACGTCATATCAACGGTGGCAATTGTGAAGGCGCCTACCTTCACATATTAATATTAAGACCTTTCCTCCTTAACCCCTTTAAAATTACATTTTTTTAAAAATTCTTAAATTTAATTATCTGTCTGCATTCGGATTCAATCTGTTTTTAGCGCTCTTTTCCCTTCATAAATTAAGCATTCAATTCTCAGTCTCTTTAATATTTTAACCGCAGCGCACTACAGTTAAAAGAAAAGATATCATTTCCTTTTCTCGCCTAATAACTGGATTCTAATTTTCATCCTTCTGCCTTAGTTTGATGATATGCAGAAATTAGTCAGACATATTACTTCTACACTTTTAGCCGTTGGTCCAGATGTTAGATAGATGTGTCATTTCAGTTATTAACCCTGTCTTTATTTTGTTTTTGTTTTTTTTAACGTGCTCTTTCGGCCGCTTCAATCCCATGAGAACTTTAGCAACCCCTATAGAATGCCTTTCGCGGTTTATGAGCTAAAATTCCAACACAGCCATTGGCGTTAAATATTTCTTATTACTCTTTTACATTCCCCATTCAATTTCAATTATTGTACTTTGACCACATGTCTTCCTCTCTTTAATCTCGCCATATAGTGTATATATTTGGCGAAATTGTGTATGTAAGCTTGCCAACACTCCAGATTTCGAGAAAGTGTATTTTTTTGACAGACTACCTTCTGAACTCGCATGCTCTGAGCATAAGAATGTAACGAGACTCTCTCTCCAACGCCCGGCTCCGGCCGAGGGCTCGCCTTGCAAAAAAAACTACCCGAACCTGGTGTCCGATTTGGTCAATAAAGAATTAGTTGTAACATTCGGCTTGTCTCTATCTGCAATATGGATTAATTCGTTCTGTTAATATTGTTTCACTTCGTTATCAACTCTTCAGCCATCGGAATGATTCAATACAAATGTACAAAAATCCTAAGCTTCGCCACAGACAATTGGTGCCGTTCAGGCGCAAGCGAGTTCCAGTTGGAGAGAGGAGAAATTTTTTTACGGTATAATAGACTATAATTTATCGATTTCCTAAAAGTATTTGGTGGAAACTTTCGATGCTCATCAATTGACTTGACTTTTCTGCGTCCTGATGTTGTCGTGTACAGGAGTACACAATGCACAAAAAATGTTAAAATTTATCAACTAACATCAACACTCCTGCAAAATTCTGAACTATGCTCATTGCGGTGAATTTCTGCACTCTCTCTCGCCTGAAATAACCACAGCTACAACAAATAAATTCCGATCAAAATAATGACTCGAGATTCTCTGCAAAGCGTTTCCCAACACAATGTTCACCGAGGTTTTTCTATATCGTCATGCCGTCAGCTTCCGTCACAACTAGCCGATAATCGGCACTTGGTCTTCCGGCAAAAAAAAAAAAAAGAGTTACCCAAGATACGTCAGCGCCGTGGGGTGAGTTATGGATTCTCCATCGCCTCTTGTGTTTTTTTTCTCTCTCTTTTGTGCGCTCCTAAGATGAATTCCTCAGCTGAATCAACAATTTCTGAGATCTTTTGGACTGTGTCTTGTGTCGGCCTCAATTAAAATAAAAAGAAGAATATTTACATTTCAAGAAACGTTTAAAGAAAATACTGGTTAACTTTATTTGTTCAAAGAAAGACAGTCAACAACAACAAAAAAAAAACTGTTTATACCAGTGCAGTTTCTTTAGAACGGAAACTAATCAAATATAATATAAGTAGTGAATATTTAGAAGATGTCCACATCAAGTTATACGCAGATATACCTAAACTTAAAAAAAAAATAAGATTATTCCTGCTGGCACAGTACTAAACACACATAAATGCTTAGCATCCATTTATTCTTTTATTACCCTAATAAAAATATTATGCTTATATTTTTCTTTAGCTCAAGGTAAGTTTTATTTAGCTTTTGTTAGCAACATTTGAAGAGGTATTCTTCCAATATATATCATATTTCGTGAAATTACTTTTCTACACATTTGATAGATATAAAAAAAAAGAAAAATCAAATTCATTTTTTTTAGATTATACTAAGGGGATGTGTTTGTTTTAAATGTTTGGTTTGTTACAAACACATTTATTGGTGTATAAAGAAAATTCTTTGTTGTGATGAAATTAACTTTTCTGCTGGCTAGATTTTTAACGATGACATTTTTTTTTTTTTTAAGTTAGATACAATTTTCTAGGTTTTAAAAGGTATTGTGTTTTAGCATATAAGTTACATATTTGTTATTTACTCACTACTATTACATGTTATTATTTACTCACTAAAAAAAAAAAAAAAAGTTGTTAAATTAGCTTTTTCATTCTAGTATGCTTATGGTAAGTGTTGATTTATACTTTTATATTAACTACTGAATAACACAGAGTAGACAGTGCTTGTTAAAAAAAAAAAAAAAAATTCTACTTTTCCTTTTTGTGCAGTGGATATTAAAATGGTATAATAAGTCAGTTAATGTTGATTTAGTTATGAGGATTAATTACCATAAATAATAAAATAAAAAAAATCCTCATGACTGGATTATATTGCTCTTTTAATATATATCTATATATATATAAGTTTTGATGGCTTCTTACTAAAAATCAAGCGTTTATTTTTATTAGTAACATGCTAAGATTTTGTATGTCTAGGGATGCACTTCATATCCAGTTCAGTTTCAAAGTTTTTTAATTTAGATAAAAGATTGTCCAAAATATTTTTTTCTTTCTTTTCACATTTCCGATTCTTATTTAATTCATTATATATATTTTTCGGTGTGACACAATGTTGCAATTCTGAGATGAGATGTTGTTTTTCTTATCTCTATTGGCCTAGGATTGCTGAACATGGTTGCTCTCGCTGAATTTCTTACATCTCGGCGCTGGTCGCAATTTTTCCCTATTAGACATTTTGCGTCTGCAACAAATATGTGCCACATTGCATTTTATATAAAAATGTTATCTATTATGATCACAGACAAAGTTTTTATTATTTTGGTTCGTGTACTTTTAAAACTCAGCAATCCTGTTTTAATCAGGCAGTCTTCCTAATGATGGTGAAAACCTTGTTAGATAAAAAAAAAGGGGGGCATAGTGTATAAAAAAAAGATAAATAAAATAATTTAAGGTAATTTTTTCACAGAGCTTAATGTAATTTTGACACAAAAAAATGAGGTAAAAAAATGAAAAAGCTTAAACTGGTACTGGACTGATATTATTATTATTATTGATTTTTTTTTCTTACTTGTTGTGCTTAATATGTTTCTTGTAGCACTTCCTAACAGGTAATTTCTTTTTATATATAACATTTTATATGTTTTTTTTATGTGTATATTATATGTTTTTTTATGTGTATATTATATGCTTTGTCAGTCATCCATATCAATAAGATATGAAACTTTTAATACTCTAGATTACTATAAGTATACGTCTTGCAACTTTTATACTTAAGGATAAGCACTGGTGACATATAAAAGAAAAGAGAGAGGAAGGAACCAGTAATGATGTTTAAATTTGCTCATTTTCAATCCTTTCCAGTTGGTTGCTACTAATTTAAGAAAATTAGATTTGGCATCTATACAGTACACTTTTCTGTTTAGATAGATCTCTCATATTCCAATTTACACGGATTTTATACATTTTTATTCACATCTCATTAATTTATTTCTATAGCATAAGTTAGGCTCCTTCGTTTTAAAATTTAGCTCGAGTCATCATATCTTAAATTTTTTTTTCATAAAAAAAAGTCTCTTTTTCTTTTTGATTTCTATTTCTACTTTATAAAAATTTTTATAACATGAGTCGTAAACATTTTATGCATGTGTTAAATATCAGTATGCTTGTTACTGCATACACACACAATTTACACGCGCTCTACATTTTACATGTGATTATATTACTTGAGGTAAATTTTTAATTATTGTTTCCTGTGTTGTGTAAGTTCTTTTTTTTTCATTGCGCTATGTTCCGGAAATAGCCCAATGATTAAAGGTATATGTTTCAGTTTTGGCTAAGTGGATCGGCCGTCCACTTTCTCAAAAGTGGAATATGTTACTTACATGATACAAATGTTCAATACCTCACATTAATTTACAAGACGTTCGCGCTCTCTTTTTTTAAAAATGCATAATGACGTATCTCTCATTACTATTTGATACTCCGTATATGTTGTTTTTTTTTCTCACTGTAGCTTACTATGGGCAGATAGTGAAGTTAGATGTTTGTCTGCATCAATTTTTTTTTATCTCATGTACACATTTTTATGATTTCAAGTTTAACCTGGTACTACATACACACACATATTTACATTTGCATTTCATATGGTCTTGTTTTGTAATAATTTTATGACACTCACCTTGGTTAAACATGGTCATGATTCTGTGTGCTTGTACATTTTTTTACATACTTTCTCAATATTAGTGTACATTTTCACAAATACATAGTTTTCACTATTTTAAAGTTAGCGTATTTTTTGTTGCCTTGACATTTTTTTTATTTTCGGATTGTTACTGTTTTTTTTTTTACATAATGTAATTCAATACAATATTTGCACATGCATCTTAAATTTACATGCATGAGTTAATTTCTAGCTGGTATTTTTTTTACACATTTGTTAATTTTGTTTGTTTACGCGCGGCTGGTGACTCGTTGCTATTTTATTTATAACATAAGGTATTTTATTATAACTGACATGATATTTCATATCGTTTAAAATGTTGTTTTTATAAAATTTATTTAAATGCATAATGTGAGCTGTTATGTACACTTTATTTTTTTTAAAAAAAGGCTATTCACATACAGTCATTAAACTAAATATTTGGCAATTTCTCAGATTTAAATTTTTTCAGTTAGTGAGTTATAGTCTCACAGGTGTCTTGTGACGGATACATACACTCATAGATCATAAAGTATAACGATTGGTATTTTGCTATTCATTTTGTTTTTCTCTTTTCCAACCCTTTACTTGGAACATGTTTGGTTTGGCATAACTGCTACAGTTTAGCGTAGAGTTATGCAATCTGTCGTGCACTAGTACATTTTATGCACGCTTCTTTTAACTTCATACAGAAATAACTCTCGAAAATACAACTTTATTTTAATTTTAACCCTTTGTTAACCATTTATACAACTTTTTTTTTCTTTTCACAAGTACTTCATGTGTTGGGTATTTTGTTTGTGTTACACAAAATTTGCTCATGTTAGAATACAATTTTGTTCATTCATATACATACATTACACTAGTTCATGTGTTGATTTACATATTTTGTTCATTTGCTTTTACACATTGTACTTTGCTTGCGATCTATTCGACAGTATTCCTTTTTTTTTCTCACAAGTAGTTCATTGAGTAATACACACTGGCTGGTTTAGAGTATAACCTGAGTTTTCTCACATTACACGGAGTTCATTTCCTTTATTAACCCTTATTCATTACATTTTGGTGATTAACTCACTAATTATGTAAATGAATCTCACTCGTATGTTAGTGTTTTGGGTTATTACACACCTACTGTCCATATATTTTGTTGGCAAAGTGCATAAAAATGGTAGTTCATTGAGACATTATTACAAGTAGTTCATGTGGAATTATACAATTTGTTCATGTGTTTATTTACATGTTGTGTATGCTTGCGTACACACTTATTCATATGTTTTATTTCAGGTAATTCATGAGTTTGGGGTTGCCTTTTTTTTTCCCTCCCTGCACACATACATTTTTTTCAGTTACTTTTCTATCTTTTAAACTTTACATCATGTTTTAATATTAAAAATATTTCATCAGTTTTTTTTATATATTTTTTAATTTTAACAAGGTTGTGTTTTTTTTATGTGTTTGCATAATGTCATAACATATCAATGACACATCACTTTGTCTATGTACAAAGATTTTAAAGTTTCAAGGAGTTATCCGTCACATGACACGTTAAACTACACACACATTTCGAATCTGTTTACTTTTAACATGTAACATTTTTTTTAAACATTTTCATTAGATACTTCTTACTTGAAGGTGGCAGATAGAGTAAGGTATCTGGTTACACTATATTAAATAGTATGCAATTTCTTAGTAAATGTTTTTAATATTTTTGACAGGTGTTAAATTTTAATAAATACACAGAAGGTCTATACATGAAAATTCAGCCAAACTAAAACCTTCGCATTATTCTCATTTTTCTTCTCCTCGTAAATTTATTTACTGAATTTGAGTCTCACTGGGTGTCGGGTGAGAATTTTTTTTTTGTTTTCACACGCATGTGTCTTGATTCTAAGGATGTTTCTTTTTTTTTTGGTGAACAACATTTTTTTTCTATATTTTTCAAGGGACAGTGTATCTTTTGCTATAACACTCCTATTTTTGTTTGTTTAACTTAAAGGTATGGATCCTGTCAATTTTACACTGATGCGTTTTGAGTAGATATATATATATATTTTTCAACGAATGCAGCAATATCTTATGAAATTTACAGTAAAAAAAAAAAAAAAATTAAATTTAACCCTTTGGTAACGATTTTTTTTAAATACGGTACATTTTTTTCTCTTCAGTTACATTTTGCTGTTTGGTGATTGGTGCATGTAGAGAATTTTTGTTCATAGTTAACACACACAGTAGTTCATAGTTTATCTTAGTTCATAGAAAAAACCCTTACACGAGTTCATTGCTTTGTCAATTCTTTGCGTGCATCAGGGACTAATTGTCACTGTTTTTACAACAGATTTTCAAAACACTTAGGCATTTTCCTTCATTCATACATTTCTTTGGTTCAGTGTTATATATTTTTTTTCACTTGAGGTCACTGTGATACACTTCTAGTGTTCATTTGTATACTAGCACACGTTTGTTATTTTTTTATGCTAGATATTTAAAAAAAAGGGTTTCCTTTTTGGTAACTTTACAGGATTACACTTTACTTTTATTTTTTTCATTCGGTACCTTTCTTGGCTATTCAAGGTATTTCACGTGATAAGATACTTTTCTTATGCACGATTTTCCAATCACTCAGTACACAGGTGTGCATTATTTTTTTGGTTTTTGATATGCTCAATGACACATGTGGTTTATTACTGGTATATACCAGTCGTAACACCAAACGGTGTTATTTATGACTACATTCACACACACACATACATACTTTTGTGTCACCTGTTGTATAATGCTTATTAAATTTCATTAAATTTAATGTACATTTTTTTACCATTTTTTCAAGGGGTACTTTCTCGGGAAAGTTCTAACTACCTCTTGTTTATACCTTATAGGAGTGTTACATGTTTTAAAATACACTTTAGTTAATTTAGATTCTCAGTAAAACACATTCAGTCTTTGGTTACAAGATAAAACGATGGCAACTTTCAACTTTTATCAAATAATTTAACCCCATCTTCCTCTCCTTTTACTAGTTACACTACTTTTAAAAAACTAGAGATGTCACAAATAGTGCTGAAAAGGTTACAATTTTTATAATTACTATATTATGGAATCTTTTGTCTTTATATACAGTTCATGTCTCAAAATAATTTTATAAGTTGGAGTATGACCAACTGTTGTAGCAATTGTGGAAATTGCTCTTGCTTGAAGTGAATTTTCAAGCAATTTTATACATTAAAATCTTCTGGAAATAATTTAAAAAAAAAAGATAACTGTGTGCACACGTTGAAAAAAAAATAATAAGAAAATAAGAAAACAGCTGTCCAGAAGTATTAACTGCAGTTCAAAAAAATTTTCAATATATTTTATTTTGGCAAGTCTTTGGTACCAACTTGCTTTGTCATGCTTATAGGCATGCTTTTTATATGAGACATGATTTATTTGTTCCTTACATATTTAGTATTTCTGTATATGTTTATAAACTGTTGGTCACCGTTTCCCACTACAAAATATTATATTTTTACATATTTTTCTTTATGTGTAATGTATTTGAGAGAAGACATGGGGTCAATTTTTTTTTTCTCTCGCGGTTCACTTCGTTCTTTTTCGGCTGTTGGGGAGATATATGTGAAGGCGCCTACCTTCACATATTAATATTAAGACCTTTCCTCCTTCCCCCCTTTAAAATTACATTTTTTTAAAAATTCTTAAATTTAATTATCTGTCTGCATTCGGATTCAATCTGTTCCCTTCATATATTAAGCATTCAATTCTCAGTCTCTTTAATATTTTAACCGCAACGCACTACAGTTAAAAGAAAAGAAATCATTTCCTTTTCTCGCCTAATAACTGGATTCTAATTTTCATCCTGCTGCCTTAGTTTGATGATATCCAGAAATTAGTCAGACATATTACTTCTACACTTTTAGCCGTTGGTCCAGATGTTAGATAGATGTGTCATTTCAGTTATTAACCCTGTCTTTATTTTGTTTTTGTTTTTTTTTAACGTGCTCTTTTGGCCACTTCAATCCCATGAGAACTTTAGCAACCCCTATAGAATGCCTTTCGCGGTTTATGAGCTAAAATTCCAACACAGCCATTGGCGTTAAATATTTCTTATTACTCTTTTACATTCCCCATTCAATTTCAATTATTGTACTTTGACCACATGTCTTCCTCTCTTTAATATCGCCATATAGTGTATATATTTGGCGAAATTGTGTATGTAAGCTTGCCAACACTCCAGATTTCGAGAAAGTGTATTTTTTTGACAGACTACCTTCTGAACTCGCATGCTCTGAGCATAAGAATGTAACGAGACTCTCTCTCCAACGCCCGGCTCCGGCCGAGGGCTCGCCTTGCAAAAAAAACTACCCGAACCTGGTGTCCGATTTGGTCAATAAAGAATTAGTTGTAACATTCGGCTTGTCTCTATCTGCAATATGGATTAATTCGTTCTGTTAATATTGTTTCACTTCGTTATCAACTCTTCAGCCATCGGAATGATTCAATACAAATGTACAAAAATCCTAAGCTTCGCCACAGCAATGACCTGAGAAAATGAGATACTGAGCAACCAATTTCGGTATTACCCAAAAATTAAATAACTTATAAACATCGAATAACTTCAGTTTTCCCACCTTTGAATAGAACAAAAATTCACTTGAAAACTGTATCTGGTTTTTTGTGAGGAGGGGGGGGGGGTGTAATTTTGTAATCGTATTATTTGACAAGTATTCGCTTATAACTTGAATGACGCTTTATTGTTTTAAACATAGGTTCATTCCCTAAAGTTAAAGTTGCTTTTGTTAAAAAACGACAGTTAAATTGTGGCCCGATTACGGAAGGTTAACCCAGTAAGTAAAAAGTTACGCTTAAAAAAGTAAAATTTGTTGATCTTTTTAATTCGTCTGATATCCCATAATAAAATTATAAGTTGCACCGGAAAAACAAACTAAATAAAACACAATGTCAATAGATATGTATTCGAACATTGCTTATCAGCTAAATATTAAAGTAGAGTATAAAATTCCAATAAGTCTTCCTCTCGAACTCCCTTCCCGCTAATTAAGTTTTTTAGTATGGATATTTAAGAAGCAGAGAAACAAACTCTCATGTTCTACGTCAAAACATGTTGGTTTTTGGGAGCAAAGATTAAAGATAAAGAAAATTAGAAGTTTTTCATATATTTTATAGGACAAGAATTTTGACAGCCAAGTGCAATTAACACATTTTAACTGTATAATTAATTACGAATTAAAAAAAAGCGTAATATGCGTTTCATTTCATTACGAAATATCAGATTAATATATGAGAAATGAATAAACATTTATTTAAGTTTCCCCGCATATTATCAGAAGAAATCCGAGCAATGCCGGGTAATACTGCTAGTCACTTATATATATATATATATATATATTTTTTTTTTTTTTTTTTTTTTTTTAATTTAAGTGACATTTTTGTGAGTTCTATAGCATTCTCCGTTTCTGACTACGGCTCTTGCCTTGTAAGACATTGCGTGTTTTTGTTATATGCAGATTACCACTCAAATTTTGTAGAAGAAAATGATTTATGAAGTGAAGTAAACTAATGAATATTTCACAAAAGTTGAACCAATAGCTCAAATAATTAAAGAATTTGCAATTAGTAATAAAGGAAAGAATATCACGCTTTATAAGATTTAAAACTGATGACAATAAATATGACATTACAGATGTTTTAAATTATATATTGGATTTAATAGTATATGAATTAAATAAATGATTCTGGTGCAATTAAAATAATAGATTTTGTCAGACCTGGTAACGAACATGGTAAAATCTAATCTCTCTGAAATGTCATGTACACATAAAAATAAATAAGAGATAATATTCAAAATACGACATTCATAGTTACTGTTCTGTATTAAATGTTAAAGGTAAGCATACTGTTGTATAAATTTTATATTGTTCAAGATTAACAAATAATATGCTACACACAGACATAACAAAAAATATATCCATTCCCATGAAAAACATAAATTAATATAAAAATATATAATGTTTAAATAGTGAGATCCAGTTTGTGTCCTTTTTTAAGCGGGTTGGGAAATTATTGTGTGACAAACGTGATAATAACATAACAATAAAAAATCCACTGTACTTCCTAAATGAAAGTGAAAATACTCTTTCATAAAAAAAGAAACAGATAATAGAATATTTTATACATACATACATACATACATACATACATATATATATATATATATATATATATATATGTATATTTAGTTTAAAAGAACAATGGAACGTTAATGTTTACTGAACGGTAACATATATATAAAAATGCCCAATTTGAACATATAACTCATCTTAATTTAAATTAGCTCATATATTTACGAAACACAGTCGAACAATATAACTAGTTTTAATAAACTGGAATACAGTGAAAAATATTAAATTTATTAAACATACACTGTAAAAAAAATGTCCTGAAATTAGCAGGTGTTATCCTGTGAATTTTCCCTTTTTTAAGTGAAAAATTCCGTATAGATAAAACTGTTATTTTTCCTGGAATTTCAAGAAATGTTCCATTTTCTGTTGGCCTTGAACTCTCAGAGTTTCCGTATCTGGGAATAGACGCATCAAAAACGGAATATTTCCGTAGAAGAACTCCGGCGACAGCCATGTTTATTTTATGTTATTATCGGTTATCAATGTTCGGGCTACGTTTAGAATGGATTTCAGCAATCATTTGAGGTCATACTCATTTTAGCTGCAGCAAAAAACCACAATAATATTAAACAACCTTGATCCATAGTTCGAGAGAAGAAGAGAACTGAAAGCATCTTCATACCGACCTTGAAAGCAGTTTGCCTTAGCCTTCCTGCGATCAGCATGTTGTTTTGTTTACAGTGATTTCCTGATTTTTTTTTTTTTATTACTGCATGTTTTCGTTACAATTGCGAAAAAAATGTAAGTTATTCAGCTTTATTTTGGAATTACATTTTATAATGAATGTTGTATTTATTTTAAATAAATGTTTGATTTACATAAAACCTTTTTTATTTCTGCGATTGCACGTTAGGCCTACATGCTATCTAAGATCGGCTGGTATAATGTTTTTATTCTTAGGTCCGAAAAGTAATTTTTGTTTTCTCTACACATATATATAAAAGATTTTCTCATGCATGTTTACTAATTTGGGTTATCATTAACAATCTTTACCAGCCAGGAAGCAGAAAATGTTTAATCTTCTTTCGATGAAAAATTTACTGAGAATTATTTTTATTTAACCATTTTATATATTTATTTACTTGCAATATATATATATTTAATAGTAGTAAACTATGAATTTTGTGTGCAAATAGCATGTTTAATGTAAAGTGGGACACATGTTTTCGTGTTTTATAAGAAAAGCTTTGATTTTTCCTTCCCGAAAAATCTTTAGTTCCCCTAATTTTTACTGAAAAATAAATAAAACTTTTTTTCTTTAATCACTTAAGTTTATTGAATTTTTAACAACTATTTTTTAATTACACTTATAATTATCATATTCTAGTTTTTTCGATATTGTATTACTCTATCAATATTTAGCCATCATCATAGTTCATTTTCCATTAATATACAAAATACATACATTTTCAGAAATACATCAAAATTACAGTAATGGAACACCCAATGAAAAGTACTACCGAATTGTTCTTATGATTGCATTTGGTAACAAAATTTAATAAAAGTACACTAGTAAAATTATTTTACAATATATTTAACAATTAGAATATCAATAAATGCTATTTTAGTTAATGTAGATGGATCTAGTTTAAAATACCAAATATAAAGCAATTACAGCTAATTCGAAAATTTAAGTGTAAAGAAATTCTTGTTAATACTTCTTCTTTTATAAATTATATTTTCATATTTTCTTTGTTCATTCTTTTACTAATTCAACTAACCCAATGATATTTTATTGTCTAAAGTAAAATTCCTGTTTACACCGCATATAAGGTCACCCTCCTTATATGGTCATATTTTTCAGGATCGCAAGGGTGACCATATATCTGATACTGACTGTATATACAGTGTGTCCACGTATAACCTGACCGACCTTTATTTTCGCAACCGTTAGTCCTAGATGATTACTTCCAATTACAAAAATGGTTTAAATAAGGTAAAGAATTGTTTTTAAAGGGATTTTCGTCAAGAAAAATATTTAATAAAAAATTACGAAATTTAAATTTTTATACTGTCCTCCGGTCCTATAAGTGATATTTAGTAAAAATTTACTGTGACACTAACAAGTAAGACAGAAATAGTCCCATCCATCTAACATTAAAATTGACCTAGTTATGAAACTTTGAAATGCATGACTTATACTCCTTTTTTACATATCAAAACAGATGATTTCGACCATGCTTTCAGGGGTCGTAAATAAAATACTTAAACTTATTTCAAGGTATCTGCGGTTTGAAAGAAATCGTACAACTATTACGATTGAGTTAACATTATTAGTTAAGTTTCAGATTAGTTAAAATAATTGTATTTTGACATATGTTGTATTTTCTAAGGATTTTAGGCTAAGATTTCTTTTAACAAAAATTAAGTTATTTTCATAAGGTTTTATTTAACTAGCAACGATCGTCTTTCCAGTTTAAAATTTGTACACGAACTTTAACTGACTTTCAAATGTCCGATCGAAGTTAAAATTTTACATACTGACTTAAATCAATTACATTGTAATAATATTATAATTTTTGATGCTTACCAACTTATACATACTTATATTAGAGGATAACACAAAAAAATTCGGATAGATTACCGTCAACAAGTTTAAGAAATGATTTTAGATTAGATAACATAAATCTGCGATGGTTGTGTTTTTTAACTTTTATAATTACTTTTTATGTATTTGTTAACGCTGAATACAAAAATTACCTTCATTTGTAATCATCATGCAAGGATTTTTCGCAAATAGTAAATTTCAAGGTTAAAAAATAGCGAAAAATCTTATACAATAAAACAGATGCAAGACTTTTTTATTCCGTTTAATTTTATTTAATTCAATAATTTATTCAATTTTGTGGCTTATCCTGGGTCTCTTACAGCTAAACAGCTCAGGGGTACGACGAGGTTGTGAGGGGAGGGGGATCAAATTTAATTTTGAGCTTTTTATCTTTGAAATTTGCGATTTGAGAAAAATCCTGGCTTGAGGGTTTAAAATGAACATCATTTTCGGATTCAGCGCTAAAAAATACATGTAAATCAATTTTCAAAGCTAAAAAGCGTGGCACAACCCAAAATTTGAAAGACTGTGTAATCTAACGGCATTTTAAAATATGTATCATTTTTGTAATGAATTGAGGCTGTTGTTTTTCATACTTTTACACCCATTAAACGCCAACGCTCCCGTTGCATGAACAACTATCTATTAATTTTTTTCTCAAAATATTTGTAAACTATTTAAAAAATACATTTTGTATTGAAAAGTTAATAGTATGGAGTCTAATATATATTTTTTCAGAATGATATATTATTTTTTCGATTTTTTGCAGATTTTTTTTTAAAGAGAATTTTTGGGTTTTCGACTATCTCAAGTAAAAACAGTAAAAAGAAAGAAAAAAAATTCTTTATTTTTTACAAGTAGAGTGAATATTTAAAGTCAACATTTCAACTAACAATTCATTCCTAACCTGAAGTAAATATACCCATTTAAATTGATATTAGAGAGGTTTCTTTGAAATGTTCCCACAACGGGAGCCTTGGCGGCTTGTGCTTACACTTCCGTCCATTTGTCTGCAAGCACGCTTCCATAAAGAAAGAATATGTTTCTAGGCAGCAAGTGAAAAGAAATTAGTTAAACTTTTTGAGGAAATAAAGGGGATTTATGGACCATATGACTATTAGATATAGTGATTATAAATTGTGTTCAAGGGAATTTTGTATTCATTTTTATGAACAGCAATATATTTCAGTTTGTTTGGGCATGGACGTGTAATATTATATGAAAAAAAAACAGAACCTCTTGAACAAGATTAGATTTAATAAAAAACATCACTAACACCTTAAAACAAATAAGTTATATTTATGATGTTTATATGTTTTAGAAATAATAAAATATATTATTTAAAATATGAAAGAAAAAAATAAAGGATTGTAAATTATTACTAAAACATTAAAATAAAAAATTTTGCAATTTCTTGTAACAAGATATTTGATCATAAATAAAGGTATAATAAAGTAGTACTTAGCAGCTACTTTTGAAATAGACTTCCATAGGCAGATTCATAAACCAAATACAAACGGAAAAATTAATTCAGAATTGTTTAATTTTATATTAATTTTACTAACGGCGATAATTTGGTAGATCAATTTTTAAATACCCGCAAACCACTTATTACAGAAATAATAAAAAAACAATGCATTTTATTAAATAATTTGAATAGCGTAGCATGGTAATAGTAGCGTGAAAACATTTTTATTTATTTTTTTTTTTTTCTATGAAAGATATCTTAATTTCCATTTGTAAAACAATTGCTTTAGTTTAAACAGATAAAAGAGAAACTTTAATACATCATTTAGGAATATATATAGTTATAATTAACAGACAACGCGTGTAGATGCAATAAACTACTTTAATATAAGTACATAGAATAAACCTAAATGTAAAAGATATAATATGTGTGTGTGTGTATGTGTGTCTGTGTAGTACATAATGCAATATAATGTTAAATCAGAATTTTCCTTAAAGGTCTGTAGACAACGTGTAGGGAAATAATAAAAAAAAAGTAAGGGTGGCTTTATATATCTGATATTTTGACTAATTGTTAAAAAAAAATTAATGAAAGTGGTTTTCAGATATTAATATTAAATTTTTAATCTATGTATTTTTAGTAATTATTTATATGTTTGTATAAAATTGTTTGCAACTTGCCAAAAATGAGTTTCTATTAACTTTTTCTAACTGCAATTACATTGGGACAGGAGAAAACAACGTGCGGCTCATTCCGATTCGGAGAGAGGTTCAACCCCCATTAGACGCCAATGCTCCCGCTACGGGAACATGCTATATATTCTAAACGGTTACAGGTATTCAAAAAATTTCAACTGATTTATCATATTTTCCTCTTGTGCATACAAAAAAATATATATATAAACTGTATTTAGTTAACGCGCTTAATATAGCGACGCTTAATGGGTTAACAAAAACTCTGTTATTTTTATCCTCTTATATGTTCAGTACAAATTGTATATTTTGCAGTAATATATCAGAATGATTAAAGATTTCAAATTCATATTCAAATGCTAATTTTACTCTCAGCCATTTCTTTAATATATCTGACGAAATTATATTTCTACTAAATTTGTGAATGACCCCTAATTTGCAGCTAAAAATATGCTCCATCTTTAAACAGCTATTATTCGGTCAATTTTAATCGTAGAATAACGAGACTTTTTTTCCTTACTTGCAGTGTAACAGGAAAATTTTACTAAATTTTATAGGACCGGGGAACCGTATAAAAATTTAGATTATGCAATTCTTCGCTAAATTTCATTTTCGCTTCAAACTTTTTTTATCTTAACTCTGCGCCCAATTTTAACCACTTTTCTAATTGGAAGTATGCATCTAGACCAACGGTTGCGAAAGTAAAGGTCGGTCAGGTTATACGTGGACACACTGTATATATGTGTGTGTGAAATGTAGAAAGTGAAAGATAAGAATTTAATTGTAAAAAGAGTGGTTATGTATTGTAATAATCATCAAAAAATCAATTGGAACATCTGAAAATACCCGTCCCAAATGGTAGATCAATTTCTTTATAAATGGAGTGCAGCTTCAGGGGTCGATCCAGGCAAAATTTACGATCCTTTCACAAAAATCTATTCAATAAAATGGGCCCCTTCATAAAAAAAAAAATAATAATAATAAAATGGGCCGCTTCACAAAAATAAATTTAATAAAATGGGTCCCTTCACAAATATGAACTTAATAAAACAGGCCCCTTCACAACAATCCTTTTAATAAAATAGGCTCCTTCGTAAAATTATTTTTCATAAAAACTGTTTTAAAATTCGTAATTTTGCGAGTGAAAAACAAAAACTTTAGAAAGGGGATGTAAAGAAGTTTTTGTTAATACGTTTTTGGTTCGAATTTGAGTAATTGGATTTCATCTTACGTTACAAAATGTTTAATAAAATTCACAAAAAGTAAATTCTAGTTTTCACAAAATGGGCCCCAAGAATAAAAGCTGCATCGACTCCTGAGCTTGATCATTAAGTAAACATTTTGTTTCCGAAATAATTTTTAATAATGGTGTGTATTCTAATCCTTATATGTGAGATTATAAGTTATTGTAAGTCATCTTTTAAGTTTTTTTAGGGGGGCGGTCTGTTATATTGCCTGCAGCGTTTCTTATATGACAAAAGGCTGCTGTAAAATAAAATAAAAGTTATAACTGTGACAGAGTTTCCACTTGGTTTAAAAAAGACCAGGGCGTTGCCGATGAGAAAAGGGCACGTTTTTTATTCTTAAGGGCATGTTTTGGATTCCTAAGTGTACTTTTTGGATTTTTAAAGTCACTTTTAATGTTTAAAACTTAGATATCTCTTTTCAAAACAACATTGAGTGAGATTTTACTATGTAAGCAAATTGTTTAATGCAAAATAGAAAAAAATGCACTGTTTTAATGGGAAAGGCAAGAAGGGTGCTAATTCTTTTGATGAGGCGTAAGAGGGGTGCTATTTTGTAAACCAAAAGGCAGATTGGGTGCAGTACCCTCCAGAAACTGCCTGGGGGAAAATATGCTGTGGTATTTGTGTATCATATATCTTTTTACATGCTTTATCTTTATCAGTGTCTTTTATTACAAACTTTCCTATTCTCATTTTTCAGAATCTTTGCCGATATTAATCCGGATAAAGGTAGCAAAGCACCTAGGGTGAAAAGGAAAATAACTAATATGGTTGCCAAGCCAGTTATACATCTTGTGAATGGACGTAGAGACTTTGAATGTCATTTAAATTTGTGATGCAACAATCAATATTTTTTTTTGTTTTATTTAGTGTTTTCTTTACTGCTATTTTTATATTCAACTCATATTTTCAATATAATTTGGTCTTACCAGTGTAATTATGATTATGATCTTGTTTCTCACAAATGCCATTGTTAGAAATTAGGGAAGTAAAGAAATTACTGTGGATTTATCATGATATTTGTCATCTTGTACGGTAATACAAAAAGTCTAAATTTTGCATTTTGAAATAGTTGCATTTTTATTTGTATATTAATCTGTATATATTCAGCTATTCAGGTTATCTCTTCTAGTTATACCTAGCATACATCTTTCCATACTTCTCTGTGTTGTAGACGAAAGTTTTTGACATCACTGAAAGAATTAAACGGCTAAAATGGAAATGGGCTGGGCACATCGCAAGAAGACAAGACAATAGATGGAGCACAAACAACCTACAGTGGTATCCCAGAGATGTAAAACGGCCAAGAAGACGACCTCAAGTAAGATGGAGTGATGAAATCAGAAAAGTAGCCGGTGTAAATTGGATGACTAAAGCACTAGACCGGAAACATTGGAAAAATCTGGGGGAGACCTACATCCAGCAGTGGATTGAAAACGGTTGATGATGATGATGATGATGATATTCAGCTATTATGTTTTTTTGTAACAAGTGCTGTATTAATATGTGTATAATTAAGCAATCTAGAGTTTTCATGAATTTAAGCTGTACCAAATGAAAATGTAATATTGCATTTAAGAAACATGGTCTTCAGGAAAAATTATTTTGTTTGTGAGTGAATATTTAAGATAGGACAATTTTAAAATTCTTTGTTTACATTTTTAAAGATTTATAAAATTTTCATTGCTTGATAATAAAGTCGACATTTACCTGGGTTCTTCAAAAGTTAATTTGAAAACCAGGCAGTTTTAGCAACAGAGAAATCGATGTCATACTGATATTTCTTCACTTGAATTGGCTGGCTGTATCTAATATTGATTCTAACGTTGCAAATAGTAGTGATACAAATAATAGTGATATTTTAAAATAAAATTAAAATGCTTTACTATGTGTATATTTAAATATTAACTTTCTGATAATTTGAACTTCAAACTGAACTTTTTCAACATGCAAAGGTAATATCAGTTGTAAATGTTTACGGAAAATGTTGTAAACTTCAGAACTGACTGTAATTAAAAAATGCTGCTTTTCAAATGAAAGAAAATTTTAAAAAAATAAAATTTGCTTTTATTTAATTAAAAGGATTAGGAGCTATTATATTTTTAAGGCAGTTCTTCATATCCAAAAATATTTTGACTCATTTAAAATTAACAGAAATCAAAATGAGATTTTTTCTTCTTTTTTATAATTGAATTCAGTTATAAACAATTGTAAAAATCCTTTAAGTTTACTCCCAGAAAATGAGTTTTTTAATAACAACAAAAATGAATGAAAAAATGTCATATCTCAGACCCTTTGGATTTGAGGAAAGGCCGTCAGAAAAATTATTTTATAATTTACACAAGGTTTAATATACAATTGGTCTGCCCAGTCATGTGGATGGAAAACACCTGAAAACCTAATTTTAGTGGTTGACTGGTAAGTTTACTTTTGTGTTTCCCGCTCCCATTTTTCTATGTTTTCATAGCTTTGGCTTCAGAAAAATAACTATAATGATCCTATGTACCTACTGCTAATATCAAGAATGAGGGTGTTTTTCACTGAGATATGATTTGGCAGACCAGTGGCATTTTATTATGTTAATCTAGGTAGTTTGAACCATAAACTTGATGAGGTGATGGTTTGTGCAACCTTGCAGCTAGCAAGAACACCGTTGAAAATTATTCTAAAAAACTAACCACTTACTGCAATGTATTTTTAATTTTTTAAGAAAGCTTAGTATAGGATAGAACTTTGTGACATGTTTATATTGTGGTAATTTAAAGTTGCAAAATATAACTAATATGTAAAAGTTTTTGGCATACCTTATATAACATGAAGTTTTTCAAGGATTACCTAAAAATGCACTTGCCGTGTAAGAAAATCTACTCTCTTATAGGAAGTAAAATGCATTTTTCTATTGAACATATAGCATAAATCTGGATATCGGTATAACTTCTGTAGCTATTGCTGTATATTCTCATTGGTGTATATGTCTGAATCATTATATTTATCAAGGTTATATATGGGGCCAAAATGTTTAATATACTTATTTTGTTTCTGTAATGGAGAAATTTGAAAAAAAAAAAATTACAGTTAAACTTATACAGTCAGATTTCATATTTAAAGCTTACAATATGTATTAAACATAAAAAAGCGATAATTTTTCAAGCTATGGCTTTTTTTTAAAGAACAAATGTCAAAACAGTTTATTCATTATTAGAGCAATTATGCTACCCCCCTCTTTACAATGTGTTCTGTTTATGTAAGTAAATACAAAGCGAATTGTAGATAGTTAATCAAAATACGTAATATTTACACCAAAACTGCTTTTATATGCAATTGAAATGTAAAGTTTTAATTATTTTTCAAAATATTTCTCTAAATATGAAAATAAATGAAAATCGTCAGTTATTTTATTACACTTGTAGCACATGTGTGAAAACATTTTTATTTTTTTACATATATTTATATGCACATAAATAATCAAAGAAAATGCTTGTATGCAGTTCAGTAAATTATACATAAGCACAAGAAAAGGGCAACAATTAACATATTTAACCCTTTCAGGACAAGTAATTGCGTTTCTGCAGTGTTGAATTCACACCAAAATCACTAGGGGCAACAGAATTTGTGACAATGGAAAACAGTTGATATGCATATATCTTTTTTTCCGCCAATCTAAATATTGCAAATTATATTGCCAAAAACAAGTAAAATAATTAGTTCGTGAGAAAAATATGTACACAAATATCAGCTGAAATGTTGGTGACATCTCTATTTTACCTCTAATGTTAAACCAAGGAATGTGTAATGTATACATTCTAATAAAATTAATATTTTCAACATTTTTTCTCTGCTTTTTTTCTTGAATAGCTTTTTCTTCCTTTTGTTGTCTAAATATTTCAAATATATAATTTTATTTGAGTATTACTGTAATTTGATATTTTAATACATGCAATTATTATTTTAGAAATATTTTGACAAACATTCTTTAAGAAAAGTACACAGAAAAAATTGGCTACAAATAGTTATTTACCGACATAAATACGAATCTATTATTTGGCAATAGGTTTCGATCAGTAAGGAGAAATTTCAAAATGTCAGTTTGTAAAATGGAAAATAACCATGCTTAAATCTAAAATTTGTTTCCGAAATGGAAAACTTAATTCTGAAAAACAATATTTGTCTCAAAACCGAAGTATTTCAGTCTCTAAAACGGAACATTTCAGTCTCCAAAACGGAGCAGTTCAGTCTCCAAAATGGAGCATTTCAGTCTCCAGAACGGAGCATTTCAGTCTCGAAAGCGGACATTTGCAGTCTACAAAACGGAACTCTGCAGTCTAGAAAAAGGAACTTTGCAGTCTACAATACGGAAAAGTCATGTAACTAAATTTCTGAGATTTAACGGAAAAGATACGACAACTCTGCTGCCAGAACATTTTCCGTTTTTTTACTGGAGTTTGTTTTCACAGTGTAAATAAAAGCGTACATTAGGTGAAAGGTATTTTAATAACGTGGAAATAACGTGGGATTTATAATAATTTTAACATTTGAAAACTGAAATTATCAATGCTTTAATTTTAAATGAATGGAATGAATTATATACTGTCACTTGTATAGGTAGCTTTGAAGTTAAACAGCCCAGAGATAAAATTAGTGTGTTTAACAAAGGGAATTCACAGAATAAACTCTAATTTCACGGAAAGTTATTTGCTTAGAGGGTTACATTTAATTAGATAAATCTAAATGCAGCTTAATATCACATGGAATATGTATTTGAAAACAAATTTCATCTGAAAAACTAAATAGGAAATATAACAGAGTTTGTCAGAGTTAGCAAATGTTTGTCAGTATCTCATTGCATCCGAAAATGACATGTACCATAAACATAACTATGTAATTATGCTCATTACCTCAATATTGTGGTGGTACACCATCCAAATGCAATAAGAAACACATTATTTTACATTTTTAATTTTACCGCCATTATATTTTAAATAGGTTCATTAATTATTGAGATTTCCCCTTCAAGCAAACAAGCAACCATTACCTCTTCATAATATTAGGTTAGAAAAAAACATTTTTTATCATGTTCATAAAAGTTATTGAGAAATAATTGAATGAAAAACAAGACGATTTATTTTCTGTGTATAGTTATTATCTAGAAAGATTATAATACGTATTATTTAACTAAACAATTTATTATTTAATAAGAAAATATGTAATCACAGTATAATAAACGCGCATGCATGAAATAGTAAAATGTGAATTTCTCGCAAATGCATACATGACCCGAAGTGATATATAGCTATAATATATATATATATATATATATATATATATATATATATATATATATATATATAATAGTGACAGATTACAGCGAAAAGTTTAGGGGATGTGAATTTTTTAATACAACTTTTTTTAATGTAGTTATTTATTTTAAATTGTAAATCCTCTTAATAAAATAAAAGTATATATTTTTTAATTTAATGCATTTATGGAAACGCTCTTACAATGTGCTTTTTTAAAACTAAAAATGACAACCATTGTCATTTTCCGTGATATATATATATTTTTTCTCTTTTGTGCAAAAGAAAAAATCAACGGTGTAAATTACCCAAGTGCCCAGCTTCAAAAGGCTTGGAAGCAATCCAAATATCCAGATATTTTACGTTGCTTATTTTACGCTCTACTGAAATTTATCTTTTTTGAAGCTGATTAAAATGTAATATTTTTTTTTTTTTTTTACTAAGCGACAAATTTTATTTTTGTGAATGTGAAGCAAAACTTTTATATATAACAAAAGCTTTGCAATCTTTTGGAAGATAGGAATTTCAGCAAAAGTTTCTTGCTTTTAAAAACAGTTTTTAACGCTGTTTCCCATTTATGTGATATGTAATAAATCAAATGATAAAATATCAGTTTTTACTCAAAAGAAGTAGAAAAATGTTGTTATATATTTCCATCTATAAAACCTCTTTTTTTTTTTTATTACTTTGGGATGAAAATCTATTGTTGAAGGTTTGGCCATGATAGAATGAGATAACATACAATAATTGAAAGTGCTTATGAGTAAAATGATATAATACGAAATTAAGTTTTGATTTATTATGTATGATGTAAAATAAGAAAATATTTCATGATTTGTATAGACAATTCTTGTCAATATAAATTGCGCTTATCAGCATTAAATGTAATTAAGTTATTAGACTATATGGCATTTAAAAGATATTCTGCAAAACATCACTTCAAAAATTATTGAAGATTACTGAAAGAGCGTATCTTAGTTACATTATTTCATAATAATTATTGTAAACGTACACTTTTGAAAGTTGCAGTTTAAAGTTGAGTCATTATACCATGTAAAGTAAGTGGAAGTACCAAGGTATTATTCCCTTTAACTTTTATATATCTGTTTCATACTTAAACATTGAAATTAAATTCAGTTTTAGAAAAATAAAAACTATTCACATACAAATCGGTAGAAATATTTCAATGCACCCCAAGTACGTGCTTTATAAAAAAAACATTTCCATCTGTCACTTTTCTGACAAGAAAGATGATGTTTAGAAGTGTGAATTTCGAATTCCGATTTAATAATGGGTGTTCATAATATATCGTATTTAACTTCAGCACTCCAACATTTACCGTCAGTCGTACGTCTTAGATGAACCTCCTGGCTTTTCTTTAAATGAAAATGTACCGTTGTGTCTTTATTGATATCTAAGAAAATTTAATTAACCTTTGAAATATATCCAACGTTGCTCGGATTTTCTGAAAACTATTTATATAAAATCCAAGTATCTATGTGTCCCTCACAATTCCGGTAGGACCACCTCATTGAAATGAGTAATTGTTGTAAACTACTAATGCAAGGTTACCACAGTAGCTCGAAATGTTAGCCAATTTGCGGAAGTATTGCCAAATTTGGCTACAAAAATAAGTTGTCATATATGAAGCCGACTTGATGATAACTGGCTAATTTGGCAAAATTCCCATTTAAAGCTATTAATCTTTCATAAAGGAGGTCACCGCAATTTAATTTAAACTCCGCTCTTTTAAAGTTTTTTTTTTTTTTTTTTTTTTTTTTTGGGGGGGGGGGGGGACTTAAAGAGAATACGAAAGTATACGAAGTATACTAGTAAGAAATTTAGTATACGAAATGTACATCTTTACATCTTCTTCCGGATGCTACTAATAAAATAATCACTAATAGACAACGCTGTACTGTATGAGCTGCTAACAGCGCGATTTTAATGCGCTTTAGGTACTTTTCCATTGTAGGTGCCTGGGCAAAGAAAAAAAAATGGCAAGATATTTTCCGTGTACCTATCCACTCGCACGCATTCTTTTTCGATATTTATACGATTTATTTAACATAAAAAAGCCATTTATCTATTTTTATACAGAAACAGAAGTAATTTGTAGATAAAAAACATCAATAATCTATATATAAAACACATATATAAGCAAACAAAAAAGCTCATCAAGTTTGTTTTCATAGCTGTTTATATGATTTGCCAACAAATCTCAATTTCTAATGCCCTAATTGCACCAAACTGTTTAAATAAAATGCCAAAGACCCTATAGTGGAAAAATACCAAATTGTCTATTATTTTGCGTTATCTGCGCTATAGTTTGTACTATAAGCAAGTGGGGGGAGGCGAAAAGTTTAAACATTAAAACATTATAATTTCTATAAAGCAGTATAAGACTAAAAAACTAAAACTAAAATAAATGCAAAATAAGACTAAACAAGAAAGAAAAACCATGCGTTAAGTATAGAATATGAAACTTTCCAACACTGCCTGAATGCCTTAACAAAACTTCGTTATTTAGGAAAATAAGGTGAATAATACAACTAAGTAAACATTTTAGAAAACGCATGAAATATTTTAAACATCGCAGTTAAATTTAGAAGTTACCGTCCATAGCCAATACTACCGTTATTACATGCCACTATTTAGCTACAATTTAATTTACTAACGCTAAAACACTCTGAAAACTACTGAAATCACATTTCCACATATTATCATCCCTAGACGGTTATGTATCCAATTATTTGCGTGACCCTGTATATTATTTTATCTATAGTCTACAAACATTTCTTAGTAAACTAAATGCAGTTCAGAGTAAAAATGCACAACTCCTTTAAAAACCACCTTTAAGCAATTTACGGTGCTAAATATTAATCCCGTCGACCAATTTCGCCAAATTATATAAATCGCTAAACCACTTGCCAAATTATGCATATTGAAATAATTTTTATTTTAAATAACGAAAGAACAAATAAATTAGTATCACATTAATAAAAATACAAATAAAACGTCAAAATAAAAATCACTTGATCACGTAAACACGTGCAACTTTCTTAAAGTCAAGTGAATGTGACATTTACGATCAACCACCATTGGCATTTAATCTTATAGTTTGGCGATAGATTTTTGGTCGACGGGATAACTAATTAGTACCCAATTTACTCTGATACTCAGTAACCCTTAATAACTCATTTGTGTAGCCCTGTATATGAATTATAGCATTTATACACAAAGTATAGCAGGCATAAATATAGTGAAACAAAAAAGTGCATATCATAATTAAAAATGCATTTCCAGCAGTCATCGATTATGTACAGTACTTCGCAGAGAATTTTCTTGGCGAGAAAGAAGTTTCGCAACGTATTTACTGACAACCTATTTGCTGTTTCATACTCATAGGTAATTTTTTCTATATGAATACAATTTATTTAATTAAAAAATATATATATTTATCCATTTTTATAAGGAAACAGAAGTAATTTTTGCACTTATGTCATATATGCATTGAGTTTGGCGAGATTTTTTTTCTTACGCCAATTTGGCAAAAGACCTTCGAATACCAGTTACCTATATATTTTTAAATTTTTTGCTATTATTTTGAAAAGGAAATAACAATAAATAAATAAAAAAAAGTTTAATTAATAACTATAGAACAAAACAGTTTATATAATTAAAAAAAAGAAGAAAAACAAGTAAATAAAAAATATATTAATAAATAAAAAAACAATAGCCGGGTTACCATATCAGGCAAAATAACACCATTTTGGCGCCAGTTAGGGACCCCGCTGCATATATGACATTTGTGCCGTAATTTGTAAGTAATATATATATATATATATATATATATTTAGAAATTATTTGTTTACCTTTATAAATACACATATAAACAAAAAATAAAAGTTCATCAGGTTTGTTTCCATTGCTGTTTATGTATTTTAGCAACTTTCTGAAGCCCGAAATGAGCCAAGCTTTTTTAAAAAATGTGCTATAATGAAAAAGTTCCTAAGTAAATAATAAATATAAATAACCAATTATATAAACTAAAACATTTTATTTCGAATCAAAGCTTTGTTTTTAATTTCGATTAAAAATTACATATATCCTAGGATAACTTCAGTGGAAAGCATTCCATAAACGTAAACATAAACGGATCTCATTCCATAAACGTAAAAAATCACATGTGATTCATTCATCGTGAACCGTAAAAAATATTAAATCATTGAGGTAATCATTAACAAAGTAAGTTCTCCAACAATCGATGTACAGTATTCTTGACGTCATAGTAGGTAAAATGGTGGCGGTATCGTTTGTTTATGGTTTGAATTCACAAAGATGAAGTATTTTGCAATGTTTCTTATTTACATTACTTTATTGTCATATTTATTACCTCAGAACAAAAACATATTTTTTCATTATTTATTTATTAGATAATGAAAAAAATAATAATTAAATAATTTTCTTGCTTAATACTAAAAATAAGATTCAAGTAACAATGGGTATATGTTAAATAAGTTTAACTGTTTAATTCTATTGTAATATTCAAAATAACTGTATTTATTAGATTTCGGTAAACAACATCAGGCCTGATAAAAATTTAAAGTTAGAGGTATTACAATGCCATATCAGGACTTTTCTTTTGGAGAAACTTTTCTAAATTCCTCATATGCATGTAAATTCTTCAGTGTTACAAATATTATTCCTAGGAATGACATAACATCAGAACAGCCGACAATTTTAAACAAGTTTTTGAAAACTATTTCATATTAGAAATTTTATTAAAAACTGGTTACGTCTTTGATATAACGGCCCACAAAATTATGATTATGACAAATTGTACCCAATTTCACCAACGTCGTAGCGTTTGTTTTACATTAGCACACCATGACCGTCACAAAATCTTATAATAATCGTGAAGTATATAAGGAAGTATTATACTCCAATGTGGTTTGAGATAAAGAAGAAATCGAATTGCTTGTATAGTGCGCAACATTACTGAAAAATGATTTCCCTTGCAAGGTAGCTTCCAGATAATGCTAAGCAAATTATTTACAAATATTCTCAAACAATGCTTATTTTGTGCATCCTGAACACCTATTATTAGAAATGATATATGATTCTAGAATGATTCTATATGACACTTATTCGGGAATTAGCAGTTAGGCATATTCTCAGCGACCGAGATAAGAAGACGAACTTGGGCAGATAGCGTTTTTTCGAGCTTCCCAAACTCAATTTTGAAGCAGATATTGATTAAGCAGATTGTTATATTGATTTAATTGATTGGTCAAACGCATTTGTAACAGACTCACCTCTTACAATGCATATAAAGGACAAAGACTTAAAAGAAATGTGTAAAGAAAAACAGTTTCCAGTACTAACATTTGAGGAATTTCCATGTCGCACGCAATCTGTTGAACGATGTGTTAAACTAATATCTGAAGTTGCAATGAACGTTTGTGGTGAGACTACAAGAGATGGATATATTCGTGCCAAGCTTGAAGCAAGGAAAGAACTTTCAAAATTCAACAACAAGGGGCAATATTATTCTAATACCTGATATTCAATTTGCATCAGGTATTATTAAATACATTTCAAATTTGTAGATTTTTGTTCTAATCTGTATTCTGTCTGCAGTGATAAAAAAAATGCTGGCATTCATTTCGTAAAAAGATAATAAAAAGTAAAATTACGTAATAATTATAGAATTATTATTATTTATAGTACTATTTAATTAATCAATTAATGTCAATACAAATTTCGAAAAGTAATTTTCCTAGTACAGTTTTTAGAAAATCCGATATATATTTGTTTTTCTCCAAATTTTGATGTCAAAGGGGTGCGGGTAAATACTGAGAGAAATTGATATAATTTCTTGTGGGTTATAACTGATCCATTGTGTAACATTTTCATTGTATGCCGGTAAAATTTTTGGAATATTTTTTTTAAATCTATTTTTTCACAAAAAACGATTTTTCTCCTTTTTTTCAGTTTTTCAAGGTCAGAGGGGCGCGGCTAAATATTGAGCAATATTGATTTTTTTTTTTTTTTTTTTTTTTTTTTTGTCAGTTCTAACTGTCCCATTACACAACTTTTGTGTACTATGCCAAAATCAATTTCGAAATAAAAAATTAGCTTATTTCGGCCCACCCTACTGGACAGTTTATATAAAGATTTAATTTATGAGTAAATTTATTGTTTGTTATAAAGTTAGTCCACACACGTTACGATCACGTGAGTACAGCAATTAGGGTGACCCCAACGCAATGAGGAAACCTGGGTAGAAAGCGCCCATCCCTCCAAGAAAGTCTTGCGAATAAGTGCCGACGGGGGGGGGGGGGGCTCGTGTTTCAGGGAGTCTTAGGGGTCTGGACTCTGATAGAGGTCCACGGGCCCCTACTCCTAATTATCCAAAAAATGTATATAGAAAGCATCTACACGAGCAGTTTTTAAAAAGATGAGTATTAGCAGTATGAGTAGTTGAGATGAATTATTCGATCATACAGGATCGTAGTAGGAGTGTGGCCTCATCTCTTAAGCGTCGCGGAGTTGGTCGAGCTTTGAACCGACGGAAATATCTCTTCTGCCAGCCTGGATCACTGTAGGTCAGAGGCTCATAAAACGGGTCAGCTAGTTTTAATAGTTTTGACCGCATTCGTTAGCTCGACATAGAGCACTAGCGTCGTTAAATAACATCGAATATACGTAGATTATCGAATATACGTAGTGTGGTGCCGAATGGTGTGACCATACACTGACTTTATATTAAAATGCCCTTGTCGGTAACCCTATGGAGTGGTATTTCTGCTGCCAATGAGATGTCTAAAGGTATTTCCTAGTCTTATATTTTGTTCCCAATGTATTTTGAGTATTATACTTGTAGTATAAGTCGAGCAATGTATGCTCAATGGCAGTCAAGTGTCAATTATAGTATTATGAATAGTAAAACAAAAATGTATTTTCATAATTAAAGCAACATGTTTGTTCCCACTTGCTTTGGAGCGAGCATGTCGTATGACACACCTTTTTTAAATTGTAAATATTTCTGTAATAAATATATTAGTTGATAAGTTTGGGTATTTACTTTACCACCATGAGTCGTATCTAATTGTATTAATGTTATGAGTTTTATTTCAGGTAATGTTTGTTTAATTAGTAAGGATTATCAATGATAAAATTTTATATTCTCAATTTAGTTTGTCGGTCATACACCGGGAATACACCTGGTGTGTATGGTCTATACGCTAACTTCATCTTAAAAAAATACACAACGCTTTGGGGTAGGTTTGAGGCAGTTGCCTCCCGCCTTAAATGGGATAATTGGGAATTCGTTTGTCTCAGAAGTTATCGAGGGCCGGAATGATCACATTTTATTATGTACTTAATTATATTAGTTTTTTAACACTAGGAATATTTCAGGTAATGAGTGATTAGGACTTGCTACACTTAATTCACTCTGGGTAATTGGGTGTTGAGTCTCCACTTCCCTTCCGTTCTTTTACTTCCCCATTACCTCTTAAATAATTTACATTCTAGGGAACTTTTACCCCGTCCTTCTCATTTATATGTCTGGGTAGATTTACTTTAGCTAGGTGGTGTGTTTTAATTAGCCCAGATCTGCCCAGCATGTGTTGAGTACACAGTTAAGGGGATCCGGGGATCAAAATTCTATTTTTTTTTTTTTATTATTTATAGAGATTTTGTTATGATTTTTTTTCTGAAATATCTTGCAATATAATAAGAATATTGCATTTAAAAAAAATCTGAAAATTTTTAAATATATATTTTTTTAATTTAAATTGTAAAATTTTAAACATATTTAATTTTTGTTATAACTCTAGAAGTACTTACTCGATTTACAAATATTTTTACACTTTTGTGTACAGAAAATGCGTCATTTTAATTAGTCTTCAGGATTACTTAAAATATTGATTAGGAATTCTATAAACAAATTT
The DNA here is from genome assembly GCA_963932465.1 of Maratus speciosus. Lineage (NCBI taxonomy): Eukaryota > Metazoa > Arthropoda > Arachnida > Araneae > Salticidae > Maratus > Maratus speciosus. The sequence continues at coordinate 68,951,962 of OZ010795.1, read as the reverse complement.
TAAGTAAAAAAATGAAGTTTTTTTTATGAGTGAGTTTAACAGTATATTTTCACAATTATCACTCAAAATTAAAAATCCTGAAGACAATTTGTTGGAAGTATTGCATAAAATATCTGTTAACAATTTTATACATATATCTTACAAGGAACTTTAGCTATTTTCTTTCAAAGTTGACAAATCGCGAAAAAATTCATACTGAGATAAATTTGAAATAAAGTTCTCTTCAGCGGGTAGCTGATGCATTGCTTCTCAAGGAAAAATGTGTTATATCTCAGGATCTAGTGAATATAAAAGCAAGCAATTTGCGGTATTTAACTCTAAAAATTCAGTATTTTTTTTTAAGCCAATAAAAAATAATTGCATTTTTTTTTTAATTTTTAGCACCGGACCTCCTTAAAATCATCATATATAATCACGATTTAAAAAAACACGTACAGTCTCGAAAAAAAAAGAAACAAACCCTACTAACTCTTCAATAAGCTTAACGTAGTAAAATTTACTGGTACCAAAATATTGGAAATAATGTGTACTTTTAAATGATGCATATAAAATTTGCCTAGTGAGACATCTACATATCACAGTAAACACAAACTTTGTTTTTTTTTTCTATGGTCAGACACTATTCTGATACCATAAATATATTTAAATACTTCAGTTAGTCTAAATACAAATTTTTATGAAATTTGTACAGTTAGTTTCCCAGAAATTAATTATTTTAAAATTAGCCCAATTTAGGGTCGTTATCCAAATTAAAGTCGGTACTCAAATCTGGAAATGCTACAGAAAAAAAAAAAAAAAAAAAAAAAAAAAAAAAAAAACTAAGTAACTTCTTTCTCTCTAGATTTATATTTTTTATAATTAAAATACCTAAAATTTCGTATCTAGAAATAGTTGATAGAATATTTAAAATACCTTGTCGAAGTTGGGTATGCCATTGAAAAAAACAAAGTTTGTGTTTATTTGTAGATGATCCCTAAGAAAATTTTACATAATTGATTTAAATACATAATTTAAATCAATACATTACATATATATATATATATATATATATATATATATATGAATTGCTTTAACAATTTTTCTGTGTTTTTCTGCTTAAAAGGACGTTTAAATCTTGTTTATATCTTAATTAGAACAGGAAATATTGCATATTTTTTGGTTTGGTTTTGTTCAAAATCTAGTTTTCAAGCAGTGGCGTTCACAGAAACGACTTCTAGTGAAAACGCGTTTTTCTTCATGGTGGCTTTTTTCTCCATCTCTCGTATTTAAATCGTTATTATTCAGGAACCGTTATAGGTAAATGGTTTAAACTTGGAACATGTCTTTTTCAATTGTTTTACTTTTAGTTAGATACAGCAAATTAGAAAAAAAATATTTACATTTGAAAATATGATTTAAAAAAAAATAGTTATGCCATTTATTTTATAATTTTTAATTTAAATATTTTTAATTTTTTCAAAATTAATATTATAAAAAATGCTGAATTAAACTTAAAATTTGTATATTTCTCGTTATTTAAATGACAAAAAAATTTAATTCTACAAATAATATTTCGAGTTATAACGATTTTAAATTACCCCAATTTTTTAAAGAATTTTAAATTTAATAATAAAAAAAAAAGATATGAGAAGTTTTATCATGTGATTTTGTTTACAAATAGCAGGGTTAAGCATAACAAAAAAAATCAAAATTTTAACTAACTAAATAAAAATTATTTTAAATTGTGTCCCGGACCCCCTTAAGGGATATAAATTTTATTAATAAAATCTAATTTCAGATGACCACTGAAAAAAAACAAATGTTGGACTATTGTTTATTTGTAGATGGCCTCTAAGAGAATTTTATACACATAATTTAAAACTAGACTTTATTTCAAAATGTTTGGTGCAACTAACTTTCTACTACGATAAGTTATTGCTGAGTGAGTATGGGCTGATAATTTTTTTTTTCAATCGACTGTACGTGGAGTAGATGGGAAATACTCATAAAGACTGTTACGACATACGAAAATATAAAACTACAATGAAAAAAATCCTAAAAAAAAAATAACAATTAACATATTTAAGGGAAAAGTTTAAGGGATGTACATTTTACTAATACAACCTACTTTCAGATTTTTATTTATTTTAAAAATATATTTTTTTTTAATAAAGAAAGCAAATTTCATAATTTGAATACAATTATCAAAATTATCGTATAATGCACTTTTTTAAATACGCAAAACGTTGTCCTTTTCTGTGATATATTTTTTTTTCTGTTTAGCGCAAAAGAATAATTCAACAGCGTGAATTAACCAAGTGTCCAGATTCAATAAAGCTTGGAAGCAATCCAAATATCGTGATATTTTATGATGCTTATTTTACGCTCTACTGAGTTTTTATCTCTTTTTGTTGCTGATTAAAATGTAATATATATTTTTTGATGACAAGTTCTTTTTTTCAATGTGAAATCAAAATTGAATCTTTTTTACGTATAAGAAAAGCTGTACTATATTTTAAAAGATTGGAATTTCAGTAAAAGGCTTTTTACTTTTTAGGCACAAGTTTTAAGTTGTTTCTCTTTTGTCTGTAAAGTAATATATTAAATAATAAAAAAAAAATCAAACTCAAAAGCGGGAAAAAAGTAATACATTTCACTGTCTAGAATTCCTTTTTTAATTTTTAATTTTGTGAAAAAAAATATTGACGAACTGTTCATAATAAAGCGAGAAAACGTAGAATATATGACGAAGCTATTAGGAGCAAAATAATATTTTATTTATTATATATGAAGTGAAAAAAATATTTCATGATTTATTTACAACATTATCTAAACACAAATTACACTTATAAGCATTATAGTCAATGCATGTGATTATTTACATATGCACAAAAAAAACGTGCTACACAAAGCACATGAAATATTATTGCAGATTACCGAAATATCGTAATTAGTTTTTATTTAATTATCTCATAATATGTATCTGAAACGTAAACTATACAAAATCTCACTTAAATTTGAACCATTATACGGTGCGATGTAAAGTAAATAAGAAAAAAAAAGAATGGTACTTTTTAACTTCTATAATTGTTCTTCACAGATTAATCTTCAAAAAAAAAAAAAAAAAAAAAAAAAAAAAAAGGAAGTCATTCTGTAAATCGGAAAAAAAAATATTTCGTATGTTCCTAGTCTGATGTTTTAGAGAGCAAACGTATCCATCTTATAGTTTAGTGATAAATCACTGGTGTCAAAATGTGTATTTTTATATTCCAAATTAGGTATGTATAGGATTTGGTATGTATAGGCACAATGTATAGGATTTAATCAAATTTAATCCGTTATCACTCATTACCATATACAGGTGACACGATGTGATGATGGAATTATCCAATCGTCACATATCCTAATTTATCATTCATTTTAAAATTTAAATACTCATTTCACAACTAAATTTAATCAAAATCCCCTTTCATTTTTAAAAGCATATCTATTACTTCTTCTATTTTGCACCTAATAAATAACATTCACTTTAACATTCCCGTGTTCATTCCAGCCGGTCATAAAATAATTTTTCCCTCATCCTAAAATCATTAACAATACGTGTATCTTTTCCTTTTCTTTAACAAATATATAAAATTATATTGTTGGAAGACATGACTTTTTTGGTAGTAATTTAAAAAAAATATATATATATTATTATTACTTAGATTTATAGTCGATACAAAGGATTATTTCAGTGTCAAAGATCTACCCTGTTTATATTAAAGTCGGAGTCATGAATTAATTAATGCTTGTGTTGCTGCTTCTAAATATATATTTCACGTTACACAGCTTTGGCTTTCGTACAAGTACGTAAACAATGCAATACAATCAACAGATTTAAAAAGAATATTGGTTTACTTATTGTCGTTGGAAGGTTAAAGGAGTTTCTAATAATATTTTATTCATTTGAAATTATAATGATAACGATATTAAAGTTGTGTATTTATCCTTAAGGGGTTTCGTACCTTTTAAAATCTCCGTCGCCGGTTCAAAAGTGATATGGTTTTGAGTTCTCATACCTTTTTATATACTCATTTAAATTACATAAATTTTTGTATAATATTTAAGCCATGTTTCATGCATAATAAAATATAAAAATAAATACTTAAAATATAATATAATAAAAAGTACAGTTCAATTAATATTGCATAATTTTTTTCACATGATGTCTCACATTTGAGGATTGTGACATATCTGAATAACTCAGAATAGATATATCACGATAACTTAACTTTGAATAGATATCAACATAATACTTTTGTTAAAATGAATTGTTAAAATTTAATAGAATTCGAAAAATGGAAAAAAATGCAAATAAAAATTCATGATTAAAAAAATAATGAAAATATTTATATATCTCAATAATATTAATTCATTCTATAAAGTATAGTTTAAACTTCATATCAAAGTAATTATTATGTTTCTATATCCGCTATAAATTAATTTATCGTGCGGATTCTGACATACCATGTGGAAATATTTTTAAATATTAACCAAATTGTATTTCTTATTATATTATATTATTGAAGTTTTTTTTTTCATTTGATAAAGATTTAAATATGGCTTAAATATATTACAAAGATTTATGTAATTTCAACAAGTATTTAGAAATTTATGAGAACTGCATCACATTTGCACTGTTGACAGACATTTAAAAATGTATGAGACCCATTAATATTCTTCAATATTTTATTTGTTCAGGCTTTAACATTTTTTAAAAGATGGAAAGGAAAGTCTTTAATCTCATAAGATAAGTAAATGTCACCAATATTATTTCATAAAAATCAACTATTATATGCTAAGAATACTTTAAAAATAATGATCTAATGTTACATGATATTATCTAAATATGTTTATCATTAGGTTACGTTACCGTAAATCTATACCTTACTGGAAGCTCGTAAAAATCTTATTTTCGTAAAGAAGAGAAAATGTCCCCATTTTTTATGAATCTACATATTGCATTTGACTAAAGATAAATACTTTTAACACTTGAAAATTGTATTTAGTTTTTATAATATATCCTTCACAGAAAGTACTATTTAAAATAAATATGTAGCACTAATATAAACTAATTATACAAACATTATAATTTTTCATACATTATATTAAAACAAAATTAAAATAATACAATAATAACTGATGCAATATGAAATAAAAATCGTATTAGTAAAAACCCCACATTATTTTTTTATAAATTTCTCATATCATGGTTAATTTTAAAGAACGAATTTGAATTACTATTTTAACAATAGGTCGTAATGAAATTGATATCTTGAAGACTAATTTTTTAGATTCAGATAAAAGCAGTGGGAAAATAAAACTTAACTTTTGAAACTATCAAAAAATCACGCATTTATTAAACCAAATGGTAAATAAGTAATTCTTAACAATATTTATTTATGTAATTTCTGTTGTATTTATAATATAAACTTGTTTTAAAGTATTTCATTAAAAATTATAAAATATTAATATTGTAACATTACAACTTTAACAATACTGATACGTAACATTACTACTATAGTAAACAATAGAAAGAATAACGTCTAACTCGAAAATTTCAAGTATTGTAATGTGATTGAAATTATAAGTTTACAATTTTCCAGAATGTACTTTTAATTCAAGAGATGGTACCAATTAGATCAATGTTACTCTGCCTGTTTTTTGTTTTTGATTATGCCGTAGCAGGATTTCAATTTTCAAACGACTGCTTGTAGTGCTAATGATTGAGATCTTAAACAAATTCATAAATAATGTTTGTTTAATGATTTATTTTTACATGATGTCTTAAATACACAATTGGTATTCGATAATTTCAAATTGGATTTCCATATAAAAAGTATTTTCCAATATGTCATTTAATATTTTTAAATAATTAAAATAACTACAAAATTGGCACATAAAACATATTTATAAAGATTAACACTTTAACGTAAATAAAAAGTAAAAGAAACTTTGAGACACTGAACTACATAGGGAAGAGTAGCCGAATTTGGACCACTTCACTTATTTTCAGGTGTATCTCACTTAATTTTTGGAATATCTGCAATACATCATTAAACGGGGTCAATCTATTCATCTACTAACTAAATCTTTATATCATTTTCTTTTGGAAAATCTTAAATTTAATTTTAATTTAAAAATTTTGTCAAAAGCGGTCCAAATTAAGCAACTGGGCGCCTAAGTTGGTCCCCAGTCTCCTAAATTGGACCAAATAATTTCAGGTTGTTTTAATGACTAGGGACTGTAACTAATTTTTATTAAAATGAAAGTTTGCGATTAATGAAACAATAAAAAAAATAACAGAAATGAAATATAATGAAACCAAAAATATGAAAATAAGATTAATTGTTTTAAATCAAAATGTATTCAAAATATAAATCAAAGTTATCAGTAATCAATTGTAGAAATTATGGAACTAATTGTCAGTTACTTGAATATCATGTAAGGGGTGTTGACACACATGGATTTCGTTTATTGCTTTTTTTTTTCAGCGCACACAACATGGAACCGTATTTGGCAATCTGAACATTGGAACATTTCTGCTATTTTATTTTTCTTACAAATTAGGCTAAACCAATCATCACTGCCTAGATATTTCTTTTTAGATTCTTAATTATTAGACTTTTTTTTTTTTTTTTGCAACAGCAGTTTTATTTACATTATGTTTGTAGTTCTTCCCTTCCACCATTTTTTTGCTAATTGCATTACGCCTATTTTTTTAAACTTGATGTTTCAATGGCGTTTGTGCTGTGATAGCTTCCTTTTTGTCGTTTTTTTTTTTTTAATTATTTTATTATTATTTTTTTCAATTTTTACTTTATATGGCGAAGATGATAACAAAACTATTTTTTGGCTTCCTCTGTACTTTTATTTAACTGAATTTAGAAAGGGAGATAACATTTCTAATGATTTTTTGGATTTTGTGGCGGGTTTGTTTCTGCTGCTTTCTTACAGGCCAATTTCTTCACATCTTAATCTCTCCTTTTTATTTCTTATATCTTTTACAGTTTTGCTGTCATTTGGGATTTATTTAAACTTGATGTTTCAATTTCTTTTGTGCTGTGATAGCTTCCTTTTTTTCGTTTTTTTTTTTTTTTTTTTTTTTTTTTTATTTGAAGGTTTACTTTACATGGCGAAGATTATAACAAAACTGTTGTTGACTTCCTCAGTACTTTGATTTAACTGAATTTAGCATTTCTTATGATGCTTTGGATTTTGGGGAGGGTTTGTTGCTGCAGCCTTCTTGCATGTCAATTTCGTCACAACTTAATCTCTGTTTTTTATTTCCTATAGCTTTAACAGCTTTTGCTGTCACGGGTGTTATTCTTCCAGACAGTTTATCTGTGTCATTTTCAACATTATATTAAAAAAGTATTTAAGAAAAATCCTCTATTTAAAAATACCCTACGATTAATCAAACGCAAACGATATATATTCAAAGTTTTGAAATCAGCCCCCCCTTCCCCCACCCGGATTCTTGAAATAACCACTGTCCCCAGAAGGTTTGAGATTTTATGAGTTTTAATGGCTAAAAAGTGTAATTCCACCGTCCAGAGCTGTAAAAATCCATCGCAAATATCCTCCAGAAGGAAAATGTTTGAATTTAACTCTGCAAACCAAATACGCTGTAGGAATAAGGAATTCAAACAAAATAAATATAAATACATACAAGATAAGAAATTGCAAACAAAATTTATTGCATAACATGTAAAAATAGTTTTATGTTTATATAGGCCTAATCTGTATATATATAAAAAAAAGAATCCCGATAAAAAAAAAAAAAAAAAAAAAAAAAAAAAAAAAAAAAAACTTGCATGGAGATAGTAATCCATTATAAAATATAAAAATAAAATAAAAAAAATAGTGTACAAAGTGTACCGATTTCGAAAATAATTATTTAATTTTCAAATTTATGATCGCATATCTGGTCCAATTAAAGCAACTTAAATTGGCCCAATTTCGGCAACTCCGCCATTTTTTAAAACAGATAATCTCAATACTAAGAACAAAAGCAAAATCAAATTAAACCGCGTGAAAAATATGCGCAATAAATAGATTTATTCACATATGTATATGAAAACCTAACAACTTACCTTAGTTTTAAAGTATTCACTTACGTATAGTATGAAAAAAAAATAGATCAAAACAGCTATCTTTAGGTTTTTTTAAATTGTTTGAAAACAGCACGTGGTAGGCGGTTGTTTTTCCTAATCATGAGTGACGTCATTCTGATGAGTAGGATTTCAGGTATAGATGGCGTCTCTTCTTGTAATTAACAGTAGAAGGGCAACGGTCCAATTAAAGCGGCGGTCCAAATATGGCTACTCTCTCCTAAGCGGCTTTTGATGATAAGTACTAGTTATTTAATGGTATGATGCTGGTGCTGAATATCCGTATTCCTAGAAAAATATAATAATAATAAATATATGACATTAATTAGAAATAAAAAAACGCATATTTTATATTTGTAAAATACTGTACATTAGGCAAAGACTGTACATTAGACATGCAGAGTGTCCTTACTTATCATTATCTAATAGGTAATAACTCAACATAAAGAATGATCTGTAATTTATCAAATATGATTCAAATGTTTTCTCACAATTATCTATTTACGTCATCACAATTATTATTAAGAAAGTTAGGAATTTATCATTTTTATTCAATTCCCGGAAGTTAAAAATTATACAGTATGTAGAAAGTATATTCTTATATGCAGCATTAATTAAAACCTAAATGAAATTTTAATTCTTCTACAAATAAAGCTTACCAAACAGCTTGTCTTAAAGATTTTCAAGAATTAGTTTTGATTAAGTTTGGATATTTATGAAAATATTATTTTCGGATTGTAGGCACAAAAAACAGAAAAATACGATTTTAGTCACAGACTCTCTTGAAATTTTATTTATTGCAACGTAAGTGAAAATTCATATTAAACAATTATTGAAACATTTTTGTGAAACGAAATAATACAGTGTGTTTATCCACATGTACATATCCACGTATAACCCGACCGACCTTTATTTTCGCAACCGTTGGTCCTAGATGCATACTTCCAATTACAAAAATGGTTTAAATAAGGTAAAGAATTATTTTTAAAGTAAGTTGGGTCAAGAAAAAAAAATATTAAAAAATTACGAAATTTAAATTTTTATACGGTCCACCGGTTCTATAAATGATATTTAGTAAAACTTTACTGCGACACTAACAAGTAAGATAAAAAAAGTCTCATTAAAATTGACCGAGTTATGAAATTTTGAAATGCACGACTTAAACCACTTTTATGCGTCGTAAAACAGATGATTTCTGCCATGCTTTCAGGGATTGTATTTAAATTACTTAAACTTATTTCAAGGTATCTGCGCTTTGAAAGAAATCGTACAAATATCACGATTAAGTTTTATTAGTTAAGTTTCCGATTAGTTAAAATAATTGTATTTCAACATATGTATTATTTTGTAACGATTTGAGGCTATGATTTCGTTTAACTAAAATTGTGTTATTTTCATAAGATTTTATTTAACTTTCAATGATCGTCTTTCCAGTTTAAAATTTTTAATAGAACTTTAACTTACTTTCAAATGTCCGATCGAAGTTAAATTTAACATACTGACTTAAATTCGATGACAATGCAATATTATTATGATTTTTGACTCTTACCATCTTATACAAATACATACTTATATTAGATGATAACACAAAAAAATTCGGATAGATTACAGTCAAGAAGTTTAAGAAAGAGTTTTAGATTAGATAACATAAACCTACGATGGTTGTGTTTTTTAAGTTTTATAATTACATTTTATGTATTTTTTATCGCTGAATAAAAAAAAAATACCTTCACTTTAAACATCATGTCAGAATCTTTCGCAAATCACAGATTTCACGGTTAAAAAATAGCGAAAAATCTTATACTATAAAATAGATGTAAGACTTTTTTATTCCGTTTAATTTTATTTAATTCAATAATTTATTCAATTTTGTGGCTTATCCTGGTTCTCTTACAGCTAAACAGCTCAGGGGTCCGATGAGGTTGGGAGGGGATGGGGAATCAATTTTAACTTTTAGCTTTTTAACTTTGAAATTTGCGATTTGAGAAAATTCCTGACGTGATGGTTTAAAATGAAGGTCATTTTCGGATTCAGTGCTAAAAATTACATAAGAATCAATTTTCAAAAGCTAAAAAACATGCCACAACCCAAAATTTGAAAGACAGTGTAATCTAACAGCATTTTAAAATATGTGTCATTTTGCAAAGAATTGAGGCTGTTGTTTTTCATTTTTTTTTTTTTTTAACAAAAGAATTGTTATTTTTATCCTCTTATGATGATTAGTACAAATTGTGTATTTTGCAGTAGTATGTAAGAATGATTAAGGATTTCAAATTTATATTGCAATGCTAATTTTACTCTCTTTACTTTAATATATATATAATTATATTTCTACCAAATTTGTTAATGACCCCTAATATGCAGCAAAAAGTATACTCCAACTTTAAACAGCTATTACTCGGTCACTATTAATCGTAGAATAACAGGACTTTTTTGCCTTACTTGCCAGTGTAACAGGGAAATTTTACTAAATATAACTTATAGACCCGGGGACCGTATAAAAATTTAGATTCTGTAATTCTTCACTAAATTGTTTTTTCGCTTCAAACTTTTTTATCTTAACCCTGCACCTAATTTTGACCATTTTTGTAATTGCAAGTATGCATCTAGGACCAACAGTGGCGAAAATAAAGGTCGGTCAGGTTATACGTGGGCACACTGTATACATCTAAACTAAGGATTTAATAATAAGTTTCTGGTCAACTAAAAGAATGCAGAAAATATATATTGTACGTAATGTGTTTATAAAATACCAAACTGTCTTCAAGATTGCATACTTAAATACTGAGTAAACGAAGAAGCAAAATATCACATGTATTTAGCAATCACATAAGTTAACAAGTAAGAAAAATCCTGCATACAGCATAGATTATGAAACACTTCCCAGCACTCCTTGAAAGATTTAACGAAACTTCGTTACTTAGGGAAATAAGGTAAATAAGATAACTAAGTAAACATTTAAAAATCTGATTTCAGTAGTTACCGTAATGGGAAAATTTAGTTTAGCAAGAAAATGCATAACAGGTTGAAATTCATCTTTCAGCAATTTATACTAATAGATGGAAACGTACCTGAATATGTTTGTACAGCCATGTAGTTTACCTAGTGCCTTTATTACATGCCACTAATTACCTAAAATTTAATCCAAACTAAAACATACTTAAAACTACTAAAATTACATTCCCAGAGACTATCACCCATAGACTGCCATGTATCCAACTCTTTGCTTGGCCCTGTATATCATTTTATCAATATTCTATAAATATTTTTAGTACACTAAATTCAGTTCAGCGTAAAAATGCATAAACTCCTTTAAAACCCACCTTTGAGCAATTTATGATCATACTCAGTAACCTTTACGTAGCTCCTTTTCTGTAGCTCTGTATATGAACTATAGCATTTATACGCACTTTACAGTATGCATAAATTACAGTGAACAAGTAGGTAAATGTGATCACAGATCGCACAGATAGTTTCGTTTAATATTCCTTTCAAAACACTTTATCCTTTTGAAAAATCTGTTAGTTCCACATTACGCAACCAAAGGCGCACTCTATTCCAAAGAAACCTCTATCCGAAAGAAACTCCGTTTTATATACTATCCGTAGATATATTAGTCGAGGGGATTGGGCCGATAGTACCCGAGATAAGTAGGCGCCCCTGGTGGTAAAAAGTGGAACTAAAATATGTAAGGCTATGGTGCATAATATGAAAGAATTGTTAAAGGGGTGTCGGCAAAAGTTGGAAAAGAGCTCCCCGGGTGAAAAGGGCGGAGGTTAGAAAAATTGCTTAAAATACACAAGTTAGAGCCCGGAGGAGTAAATAATATAAGACTTTTTGAAAATTTTATCATTTGCCGTGTGGTCTGAGGTATTCAGTTATACGTGTGCAAAAATTCTTGCCTCCAACTTAATTAGGGCCTCTCTTAGAAAGAATTGTTTAAAGTACACATGTGGGAGCCCAAAGGTTTAAATGTACGACTTTTTCAAAATTTTATGATTTGTCGTATGATGTGTGGTGTTCAGCTATAAGTATGTAAAATTTCAAGTCTCTAACATGTATAGTTTCTGAAAACGGGCTCTGTGACAGACGGACTGACAGACAGACAGACAGAGGAGCGTGATGAATAGGGTTTCGTCAGATGAACGAAACCCTAAAAAAGTGCATATCATAATTAGAAATGATTTTCGAGCAATTATTACTAATATACAGTAATTCGGAAACAATATAGTACCTGAAATCTTTTTCAAATACACCGCAAACAATTTCCCCTATACCATTATGAACGGAATTCTTTTGTGTGGCCCTGTAACTTAACAATAACTATTCTTTGCACCGCATATTTCACAGAATGCATATTTTAGTGGACTTCATAAATGAATATCAATTTTACTATGTTTGAAAGAGTGTAACACCATTAAAAATCATTTGAAACGATTTTTTCTCATTGGCCGTAATGTAACGGAAAACTTTTGACTGTCCCTGTAGATGAACTAAACATGCTACAAACTTCATTTGAAATAGGGAAAGTGCTATAGTAGAGGTCACTAACATCCACAAATTTCAGAACGATCCGAGCATATTTACGAGAGTTAGAGCGTGGACAGACGGCCAGACAAACCGAAGTCATAAACACTTTTCAACTTTGTTGGAAAGTGTTAAAAAGCTGGATAGTTGAGTAGGAGCCAGGAGTGTAAAATTTGAGAAGGCCACCAACAAACTTTTTTGAATTATTTGCAATCAAGAGTATATTTTGAATCTGCTAAAAAGGCCAGTTATCTTGGGACTATGATGTAATTAAAGTGATAGGTAAAATCAGGAATGTAATGAAGAACACATTTTAATATATTTTCAACAAGGTGTGAAATGCTGTATAATTTCTACAGTAAAATAGGAGGGATTGACGCCAGTACGTGATCTTTCAATGATTTCGGAGTCATTCGTACGCGCTCATTTATAACTGATGCAACACTTTATTTCACTCTACAGATTTTACACGGGTTCGAAACCTTAATGTCTGTGATACAGATATACTTACATTCAGGAAGATTTAGTTAACCATTTTATAAACTGTATATAAAAATCACTTCTAAATATCAAAATATGCAATATTTGCTATAAGTTTTAAAAATATATTTCAATAAGTTAAAAATTTACTCTATTTATTTACATTTCGACATGTTTCATTGCATCTGATGGCAACATTCTCAAGAAAATAAAATGATAAAAATATTTTCGCAAAAAAAATTCAAATTGAAAAATTGTACTTTAACTATTTAATTATTATATTAATTGAAGTTTTTAATTTGAATTTGTGTTCGAAAATATTTTATCTTCTTCAGAATGGTGTCGCCGAATGCAATAAAACATGAATAAAATAATTTCACGTATAATAAATACTTCTACACTGGCATCAAGTGTTTGAATAACATTTTTCGAAAAATAAGAATTAACATAAAAATAATATCTGCAAAATAAAGTAATAGTATTTAATTTTAAAAAAGGAAAAATTAATATAAATAATTATCTTTACTGTATGAAACTTTATTCGCAAGTAATTTTTGCTTTTTCAGAATTTTAAAATTTGAGATTAACACATAGAATCCGAAAATTTAAAAACTTAACGTCTTTAGTAATTATTTATTTTTTTACTTATTTATAATAAAAATTTCATAAATATCTTTAATATTTCAGAAACATGTCAGTTTTTTTTTTTTTTTTTCTGTATTTAAAAATTGTTTTATATATGCTGCAGTTGAAGAATGCTTGTTTGAAATGTTATTCTCTGTATATTAAGTTAAATATTTACTTTCAGTATTTCCTATATTTTTAAACATTTATTATGTTACTTTCGCGAGAGTGTGCTTAAAAATAATTAAGTATGAATCTGAATAAGAATATTTCTATACATTTTTTTCTACACAAAAACACATTCATGCTTCTAAGCATAATTTTAAAATTCGAAAAATAAAATCATATATGAAGTTTATAATGGAAAATTTTTCCTTATTTGAATTATCTATGCTCCTAAAGATACATATATATAAGATATAAAAAATAATTAAATGTACATAATTAAAAATTGCTCACGTCCTTCAAATAACAGACTTATTTCAAGCGAAAGTATTATAATTCTTCTGTAAATTTTTGATACATTTTGTTCTATATTTTTTTTTTATTGTAATCGATATATCAACACATTTTAATTGAATACATATTAAAAATTCTTATAGCAGTAAAACAAATAAAAAACTCCAAAAGTTAACGTTGAATCAAAGAATGTATTTTGGAGATTAAAAGTACATATTGATCTACGTAAAGCAACAATAAAGACAAAATATAACCATATGTGTAAAATTGCTAAATGTAATTAACATTTTACACAGATATATTCTCGTTGTTTACATACGAATGTAGATATTTAAAAAAATGGAATCGTGATATACAGGTCCAAGTCAAAAATAAAAGAATAATAATAAAAAAAAGAATTGTGTAAAAAAAAAAAAAAGTTTTCTTAATGTGTCGTTTATACAAAATGTAATACAGGTTAAATCTTAATATCTTAAGAATATACACAGTTTGCAGAATCTTTTAGCATAAAAATTAGAAAAAATATTCGCACTTGAAAAAAATCAAAATATCAAAATAACCAAATTCCCGGTTCGAAATATTAGAATAATTGGGTAGAATAATAATTAGATTCGAAATATTAGAATAATTAATACATTAGAGTAAATGTAATGCGTGTTTATCAGAAAAGGAAAAATAAATATTATTTAATATTTTGTAGCATCACCATTACATTTTATAACAGCACCAACTCGCTTCGCCTAGCTAGCTACATGTGGTTCACAATGTTTTCTGCCAAGACATGACCACGTCGACTTTATGCTGGAAAGAAGCTCTTTTTTTGGGAGGGGGCAAAATCTTGCAGTCTTTCCTGCCTTTTTCTACACAAATTCTCTATTGGTTTTCAATCCGTCGAATTAGCTGGCCAGGGAAGCGCGTTAATTTGGTGTAGGCTTAGCCAGTTCTTAATGGACACTGACCTGTGTGAAGGATCAAAAACATGAAGGAAAATAAAGTCGTCCCCACACAGATCTTCCGACGATAGTATCATGAAATGCTCAAAGATATCTTGATATATCTTAGAATTAATCCTTTTGTTAACGGTACATAGCCTTCCAGGACCATTTGCAGTCATGCAAACCAATACCATTATACTGACAGCAAATTTCACTGATCGTTTCATGCATTCCTTGCCATATGCTTCCTGTTTCATTCTCCATACACGAACACCTTCATCACCATATGTTTCGTAAAACACACTCTCATCTAAACATCACTAAACAATATATTTCCCCTATCACCCAGACCCCCCAAAAAAATTTTCTGGCATCGCTTCACTCACTATCTTCTCTGTTTAATATTCATAAAGGGCCTTATCTTTAGTACACTAGATCGAAATCCAAGTCTATGGAGACGTCTTAGTATTGTAGGTTTGCTCAAACCATGTTCTTTCCACTTTCGATGCAAATATCCTATACTTTTAAGACGGGTTTTTAGCAATACTCTTTAGATTTCTATCATCTCTCTCAGTAGTTTTTGGCTTTCGGCCACTATTCAGATGCTTGTTTTCAAAACGTCATTTATTAATACAGCTTTATTCCTCTAATAACACTTGTTTGAGAACATTTTAAGTAACTGTGAATATATTGCAGATTACGAGTTTCTTTATGAAATCAATAGGGGAGACCGGAGCTAGTTGGCTACAGGGGTAAGTAGGCGCAGTCCTCATAAATCTCTTGTTTGTGAATAGATTGCGCAACCAGTCACAGAGTAACTTTTTTCTTGCTTTTTACAATCCTCATTGTAATTTTGCATCGTTACCTACGTGTAGTGGACATTTATTACGATTTTTCTGTTTTTTGCACTCATAAGTAATTTTTTGTTGCTTCATTCTTTTTCTAATTTCTAATATTTATCTTAATAATTGCGATTTAACTTGTGCAGTTTTTCTTAGTGTAAATTAAGTGTACCTACCCCATATGTGATTTACTTGGATTATTTATACTTAGATGGTTACATGTCACTTTTGTGAAGAAATTTATTATGGGGCTAGTAGGCGCACTGAACACGGGGCAAGTTGGCTCGGTGTCTGATGTGTGCTGGTAGCTTGAAAAATAGCAAACACCTAGAAAAGTGGTTGCAATGCAAGATTTTGGGCACCCGAGGCTTGCCCAAGCGGAGACATTCAATTTTTAATTTGTGACAACTGTAACTCTGATGATGATAACGAGTAGGATAGACGTTACTCAATGTTAATGTTTTATCCATTATTTTTATATCTGTATAATTTCTAATTTACATTTCAAGGCGATAATGCCTTTATTTAAACTTACTGGTAATAATGAAATTCATTTCTCTTCTCTGCGTGTCTTATTTGAGTTTCATTTAAATTTTTATAAAGCGTGTGCCAACTTACCCCATAGGTATAGTCAACGTGACGTGGTAGGTTGGCGCACAATTTTCCTTTTACTTTAGGCTTCTGCTAAAGATAAACTACGAAAGCTACAAACTCAAAACCCCGGGTGTTTATAGCCCAATGCCTATTCTTTAAAAGTACAGTTAAAGTTTCATAAAAGAACTTAAACAAAAGATTAATAAAAATTAATAACTAAAAACTGCGCCTACTAGCCCCGGTCTCCCCTACTACGATGCTTTGTAAACTCAGTTATATCGGACGAACGACCAATGCTCCACACAAAATGAAAACAATGACGCATCAAAGCGTTTTATAACTTAAGAAGAAGTCCCGCAGAAGCTAATTCTATGCTTAATTTATACAAGCTTCTGAACCAATCAAAAAAATTCGTAAGTATTCTAATTTTTTTTTTTAAACGACCCATTTTAGTATTCTAACATTTTGAATCATGAAAATAATTTTACAAAAATCAAATCACCTTTCCATTTTCATCTTTTACAGTTTTAATTTTCTTTCATAACATACAATTTTATTAAAACATCAACCGTTGTTCTTTCTCAATTGTACTATACTGATATAAAGCTAAAAGCAATTCCAAATACAAATGAAAAGAATTATTCTAATTATTTGACTTGGAGCTCTGTTTTTTTTTTTATTATTATTTGCAGCGTCAATAAAAACTAGTCGGATGTACCAATCCCAAAACTTTCTTCTATGTCATACATGTTAATACTTCAAAATTCGCTATCACACTGCCAAAATTAAATGGCAATCTATGCATCTCATGAGGATTCTAAAGATATGAAATTCCGTGCATTAGTTCTTGAGATATGACTATCGCTGAAATCGTCTAAATCCAGCAAAATGCTGCCTAGCAGCGCCACCTATTGGGTGATTTATACCAAATCCTAATCAGCAACAATTTATGTCAACGTCTGACTGAATCTGAAGTTTGGAGAAAATCCGTGCATTAGTTTTTGAGATAAAGCTATAGCGAAAATTGTGAAAATTCCTGCATAGCAGCGCCACCTATTGGGTGATTAACACCAAAACCTAATTAACAACAACCTGTGTCAACATACAACTAAATCTGAAGTTAGATGAAAATTCGTCCATTAGTTCTATAGATAGAGCTATTGAGGCAATCGTGAAAAAGTCAGCACAGAAGCGCCACCTGTTGGGCGATTTACACGAACACATAATCAGTAGCAAGTCATATCAAGGACTAACTGAATCTGAAGTTTGATGAAAATCCGTGCGTTAGTTCTTAAAATAGAGCTACTGGGGAAATCGTGTAAATCCTGCAAAATTCATCATAACAGCGACACCTGTTGGGCGATTTACACCAAAACGTAATCAGCATCAATTCATATCAAGGACTAACTAAATCTGAAGTTTTATCAAAATCCGTGCATTAGTTCGTGAGATAGAGCTATTGCGAAAATCGTGAAAAATGCAGCATAGCAGCGCCACCTGTTGAACGATTTACGCCGAAAACTAATCAGCATCAATTTGTATTAGGGACTCACTGAATATCAATTTTTATTAAATTCCGTGCATTAGTTCTTGAGATAGAGCGCCCACAAAATTTGTGTCACATACACACAGACAGACAGACTCACAGAGTCACAGACAGACATTTTGTAAAAACATGTTTTTTGGAATCTCTGACCCCTAAAACGTGTAAATCCGTCGAAAACCGGAATTCGAAAATTTTCATGAATCCAATACTTTCTTCTTGTAAAGATAGAAGAAAGTAAAAATAGTCGTTCTCATGAACTAAATATTGATATTTGTTAAGCAAAGTATGTATCTATAGGCAAAGAAGAAAATAGAATGGATATGTAAGAATATAAAATGTGTTTAAATTTTAAACAGTTAAACCAATGCACGTGCTAACAGTTAAAAAGGCTTATACTTGGAATTGTATTTACACAACTACACTTACCATAAAAAAAAGATAGCACTATAAGTTTTATACTTGTAATTATTTTAGTACTGTAAAATGTGTTTAAAAGGAATTAAAAAACTACCTCTAGTAAAAACCTTGTAGCAAAAAATTGAATTTCTAAAAGGTTTCACAACTCTGAAAATCAAAGAATAAAAATTTCGTTTTCTTCAAGTTTCATAAAATCCACAATTTGTACCTTGTTTTAATAAAATATATAATATCTTTTAAGTTATAAACAACATTTTTACAAATCGAGGTTTATTTCAAATCAAATTAAATAGCTTATTGAAGTTTTTTACATGTAAATAAAAATTAAACGTAAACATCATTTTTCGAGAAAGATTTTTTTCAAATCATTTTGTGTTTAATATAATCAATGCGTAACTAAATGGATAAAAACCCAATCGTACATTACGCATGTTTAGATTTAAAAGAACATACTATTTTTTAACTAAATTAATATATTTATCTCTTTTAAAGAAATAATATACACCCGTGCTTAATATTTAAACCTAAGAAATATTATCTCATTGCCTTCTAAATCGAATATATTATATTTATTTTTAATTTTCTCCTAATTCTATTAAATTTAAAAATAAAAAATAAACTTGTAGCTAACGATTAATGTTTGTAATATAATACACTTTTCTAAAAATAAGATTTTTTCTTCTTTAATGAATCGTCGCGAAAAGTAATTTAAGAAACTACTGAACACAGTAACTATTATTATTTTCTTTCTTTCATTTGTGTGCAAATCAAAATAAGTTTATCTATGAAATATAAGATTAGCTAACGTTATTAGCAAAAAGAAAGACATTCGAATACTTGAATGAGACTTTCTGAATATAAGACTTGCATAATTGTCATAACGGAAATGTGTGGGAAACGTGGGAAATGAAACGTTGAGGATTATGCGACGAAAACACAACTTTCATTTCAAAGATAATAGGAAAATTAAGAAAATAGTTTCAGGTACGGATCAACATCTGGGACTGACATTAATCGTTCATTATTTAGTATATCTTTAAAAATATATACAGAATACACTAATATTGCATATATTTAGAAAAATAATACAATATTTTAAATGTAATGCAGCCAAACGCTTTTATAAATTAATTAATATTTACTGCATTTACTTGAATATAAATTGCATAGAATTGCATACATGCTGTTCAGCTATTTAAACGGCAATCTCAGCAGCCATCAAGAGGCTCAAAAATTTCAATGAAACAAGGCGTCACAGACTACCAATTTATCAAACATACATGCTGTTCTGACCTAAATCAACTTGGGTTGACTGTGATAAATTACAGAAAATTGAAGTATGTTTTTATTAAACTGTTTATAGATATACTCACTTTTGTTGTAAATGTTATAACTTCAAAAAATGAGGTAAGAGTTTCTGTTATACTCGACAGGAGTGTGTATACACACCAGGACACTTGACGCTCATTATTTCAACTGCAACTACCAGTTCATAAGGTAAAATCGATTGCCTGAGTACCCTGTTTTTCCAGATTTTTTCTTGGGGTTATAACATTTCATATATAATCACACATATCTTTACATTTTAATTGCCGTATTTTTATTTTTCTCACTAATATTACCGACAACCGGTGACCAGTTAAGCTGAAAAAACTTGCATTTGTGATTAAATAAGAGATTTGTAACCTCAAGTTCCAATTACGATTTTTGTTCTTCTTGAAGCCCCCTAACAAACATCTGAGATTATCAGATGAATATCTGAAAACCCTGTATAGTGTGTATTATGCAAGTTAGTATTTGACCATTTGTGATTAATGAGCGGTATGGATATTATAAATATTCACTTTCTCACAGTATGTTTATGATCCAGTCTTCAAAATTCAAGTATATTGACGTGAAATGTTTAAAAGAAAAATTCTAGAATTCATGATTTTGTGTTTCGTAGGAATCGAATTGTCGAGAAGAAAGGAATTTTCCTGTAATGGATTTTTAGCAATGATAAAGATACTTTCTCTTTACTTTAGCCAGTAATGTGTATAATAAATATGACATTCGCCAATCTTCATTGTATTCTTCGTAACAGGGTGGTATCAATTATAAAATATTTGTTAGGAATGTTCTAGAACGCTGCATTTACGAATCATAGCAAGAAAAATGCCGATAGATCTCAAGGTGTTTTGTGAAAAAAATTATTGATATTTCATTTTCCATGAATAAAGACATATAACTGTTTAAGTGGCATTGGTAATACTTGGGAGTTGCATTCAATACAAACCTGAATTGGATGCCAAACCGAGACTTAGTCCAGAAAAAGCTATTAATGTTAATTTATTAGACTAACCGTCTCTATAGTCAGTTGGGGAACCAAGCCGATTCTCCGTAAAATGCTCTACGGCCCCTTTGTAGAGCTAATAATCTTGTACGCTGCACTATTTGTTGCAATCGCAAGCTAGTTGGGGTGAACATGTTGCATTATATACAGCAAGGCATCCACGTGTATGTGACAATGTTTCATGTCTCGATTTCGACAGAGGCACTGCCGGTCTTACCAGGGTTTCTTGTACAAGCGCAGAAATGGAAAGAGAATTCACGTCCCTAGTACGATGGAGTAAGATTATTGATTGTGTCGCACTCGACGCCAAGAAAGTCGACCTCTGGGTCTACTCTAAAAGCGTGAAGACCTTTTGCGTATCGAATTGATTTCGAACCTCACTGCGAAGGGATCGGTCTGATATTATACAGCTTAACCTAAACAATAAAATAGAACTATAGGTTGTGCACTCCTTCCTATGATTGAGGATCAGATCGTGAGAGAACGCCAGTTCCGACTCATGAATGGCGAGAATTTTTGCATCCAAGGTCATAGATATCAAAGATGCAATTGCTGATGCATATCTGAGAGGTCTCGGTGTATTCGAGATCTACTGAGATTCGAGATCAGTGCTTTAAGCATCAGCGATTATTACATACTCTATTGTCGAGATTAAAGAATTGGTTATGTGGCATATCTATCCATCGATCATGGGGATCACACCCGAGCTCATGGGGACACATATTCAACGAAAGTGCGGAGGCCGCCACGAATAGACAAATATTCTACTGTGGTAGAGACCTACACACACAGCTTGGTATTCAATTAAATCATTATGCAAAACAAATAATAAATAGTATTTGGCTATATATTTCTTTTATAAAATAAATAATGTAAATTAATTTGAAACAAAAAATCGTAAGAGCAAAGGATAAAGAAAAGTCATTAAATAGTAATTATGAATGAATATATATGTTTTAAGTATCATTTAATTTGTAAAAATATATGGTTTGTAAATATGTTAGGTATTTCGGAAAATGGCCATTAATTAAAAATTTTGTATTATTTTATATGCAAATTAACTGTGTGATAAAAACTCACATATGCTTCAGACGAAAATAGGGCAATAAAAACATAAAGTGGGACACACGGACGCCATAGAAAACATGAGAAGAATGAAGCCAGTCAAAAATATTTATGACGCTTTCAGGACTGACAGGGCTAATATTTATGGGTATCATCGTGTGTGGAAAGGGGTCCGAAGTTCACAAGTGACGTAAAATCCCCGGAATTGAAGACGAAAATTAACTATGCGCCGGGAAAGGATGAAGACGCCCATAGTAAGGGTACGAGCAGCGAACCGCAGCAAAGAGAGAAGATGCACCAGTAAGTGAGAGGTACCAATAGACGAATAAGAATATACCATATTCTGCTAATAAAATACGCCCATTTTTACTTATGGAGGAATTTTTTTGAAGAGAAAAGGGACACTTGGATTTTTTTCCCCTCTTGATCTCTCGCCCTGAAAAGATGCTCTAGGATGAGTCCGGCGACTAAGACATATCTCTTCGTCATCCTGTGCAGAACATGAAAAGGAAACCTGATCTTGGAGGTCAAAAACATTTCTTAGGAAACCTGATCTTGGAGGAGCAAATATTTCTTATTGCCAATGATGGACAAGTTCTTCATCACCCTGTAGTATATGTGGACCGAAGTCTGACTCAGAAATACGACTTCATTGTTCTATCACCATTAGCTGTTGAAATGGAATGACACACCGAAAAGCGCACCAGCTTCAGTCAAACGAATGTTCCTGTTTTCTCGTGATTGTGTATATACGCTCTGCCTAAAAGACAATATATGAACTCGAATGTGCTCATTTAAAGAGACTTTTACCATTTGAAATGGGGTAACAATATCATCATAGTGATAGGAGCAATCCATGACGTACAGAGTGCTTTCGCCACTTTCGTCTGAGGTGTATGTTGAGAAAATCTTTTAATTACTCAAATATTTTGGCCATAAATTTATTTTGTATTGATAATATGTGTGTATAGGGATTTTTGTGTTTAAATATGTTGCAGGCAAAATTTTTAGTGAAAATATGAGTGAAACATCATTATTATGGTCTAAACAAAATATAAATATTATAATTGGTAATGTGTCCATAACTTGGCTAAGAAGCCCATATATGTTGTGCTGTGAAAATGCTGTCATAATCAATATGAAGTCTATAATAATTAAGCTTTGATATAAGAAATTTATATGCCAGAAATAATAAAATTTGATTCTTTATGTGATTTCCTATCCTTTTCTTTGAATCACTATTCTTATTCTTTCTTTTCAGATGCTTATTAAATTCAGGAGTTTTAAGAGTTAATTTTATAAAATATAAAATCGTATAAATTACTACCCACTGAATCCTGAATATAATTTTGTACGTTAAATAAGTCGAGCATGAGTAATTGACGTATTTATTTTAGTATTCAAAATTTAACCACCTCTCATTCTCTTAATTCAATATTACTCTCTTTTGATCTCCTCACAACGCGGATCGAGTAATATTTATTTTATTTGTGCTAACCACTTTTTTATCGCGTGACCAAGTGTGTTGGTGATGGATCGTCACAACATCTACATGGAGGTTAAATTGATTCCCCGCCCTGCCGAAAGACTACTTTTCGACTGCACATTGTCAAAAGGGCAAATTATGTGTAGCAACCCTTACAAGAAAATGGGGCACATGGATTTTTTACGCGGGTTCGCACTCGCAAACACCAGGTCCAATTCTACGTAAAACAAGTTCACACTGGACACGAAACCATCGGCAATCACAAGGCTGGGCTTTTTCAAAAACAAAAACATTCTATTGTGAGGCCAGCACGAGTATGACTAGACAGTATTATTTCGTATGTACCTTCTAGATCCATACGTTAAAACTTTTTTTCCAGAGAGACTTCCATACTCTAACTTAACGTGAGCTCTGACTAGATGGCAAATGCCGGAAGGGACTGGGCGCAATAGAATACGGTCTCTTTCTTCGGATATTTGAACGCAATCTCCCTCCCCAAATTTAGGATCCAAGTCACTGAACTAATCGCATTCCTTACCGGCATTCAAAAGCAATACAAACATCCCGCTGTTTCTACAGCGCAGAGGATAGTGCTGCACACGTTTGCAGTTTACAAGACTGTCTTGAGATCCTGCATGGTAAGATAGCAGGTATTATGAATTTATTATCATTTTATAGTTCTGTATATGAATGTAGTAGCTTTGTTTATGCAGTCAAAATAACATCCCAAGGCTGGCAGCTACGTGGTACTACGCTACAGCCATGAGCCTTAGCGAGTTAATCTCGCAGGAAGGAATTTTACGCAATCCTTCTCAGCTCGCGAGCGGCAACTTCCCCCTTGTCATCCATTGTCGAAGTAAAATGCCGTTCTTCATATAGCTTTTTTTGTCTTTGGAGGTTCTGGTAGTGCAAAATTAGATTCAAGTAACCCAGATTAAATGCCTAGGGCCATGTCAAGTCTATATGCAACAGATCTCCATAAGCTCTTTGTGATTTGGAATTGCGAATCCCGCACATTTCGACACAATCTGAATTCTGTACACTGGTTTTGCTGGTGGAAGGACTAATTCATCCAAGAGTTCATTCTTTCAGAAGAATTGATGCATCATGATCGGTACTCCTCCATGGACGGATCTATGTGCCAGTGCAGTGTCTGCGTGAACCAGGCCCTTTTAGCGCATATGCGTAATGGCTCCGTCAACGTATGACAGAAAAATCCTATCATAATTTTACACCCAGCGCCATCCATCTGTAGAAC
Organism: Maratus speciosus; assembly: GCA_963932465.1. Classification (NCBI taxonomy): domain Eukaryota; kingdom Metazoa; phylum Arthropoda; class Arachnida; order Araneae; family Salticidae; genus Maratus; species Maratus speciosus. The sequence goes on along the minus strand of OZ010795.1, from coordinate 68,927,262 downwards.
TGCATGATTAAATGCATACAGTCACGCGTGAAAACCCACTGTTTTTTCATGAAATAATCACCCTCTTATGATATACCTCCAAAATCTAAAATTCATCACTACCGGATTTTGGTGCTTTTGTACTTTTATTTATAACATATGTACTGAGTTTGGTAATATGCCCTGACATTTGATTAAAAATGCAAGAGTTAAAAATAAAAATAGGTTATCTGAATTTGAATTATCTGAATTATACATTCAAAATATTAATACATGTATCTGGCCACATTATAATGTATGTAAATTATATAGCCATTAACCACCGGACACTTTCAATTTTAGATTTTTTTTTCAAATATTTAAAGACATGCTTGTCGGATTCTTTTGGAACTTCCGGATTATCAAGAATATACTTGACTTCACACTTATCATTGGAGATTTGATCATAAGGACGGATAGGGATTGATCGAAGAGAAAAATAAAAGAAATATAATAATATATGGGATCACCCTGTAAAATAAATGCACGAAATGATTTATCGCTATATCTTACGAATATGTGGATACTGTAAAAAGTGTGTAGTCATTTGTATAACAATACCATGTATATTCATGTAGGCATATAGATTTTTTTTTTAAGCTGAAGAAATTCGTGCATGTTTTTTTATTTTTTATTTTTTTTCATAACATGTAGGATTTTCAACCAAATTTAACGCTTGTTTCAGAAAATTTGGCAAAATGTAGCATAAATAACATAGTACAATTTGAATGTAAATATTTGAAACATTTGATGAAATGTGATTAATTGTATGAAATATTTTTTTTTCTTGTCTGCGTATGTTCGCATGATATTTTTTTTTCACGATTTATTAGTCAACTATAAGGAGCAACTCATAAAGAAAAGTCAGTCAAATAATCGTGAAACTTCAAAAAGTTATCGGTGATGTAGTGAGCTGATTTTAGTTGCTCTCTAAAAGCTGTTGAATGATAAGGGATTTTCCATAAATAGTCATTTTTTAACTGGCTCTGTGCAAAGGAGTTTGTATTTGATGAATGTCAATGAGTAGATTCAGAAGAAATGCATAGAATTTGATACATCTTATTTTCTTGGAATAGTCTCCTTCTGGTGATTTTCCTAGAAGGGCTAAAGTATCAATAAAGAATTCAAAAGAACAATTTATAGAAAATCCATTATCACTTGGCTGTTTTTAGAGAACAACTAAAAATCAACTAACTCTATCCCCGATATATTTTTTTAATTTTCAAGATATTTTACTTTATTTTTTTATGAGTTGATCAATAGAGTTGACTATCAAATAACGAAAAAATATATATTTTTTATCGTATGTGCATGCGCAGTAAAAATATTTTATACAACTGCTCATATTTCATTAAATATTTAACATATTTACATTCCAACAACACTATATTATTTCTACTACATTTTGTCAATGTTTCTGTAACTGGCGTTAAGTTTGATAAAAAAAATAAAATAAAAAAAAATAACCTGCATGGTATAAACAAAAAACATGCAAGACTTTTTTGAACTTAAAAAAAATCGATGCATCTTAATGATATAAGTGTTATTCTTCCACAGACGAGTACATATATTGTACAATATCCAAATTTTCATAAGATATAGGGATAAGCCATTTCGTGCATTTAATTTTACAAGGTAATTCCATACATTATTCTGTTTCTTTGTTTTTTTTGTTTCCCCCCTAATTGTTCTTCTGATCAAATTGTCAACAATAAATGTGCAGTCAAATATATTCTTCATAATCCTGTAGTTCCAGTAAAATACGAGAAGTATATTGTTAAATATTCGACAAAATGTCTAAAATTGATGCTTTCGGTGATTAATGACTATATATATATATATATATATATATATATATTAATTTGAACACTTCTCTTAAAATTTTTTATTTACAGCAAAATTTCATGCAAATACAGAAATCCTCAGGCGCACAGTACACAGAACTATATTAAATGCAGTTTATAAGGGTTAGAAAATTATATACTAATTCGTAATGAAAAGTAATATAAAAACTCATTTTTTCATATAAAATGTATTCAATGAAATATGTTCTTCATTTATTTTATATATGTACTACGAATATTTAAAAAAATTACATGTAGTTTGAACTTAATATTTTATTTAACAGTCACAGTGAAAATAATTAACTTCTGTAAGATCTGATGTCAAATTTCTATTAAATTATACACAGGAAATAATATAGGTATACGTTTCAAATATTGTACGATATCAAAAGTACATTCAAAACGTACTACGAATGTACTACGATATCAAACGGACATTAAATATGTACTACGAATAATAAAAAAAAATAAACGCAGTTTGAACTTAATATTTTAATTAACAGTCACAGTGAAAATAAGTAGCTTCTGTAAGATCTGATGTCAAATTTCTATTAAATTATACACAGGAAATAAAAGTCAAAGACCAAAATGTATTGCTAATATACTTGACATATATTGGGCATTTGCCTCTTCAACCTATAAACAATCAACCTATAAAATATTTTAGACTACCTCTTTCTTCTATAAGTAACAAAATGATTTTCCAATTTATCATAGCTATAGGTATACGTTTCAAATATTGTACGATATCAAAAGGACATTCAAAATGTACTACGAATATACTACGAATGTACTACGATATCAAAAGGACATTCAATATGTACTACGAATAACAAAAAAATTACATGTAGTTTCAACTTAACATTTTATTTAACAGTCAGAGTGAAAATAAGTAGCTTCTGTAAGATCTAATGTCAATTTTCTATTAAATTATACACCGGAAATAAAAGCCAAAGACCATAATGTATTGCTAATATATCTTGACATATATTGGGCATTTGTCTCTTAAGAATATTTTATCCAACCTATAAAATATTTTAGACTACCTCTTTCTTCTATAAGTAACAAAATGATTTTCAAATTGAAGAGCTGAGTGGATGAGCATGTTATGCTACATTTTCTATTTTTTTTTTTTTTTTTTTTTTTTTTTTTTTTATTTTCTGGATGAAAGCGTTGTGAGGTATCATATCACAAGGTGAAGCTAATATACTAAGATTCTATTTAGTCTTGAAGATATAAGACATTATTCATTAATTTTTTAATATTTAATAATGTCAATAATATTAATAATTTTTAATATTTGAAAATTAAATATGAATAAGTTTTTCCGAGAGAGTTTAGTGTCATACCTGTTAATATTTTAAACACATGGTATCAAATAGGAAATAAATCATTAAAATTTACAGCAAAAACTTTCACTTCAAATTTCTTCAAATGTAATTTTTGCTACTTAATATGTTCTTCCACTTAGCTCTTCAATTTATCATAGATATAGGTGTACGTTTCAAATATTGTACGATATCGAAAGAACATTCCAAAAAAAAAAAAAAAAATCTCTGTACAAATTCCTTAACATCCTTCCAAGGGGAAATATTATCTTTTGTACAATACACACATATATATATATATGTATATTTAATAAATGTAAGTTCATTTCTTCAATGTAAGTTCGTTTGAAATTTTCGTAAAAAAAGTCAGAGTCACCGTGTCATCCAAACATTTATTTAAAAAATATACATTAGACGTTTTTCAGAAGATATTATTACCATTTACATCTGAAAACAAAATTAATATTTTCCTTCGTGTTTTTAAATGTATTAAAGTAGTCATGAGTAATTTAAGTGTCATTAAAAAAAATGTTTTAATAACTGTGAATTCGATAGTGTTTAATAAATTCTTATTTACCTGGATAGTCTTTCGGAATGTAAGTTCGTCACTAAAATATTTCTATGGTGTGTAAATCATACATTGTTCGAAATTTAGTAAAATATATTCCATAATAAAAAAAATAATAATACTTAATGTTTATTGACCATTTAAAGTATAAATTCTTTTTTGTTCATCTTTAAGAGTAATAAATATATAAATAGGGCATATAGACAACGGAAATTTTTTGGATATATTATTAAGAATGCTTTTCTCGTATGCATTTCATTAATATAGACTATTTCGAGAAAATTGCTTAAATTAATAATACACATTTGACATATTTATTGACAAGCTATTATAAAACAAATTTTACAATTAGGAATGAGAAAATTTAAGATTTTAAAATCTAAATTTCCAAGTTAAAAAAAAATTATTTATTTGTTTTATTCTTGAAAAAAAAATTATATTCAATACTACTAGATAATTTTTAACATTTCCTTTGGGATTTACATTATAAATTTACGTAACAAATCTCAAAAATTTTCATCTTCTCTCCCATTTACATCTTTCTGTCTTCAGTGGGTCTTATCGGAAAAAAATAAATCAAAACCTTCAAATTTAATGTACGATATGTTATGTAATTCCCTTATTGACAGGTCATGTTCCCAATTATGCTATTATCCCCGCCCCTCTCCTCCACCCTCACATCTCTATGTCTACCCGATCTGTGTAAGTATTTAATAATTATAAATTACCAATTTGGTTTTTCTAAAGGATTGAGTGTTTTTAATTTAATATTAAACGAAACCCCCTGTACGGCCTGTGATCACACTTTACCCACTTGTTTCTCTAATATTAACGACTAAATTCTGTCAAACAGATCTGAAAAAGGAAACTCTGAATCGAAAGATAATCAAACGGAGTTGAGTAATCCGTGGAATGACGATTTTCTTTATTTAGGGAAAAGTAATCTCTTTATCACACTTTTTTAAATAACACGTATTCGAGTTACGGCCTGAATTTTAGCAAATAAAAGATACCGATTAATGCCATGGAGGTATTTCAGTCTGATTCGGAATTTCTTGGCACAGGTTGAGCAGAACGGAGGGCTAAATCTTCTATTTGGCAGTATTATCACGCAATCAAAATTTGGCACATTAAAGATACCTATAGTAATGATAAAAATATTTCAGTGTAGCTTGTGATATCGTGGTACGAGATGAGAAGAGCGGGACACCAATTATTAATTTTGACTATATTATCAAGTCATTGAGTTACGACCTGAAAATTTAGCACATTCAATGAACCGATTCGTACAGTAAAAATATTTCGGTCTACCTTGTGATATCTTGGCACGAGATGAGCAGAGTGGGGCGCCAATCTAATTTTGAAAATACAATTACGTCATCGCGTTACTGCCTAAAACTTTAGAATATTAAATGTACCGAAAAGTAATAATAAAATATTTCAGTCTGCCTCGTGATATCTTAGTATTAGATGAGCATAGAAGGGCTTCATTTCATAATTTTGGTGGGTTTATCACTTCATCGTCTTCCGACCTGAATTTTTTGCACATTAAACATATCAATTAGTATAATACAAATATGTCGGTCTGCCTCGTGATATCACGCTAGTTCGGCTTTATATGATAGATGTGAGATCACATCCAGAACACCTCGTTTACGGATGAAAAATGTGCCTAGCTAAAAATTAAAAAATGTATTCAAAATATTTTACGCCATAATGATTCTGTAGCCGCCGCGGTCTTCCGACGGATTAAACACCCGGCGATAGTCTTAAAATTAACGATTTAATTTTTAATTTTTTCATGCAAAATCTTCCTTGATAGGGTCTGCCGCTACCGTTCGGGTATAGTGTTGAAAGTTTAAAGGAACCTTTGACGCCACATGTTTCGCAAATTAAAAGTGGTCCGACTCTCCCATTAACACTCGACTTTTGCCAAAAGCCATACTGATCTCGAATCCTCACCGCTATTTGGAAGTATTAAAAGCCCCAACCCTGCAGGAATCACTGTTCGATGTCTAAATCTTCTAGATTTTAGTATTTAATATTTTCATAAATATGTAGAGAATTTGGACTCGTTCTATTCATAACATACCAAGACATCATGAAACAAACTGAAAGATTTGTAATGTGTAATCGGTTTTGTTAATGTGCTAAATTTCCAGGCGTTAACACGATGACGTGTTAGTACTGCCAAATTAAGAATTTGCGTTCCGCTGTGCTCATATAGTAATAAGATATAATGAAACAGACTGAAGTATTTGCATTGTACAAACCGGTATATTTAATGTGCCAAAATTTTAGCCAGTAGCTTGATGACATGATAGTACATCCTAATTTAAGAACTGGCGCTTCGCTGTGCTCACCTCGTACCAAGATATCACAAGGCACAGAAAAATGATTCTATTGCAGTAATCGGTATCTTTAATGCTCTAACATTTTAGGCCGTAACTCGTTGACGTGTTAGTGCTGCAAAAATTAAGAATTGCCGCCCCGCTCTGGTCATATTGTGCCAAGATATCACGAGGCAGACCAAGGTATTGGTATTGCATTATTCGATATATTTAATATGCTTAATTTTCCGCCTGTACTTTGTTGACTTGATAGTTCAACCAAACTTAAGAATTGGCGATCACCGCTGCCCATCTGGTACTAAGATATCACGTTACAGAGTGAAATGTTTGTATTATATTAATCAGTATATTTAATGTGCTAAAATTTGAGACTGTTACTCGATGACTAGATAGTAGCGTCAAAATTAAGAAATAGTGCCTCGTTCAGCTAATTCCGTAGGTATCACATGACAGACTGAAATATCTATGTTATTACTATTATTGCTATTTTGTATCTATATTGTTCTAACTTTTCATGCTGTAAATCGATGACGTGATAGTACTGCCAAAATTAAGAATTGGCACACAATGCTCATATCGTACCAAGATATCATGAGTCACTCTGGAATAATTTCTATTGTACTAATCGGTTTATTTTATGTGCTAAAATTTCAGGTCGTATCTCGATGACCTGATACTTCCGTCAAAAGGGGGAATTCAGTCCCCGATCTTCTCACATTGCAACAAGTTATGCCGAATCAGCCATTTCTGTACACGCTGTGAATAATATTTTCTTAAATCATTAATTCATCTTGAAAATCCATGGCGAAGTAATATATACTGCAGTGGAATATAAAATATGTTTATTGGGTTTTAATTGTACAAAATGACGTATTTTTCTGTTGCAAATTTTAGTCTGTCGGGGTTCTTACCAGGATATGACTAGGCAGACTGAAATGTTTTTCAAATACTATATCTAATTATTAATTTGACACCAATTTCTCCAGTAATTCGATGACGTGATAGTTTCAACAACATGACGAGTTGGCAGCCCCTGCTGCTCATATCGTACCAAGAAGTACCGAGGCAGATCAGTCATTCCTTCATTTACTTATAATATGATTGTCCTAAATCATTATTTCATCTCGTAATTCGATGACGTAGTAATATGTCGCTGCTACTATATGCACTGTATGCTATGGAGTTCATTCATTTTGTGAAACTTCTGTACACGGGGACCCCAGTGTTTTTTAGTTGTATGCAATCAATAATATGTTAATGTTTAAACTTTTTTTCTGTTACGTTTATAGCATTGAAAGTTAAATAATTCTAACTTTTGAAGAAAAATATTGATAAAATAATTTCATTACACTTTTAACAATGTGGATTTAAATGTAATGTTTATATAATATGAAAATAATAAACGGAACGGGTATTATTGAGAAAGATCATGATATGTACGTAACTACACTGTAAAAAAAAAAAATATCAAACGTTGCTCCTAAAATTATATAAAGCCTTACTGCTTCCATTTTATTGAGTAATTTAACTGATTTAACTTGTCTTACGTTACACTAATATGTAAAATTACACTAGTTATATTAGTTTAAATTAAACCATTATATAAGTTAAATTACTCCATAAAATTGGAGGTAGCATGTTGGTACTAGTTTTATGGAATAACGTTGCATAAAATGTTTACAGAGAGGAATATATTGTTCAGAAATATAAAACAGAAGTCTCCAGAAATCACGACTTCACAGGAATGAAAATGTCAGAAATCTAATGAACTTATACCAACAATAATGTACAGACATAGTCGTATAATATAGAGTACAACAGTAATAATAAAGAACAATATTGCTCAAAATGCATTAAGTATATATAGTCGTAAGGCACTGCTGAGGATGGTAGATATTTCATTGACGCGTTTCGTTAAGCGCGGTTTTGGACGGATAACAAATTGACAACAAACTGATTTTCTGTTTTTAAACTTCTTTGCGTTGTATTTGGTTACGCTGCTTTTTGGAATTTTTGTGATATAGCATTTATCCACTGCATTGTCTAAATACAGTAAAATATACATATTAAGAACCACATAGAGAAATTTCTTGTACCTTGTAAATTAATTTTTTTCCTTGAAATCAAAATATGATTACGGAACTAATATATCATTTTGCTGTAAAAGAGATTCATTAAATGAGTATATACGCTGAAATTTCCTTTTAATTAAAAAATATATATATATGCCTAGTAATAATACTGTAAATAGTATTTAAAAACTGAATGTTACACTTTAATGAAAATTAAATACTTATAAAAAAGCACTCGAGTCTCTGTCCATCTCAGTCAAGTTTCAAAATAAGAAAGATCATAAATAGGCTGTCTACATATTAAATTTTCGCGATTTTCTTGTATTTTTTAAAAAATTGCATTTTTTTAGCATAAAAAATGCTTTTAATATTAAAACATGAAAAAAAATTGTAAATAAATATTTTACTTCGTTCTTTAAGAACCTTTTACACATATATTTTTTTTATTTAAAACTTTTATCTTGAATGTCAAAGTTTTATAGAAATTTCAAACAGCTAGAAACACATCTTTTAAAAAAAACTTGTTTTCAAAGAAACGTAATGTGACATCTCTTACATTTACAAAATGTGAAAACTTTTTATACATTTTATAAAACTCCAAATCTGTGCAGAAACTGCCAATATGATTAAAGAATCGTGATAAGTCTTTGACAGTAATTATGAAAAAGGCGATATTTTATAACCCCTCTTACATAAATTAAAGATGAACTTTTCAAAAGTCAAAATGGAATGACATTTCATATTTTATTTGTATTTTATAAAATGCAATGCATAAAAAATAATTATAGTTAATATTTCTTATCTCTAGTAAGAAGTGTGGTTTCTTGTTAAGTACATGTTTTAGTTATTGAAAGTAATTGTAACTACTATGTTTTTAGAAAATGAAAATTTAAAAGCTCATTAGTATTATATATATATATATATATATATATATATATATGGAGATACTGTGTTAAGATGTTTTAACATTAAAATTATTTTACGTTGAAATCAAATTTATCTGTTAAAATAAATTATGTGATTTACCACAGTTTACACATCGAATTTCGTTTATTCCGCTAAAACTGATTATTTCAATAAAATAAAATAACTCTTACATAAATGAACGATGAACTTTTCATAATGTCGAAATGGCATGACATTTCGTGTGTTATTTTTATTTTGTAACTATCAAATAAGCAAAAGAAAATTTATATAAAATTATTTTTTCTAATATATAATCACAAGAGATATTTCCTGCTTATTTCATGTTTCAGTTATTGAAAGTAATCGGAACATTTAGTGATGAAAATGTTTTTAGAAAATAGAGTTTTTAAAACTTCTTATTATTATTTATATGTATATTAGGGTGGTCACAAGAAATCAATTTTCGAATTTTTTCGGGGGGACCTCGCAAAAAGTTGCCAATTGACTAGAAATTGAGATTGGCTAAGTTTCAGCTCATTTGGTTAATATTAACCCGTGCCTCATTGAGGTTTAAGTTTGAAAAAAACGTGATTTTTCACAAAAAAAATGCTGTTTTTCCTTCTGCTAATACAATTGAACACAACAATTGAATACAATTGAACCTAGAAACATAATGCAGATCTCCTTTTATATAAAAAAGTTTTGCTTTGAATAACCACATACCATTTTTTTCTAAAAATGTATAGATTTAAAAATATGCGCATTTTTCAGGACCAGACTTCACCTGAATCCTAAAAATTGACTTTTTATGAAAAAGCGAAAAAAAATTTGTAACATTCCATTCCATCTGCTTTCCACCTTTTGTTTTTTCTTTTTTTTAGTTTTGTGAAGTCCAATAAAGTGTTTGATTTAAAAAAATTCCAAAGAAAAGGAAAAAAATCGAACTTTAAACTGAAAGATTTTTTTTTTTTTAAAGGGAGGACAAAGGCAGTATAGAAATGAGAGCAAATAATGCTAAATTGGATTTTATTATTAAAGTTGTGTTACAAGAAATGATGCATAATAAAGAAAATAAATTATTTTCCCTTACAACTATCACGTTAACCCTTTCCGGCACAGAAAAATTCTGTTCGTAAAAGGATGAAATGATTGTCTACCCCAGAATTTACAAACGACTTTTTTAGAAATTAAAAACACATTACTTTAACCTTTCATTGTAAAAGCAAAATTTTATTAAAATATTCTTCGTGCCGTTTGTAAGTTTAGAATTAAAATTAGGTGGTCTCGGCGTGGGACACTGCGCCGGAAAGGATTTAAGTGGTAATGGTTTAGATAAGGCGGCTTATGTTGATTTTTTTTACCAAAGAATTATCTAAAAAGGAAAATGCAACTTGATCCGAGTTAAGATACCAAAGGTGTTTTGTCATTTTAGCAAGTGCTTTGTCTGTAACCTAGTTATCAAATTTTCTGTAGTGAACAAGTGATTTTATTACTTGCAGGTCTTGAATTGTGAGTTGAAGTGGCAGTGGAAGTATTGAAGCATGCTTTTACATAAATAGTGATTAAAAATAAGAAAAGATCTCCGATACCTTCTTTTTCTAAATTTATTATTGAAAGATGATCCCTGAAACAATATATTTTGAGAGAATGAATGGCCTGTGCCGCCATCCATCTGACATGATTAAAAGCACCAGGTGCTCTGAAAAAAAATCTTTTGCAAGAAGGAGTTCTATAAAAATTAAAAAAAGTTGGATAAACTCTTTATAATCATCCCTGAGCTGTTAATTTTTAAAAATTCCTGTAAGAAAATTTGAAATTTCTTCTGAATTAACTATTTATACCTAGTATTTTATCTTCAATAACATTTGTATACTTACTCTAGTTTAATTTAGACCACCCAATCAGAATTGGGTTTTTTTTTTAAATATCTGGCTGAGGGGCAGTGAGTATGCCCATTTTACAATCAAGAACAGCTTTTAGGAAAATTTCTAAATTATGGTGGCGGCATGGTAAATACAGAAGACTTTTCCTTTAACAATTGCTACAGAAAAATGCAGGTTCCTCTAAGGCGACCTGTGTTTACCGCAGTTGTATCAAAAAATATTGCCTGGATTTTACCAACTTCCTCCCACTCTTCAACAGCTGAAAATACAGCTTTCGCCTGAATTATTTCGATACTATTTTCAAGTTGAGTAACTTGTAGTAACTGTTCTTCATCCCCACAACTAATTAAAACTTTTATACACTCTACATTTCTTTATTCAAAAAATGGTGAAGCAGTTTTCCACCCCAGTGAACAACAGTTCTCTCTAAACGGGAATTTTAAAATCTGTTTTTGATGAGCTCAGTTTTTTGTTTACGAAACAGTTATTTGCAGAGTCGATGTCTGTGGTTAGCTAGTGGATGTATTCTAAGTCTAGCAGATTTTCTGGCGTTCAGTTCATTTTGCGAATATTATAAAATAAAATACATAAAACTTGACAATTACTTGGCTGCTTACTGTCGATGATTTGATATGTGTCCAATTTAAAAAATCTTACATTTCTGCCATCATATCAAGAGGGGGAAGAAGTTTTACGGAATGTTTCGTCAATTCAAAAAATAGATAAACATAACAGATAACAAAAACAGCCTTGTAATAAAAAGAGAAATTCAGAGGTTCAACTGCAATACAAATCAAGAAGCTCTTTCTTACTAGACACAGAACTAGATAACTAATAATCAATTATAATTCGTGAAATATTTTTAAAGTTACAAAACTTGTTCACTTATTTTTGCCTATTAATAAAAATAATACAAAAAATTATCAAAAGTTATAAAATTTTTAATTTGTCATTTTTTACCTATGTTTCAAAAATGCAGAGTTTGAGGGTATGTTTCAGTAGCTGTCCTGAAAAATACTAAATGTTCCTTAAATATAAGTTTTCATGAAAGTAAAATTTGAAGGCAACAACAGTTTCTATGAAATAAAACAAGAATCAGGTTTCTAAGACAAATATTTTTCACGTGAAGAAAGAAAAATGACAATTTTTTGCCAAAAATTGCAAATTTTCAAGAATTCAACCTCGATGAGGAACGGGTTAATGTTATTTATTTGAGCTGAAACTTTGCCAATCTCATTTTCTAACTAATTGGCAACTTTTAGGAGGGTCCCTCCGAAGAAAACGTTAAAAAAATTTTCCCCATGTTGCTTGTGACCACCCTAATGTATATATATGATACACACAGATATACACAGATTCCACTGTGAAAAAACGTCATTTGATATACCACAGTTTAAACCTCCTCAATATCGTTTATTCATTAAAAATGATGCATTCAATAAAAGGAAAAAACTTTTTTTATGGTACTTATATTTAGATCAGGTACAATTGCATGACGTTGTTTACGTTTTCCGTATTCGAATCTAATAAATCTGGTAGTTTTATAAAATCATTTATTGAATTCAAACCAGTATATAGTCAGCCTGAAAAGTTCACCTGCACACACTAATACATGGCAATAATATTAGAAGACGATACATATGGAATATTTTCACAATGAATACCGAAAAGGGATATATTTGAGACTTTAGAATTTTACTTAGCATCAGTATTTTTTGAAATATGCCTTGATTTAAAAAAATAATGTTTTTAATTTTTAAGCAAATTATATAAATGTTTACAAATTGTTCATTGGTTTCAACTACAGAAAGTCTCAATCAACCAACCATTTTTCCGGTGTAGTGTAAAAGCGAATGTCCAATTTCCAGTCATTATTTAAGAAACCCAAAGCTATGGAATTCTAAAAAGTAATGTTTTAAGACTTTTAAATTGAAATAAGGAAAAAAAGCCCTCTACAAATTTATAGTTTTTAAAATCATCCAAAGCCTAAATAAATACACTCTCAACTTGCTAAAATAGTAATTTAGACCCCCCTAAAACAAAGTTAGAGTGTCAAAAAGTAATTGATTGAAAGGAAAAAAGGATTAGTGTGAAATCACCAGTTATTTTGACGCCTAATAAGTAACAGTACTTTCAGCAAAAATCTAACTGAAACAAGCATTTACTTGCAAAATTACGCAAAGTAATGTCATCTAGTGGTGTGTTATTTGCCTTAACTGTTATAACTCATATTTAAGTCGTTGTTGTTTCTTTTAAATAGGGATTTTGTCAGTTTTTGCAGTTACTGAAAATAGTTTAAAAAAAAAGTTTTTTGTAATAAAAGTACAATTTTTCAAAAAATTTTCAACAATAAATTTGAATATTACCTATTATACCTTCAAAAGCAAGGATTCGTATGGAATAGGTTTAAAACTTTGTAATTGTGATTTGAAAAATAAAGAATCATTCAGGTGTCAGTTACAAAGAGTTTCCCCTACATGATGTTATAGAAAATAAGGACATATTATTATTACAGTGTGTCATGTAAAAATGTTGTATTATCATTTTATTTCCATTTTGCCTAAACTTTTGAAAAACTTAAGTTACTGATTTTTATGTGTTTGCATAAAAATTGTGATAATGTACTCTTTTATTCATTCATATGAAATATTTGAATTATTAAAAAAATGTAATACGTAAGTAATATGTTTTTATTTAACTTTGCATAAACTCCATATAAATTTAATAAAATACAACTCCTGGTTGGGACTAATATTTTGAAAGAGACAGCATGATAGCAAATGTACATATGTTTTAAGTAATTCAGTTTTGAAAAAGCGCTTTTTCAAAGTAAAACATAGATGCTGCTGGAGCTTTCACTTACCTCTTTATATTAAATTATTTACAGAAAATAAAAGTCAAAGAATACGACACATTCCTAATATATTAGTATGACATATATTGGATGTTTATTATTTAATACTCTTTTAGCTATATTATTAAATAATTTACAACGCACAATTCTTCTAAAAGGTAAAAATTGATCTTCGAATGTACCATAAATTTAAATACAACTAATGATAATTTTATAATTTTTTAGCGTCATTTAGTATTTTGTTGGGGAAAGTTAATTTGACTTTACTTTAGTAATAAAAAAAAAGTGTCCTGAAATTTAGTGACTTTTTTATTATTATTTAAGCCTGAAAAACATGTAATTTTTAGTTTAATTATTGATACTGGTTAATGTTGTTTCTTTTAGATCCCATAGTACTATCATTAGAGGCATCTGAAAAAGATAATTTTAATTATAAAAGTCCTGTACATAAAGTTTAGTACAGAAATAGTATGTTATGAGTTGATGTAGACTTTTATTCATGTGTAGATTAAGCGGTATCATACACCGCTCACAGTAGTTATGTGACAATTTTTGTCATTGCAATTAAGGGCTAATTATTCAAATAAAAGTTGTATTTAATTATTCAAATAAAAGTTGTATTTACCTGCGAAAAATTATGAACTGATTAGTTGTTTTCTTATAGAATCAACAAATCAGTAGAAATAATAGAGACAGAAATAAGTGCCAAAATCTTCCATATTTCATTTATTCGCACAATTTATATTTTTAAAGACATTTTTACAATTTAATATTTTAAAAATTAGGTATTTTGTTTTATAAATATTTAAATAAATTCTTATTGAGTTACAAATATATATTTTTTAAATGTTTATTGCAGTTCAGTGGTTTTCGCTTTATGTTTGTAACCCTGTTAGGTTTTTTTTTTCAGTTTATAAAATATATATTTTTATAAAATAGAATTATCTATAAAAAATAAAAAGCCACAGACGTCTAAACACACTAGAAACTAGTCGTTGGGGGCTACCGTAATACTTACTAGAGCTGTAGCAAACCGCACATATTCGTTACTAAGTAACGGGTATTCTCTACGATACGAAATACCGAATCGGTACTTCGAAATACGACTCGTTAGTCGTTACTGCGTCAATACGCAGCCGAACAAAATGAAACTAACTTCAAACGCTGCTTACGTTTGTATAATTCATGAATGGAGCAGATAGCCGGATGCGGTAAAAGATGCGAATTTGTATTGAGACTCGGATATTTCGGCGTTAGTTGTTTACGTATCAGAGTATGCGTATCCTTCTGTTCAGTATCATTAGTCTAAAATGAAACACATTTCTTTTAAATATTCTGAAAATTTTTAAGAAATTCTGTTCTAAAATTTACAGGTTTGCTTTCAGTGCATTTTTTATCCTATAAAAATATCTTTGTACGTGTATTTATGTTTTAAATTAAAAAAATATATATATTTTTATGATAAAGACGAGTTTTTAGATTGCTTGTAAAAATGTTTTTATGATAACGTTTATTTTTTTTAACCTCCGGTATGCTATTTCTTTCTTCCAGCTAATAATTTCTTTCTAATAAAGTGTCGTCTCCAAAAAAAAAAAAAAAAAAAAAAAAAAAAAAAAAAAAAAAAAAAAACACGCCCCGTTGTATAAGCCAGCCGTAAAACAAAGCAGAGGTATCATTGTACGGAATAATCTCTACCGCATTTTTTTTAACTTCTAAGCATCGCACATTTTCAATTTTTATACCGTCGTATTGGGGAAAAAAGTACTTTTAAATGCAATTGGTTTGAAAACTGCATCTCGATTTATTTTTGAGATTTTATTATTATTATTATTTTTTTTTTTTTTTTTTTTTTTTGTAGTTTTAAATGCCATTTGTTTAATTTTTGTAACTCAAGTACTCCATTTCTGTAGAAAGTAAAAGTACAGGAAAAATAGTTAAAAAGTACCCATTATATCTTTTTGTTGCCATTTTCTCATAAAAACTGAAAAGAAAAAGGTAATTAAAATACCTGCTGTTTCGAAAAAATATAAGTTAATAACTTCTGATAAAACATGAAGTTTTTATAAACTGAACTTAATTTTAAGTATCTACATTAATATTACAAACAAATGAAAGCATATTAATCATGAGATAGCCATTTTTTTTGTCGAATTTCTTAAACAACGAAAGAAATTCTTCAGCGGATGCGGATCACATCATTTTATATAAAATAAACGCGTGTGTTTTAAGTCTTATAACTGAACTATCTATATATTTATGTACATATTTTTTTTCCGTCGGGGGTGACACTAAATTCTGAAAAAGCAGAATTACTGTTTTCAATTTTTTTTTTAACCATTTGGAAAAATGGTTATTGTCCTCTGTCAGGGTAGGAAATCAAAAACATATCTGAAGCTTTTTATTGGTTGAATCCGCATTTTATTCGTTTCCTGATGTGTCTATACAGTAATCTGTATTTTTCCTTTACTTTCAACAGAGATGGATACTTCTGTTGCCACTATGACAAAAAAGTAATAAAAACTACAAAAAAAAATTTAATAATTCAGAAACAAATTGAGATACAGCTTTCAAACAAATTGCAATTAAAAATGTATTTTTTTCTCTATACGACGATATAAAAAGTAATATTGTGGGATGTTTAGAAATTTAAAAATGAAATTTCATTTAAAATTGGATCAAGAATGTTAATGTTTAATCCATGGCGTACGAAATAGGTATGATCAACTCCGTGCGATTTTTTATGTCTTAAATTTTAGTCTTTGAAAAAATCATTTTCCAAATGGTCGTTGTAGTTTGTTAAATTGCTTTTTTTTCTTTTTTTTTCTGTTTGGCTTGTAAAAATAATTGGCACAGATGTCATATACGCACCATATTGGCGCAATTTTTTTCTGAGGCTAATGTCATATAATCACCGGGGTACTTAACTGGCGCCAAAGTGCCGTTATTTTGCTTGATATGGTAACTCGAATGTTGTTTATTTGTTAATAAATTGTATAGTTACTTTTATTTTCTTTTTTTAAATTATATAAATTGTATTCTATAGTTATTAAGGAAACATTTTTTATTTATTGTTATTCCCTATTTAATATATATATGTAACTTGTATTCGAAAACGAGGTTTTCACCAAATTGGCATCAGAAAAAAAATCACGCTAGTGTGATGCGTATATGACATCTGTGCCAAATATTTTTGTTGCTATCTTTTTAAATTTCATGTTTGAAAAAAGGGTATTTTTAAATATAAATCAATAATTTCAGAAATAATAATCTGACTGAAGTACAGTGTCATTTGATAGGATAATCACGTAAGAAATTAAATATATATATATTTAAATATTTTCATATTATTCCAGAAATTAAATTTTCATAATACATAATTACTTTTAGTGTAAAATTAATAAGTAAATTTCTTTGTAAAATATTCTGGCTGTGTAATTATATTTCATAGTTTTCGTATAAATTTGGTGAACTTTTACTCTTCCTAAATTGCTTTCTCCGATTATTCCTTATTTCATAAGTAAGAAATTATACAATTTAGACATGTTATATTCAATTATTCATCGTATTTTAATTTTGTTTGGCTTTTTTTCATTAACTAGGGGGCTCTGCCCCCTACGAGCTACGCTCGTCAACCCCCGTTCAGACACCGCAGACTCTAACAGCACGCTAATTTGATCGCCTTTAAAAAGATTTCGGAAGATTGAATTATAATTTGAATCTGACAATTATAATCTGACGTAATTTTCACCAAACTTTTCTTTCTCTTTTTAATACTAGGGGGCTCTGCCCCCTACGAGCTACGCTCGTCAACCCCCGTTCAGACACCGCAGACTCTAACAGCACGCTAATTTGACCGCCTTTAAAAAGATTTCGGAAGATTGAATCATAATTTGAATCTGACAATTATAATCTGACGTAATTTTCACCAAACGTTTCTTTCTCTTTTTAATATTCACGTCAAAATACTTTTGTTAGAAATGAAATATTATGATCATCTTAAAATGTCAATTAAATGTCTCGCGCAATTTTTAAATTAAAACTGTTTTGCAATATTATTTTTTGTTCATTTTACGTAAATAAGTGTAATATGACGTAAATTCTCCTATTTAGGACTTCTAACGCATGTTACTGAATTTATTATTTTACAATATTCTTTCTCAATTAAAATTCACGTAACTATAGTTTTTATGACGTAATTTTCAATGAATTCCTGTTTTTATATTTTTTGTTTATAATAGTCACGTGTAAAATAAATTTTTAATTTGAAGCAAACATTATTGGTTGCGCTTTTTATACAGTTGGCAACAGTTTAAATTAATACAATTTTCTAAAATTTGTAAAAAATATCTCTCGAAATGCTGAAAATTTGAATTTAAAATAGAAATAAAACCTCGAAAAATGAGTCAAATTAAAAAACTAACTGCAATCTGCACACCGGGAAATTCTGACGCATAAAATGATCTAAAAATGATTAAATTCCTATGTACAGTTTTTGCTCCTATAAAACTTTTTTAATGGAACGATTTTGTCCAACTTTGGCATCAAATATCTCTTAAAATAATTCTTCGATTTGAAAACTGTCTGCATCAGCGTGTTTATCAAACATTTTTGTATAATACTACCGATTTTCATATTTTTGTATGCAACAGTTTTTTTAATATTAACGAAGAAAGACCTTCGGTCACAAAAAATTCAAAACCGGCGGCGGCGGCGACAGCGGTAGTTACTTCTTTTTAGAATAGAGAGATTCACGTCAAAATACTTTTGTTAGAAATGAAATATTATGATCATCTTAAAATGTCAAGCAAATGTCTCGCGCAATTTTTAAATTAAAACTGTTTTGCAATATTATTTTTTGTTCATTTTACGTAATAAGTGTAATATGACGTAAATTCTCCTATTTAGGACTTCTAACGCATGTTACTGAATTTATTATTTAACAATATTCTTTCTCATTTAAAATTCACGTGTAACTATAGTTTTTATGACGTAATTTTCAATGAGTTCATGATTTTTATATTTTTTGTTTTTAATAGTCACGTGTAAAATAAATTTTTAATTTGAAGCAAACATTACTGTTTGCGCTGTTTATACAGCTGGCAACAGTTTAAATTAAAACAATCTCTCTATTCTAAAAAAAAGTAACTACCGCTGTCACCGCCGCCGGTTTTGAATTTTTTGTGACTGGAGGTCTTTCTTCGTTAATATTGAGAAAAATAATGCATACAAAAATATGAAAATCAGTGGTTTTATACAGAAATGTTTGATAAACATGCTGATCCAGACAGTTTTCAAATCGAAGAATTATTTTAAGAGATATTTAATGCTAAAGTGGGACAAAATCGTTCCACTAAAAAAGTTTTATAGCAGCAAAAACTATACATGGCAGTGTAATCATTTTTAGATCAATTTATGCGTTAGAATTTGCCGGAGTGCAGATTGCATTAATTTTTTTATTTTGACTCATTTTTTCAGGTTTTATTTCTATTTTAAATTCAAATTTTCAGTATTTCTAGAGATATTTTTTACAGATTTCAGAAAATTGTACTAATTTAAACTGTTGCCAACTGTATAAAAAGCGCAAGCAATAATGCTTGCTTCAAATTAAAAATTTATTTACACGTGACTATTATAAACAGGAAAAAAACTTTCAAATTAGAATTAAATAATTATGTATAAAAAGCAGGAACTTATTAAAAATTACGTCATAAAAAGTACACACGTGAATTTTAAAAGAGAAAGGATATTGTAAAATAATAAATTCATTAACATGCGTTAGAAGTCTTAGGAGAAATTACGTCATATTTACGTCACATTATAGTTATTACATAAAATGAACACAAAATAATATTGCAAAAAAGTTTAAATTTAGAAATTGCGCTAGACATTTATTTAATATTTTGAGAGGATATTTTCAACTATTTTTGTTAGGAAACCGCAAATAATATTTCATTGCTAACAATAGTACTTTCACGCGATTATTTAAAAGAGAAAGAATAGCTTGGTAAAAATTACGTCAGATTAAAAACAATTAATTTAAAATGTCTCATTTAAAAGAACTTTCTTTTCGCTTTGTTAAAAAATACCAGGAGACAAAGACTCTGTTTACTTAATTCCTTTTATATTAGCTTATTTTGAAATGTTGTTACACGTGTCTACGTCATCAAGTTATTTTTATTTCGACGTTTTATTTGTATTTTTATTAATGTTTTACGAATTTATTTGTTCTTTTGTTATTTAAAATAAAAATTATGTCAATTTGTATAATTTGGCGAGTGGTTTGGCGATTTATATAATTTGGCGAAATTGGTCGACGGGATAATCAAGTTGTACCGCAGCGGATTTGGCGTTAAAATTTCCCTATCAAAGAGTAATGAATAGAAATTCGTTTATAGGGAGATCGCCACTGTTTTTTACTTTCTTCTATCTTCAATAGAAGAAAGTATTGTAATCGAAATTTTTTTCGACTTCCGGTTTTCGACGGATTTACACGTTTTAGGGGTCAGAGATCCCAAAAAACATGTTTATAGAAAATGTCTGTCTGTCTGTGTGTCCGTCTGTCCGTCTGTCCGTCTGTCTGTCGCCATTCTACCATCAAAAAGTGTATGAAGTTATGCATAGAATTGAACCAAATTTTTATTTTAAGTTTTTGGCTATGGCAAGCAGATCCTCCATGAATTTGGAAAAAGTCGCCGGTAGGGGGCGCTATAATATCAATTTTTGTGCGATTTTGAATATTGTACCATCCAAAAGTG